>CM076582.1:177585455-177955384 GCA_034641835.2 Pinus albicaulis | reverse complement strand
TCAATCAATAAATATCAGCTATGACACTGATGAGGAAATTCTAGACAATTTGGAAGTAAGTGAAGGATCTATGACTCTTTATTCTACTTCATTTCAGTCCATCAAGA
Source organism: Pinus albicaulis (assembly GCA_034641835.2). NCBI lineage: Eukaryota > Viridiplantae > Streptophyta > Pinopsida > Pinales > Pinaceae > Pinus > Pinus albicaulis. The sequence goes on along the minus strand of CM076582.1, from coordinate 177,955,277 downwards.
ATAACTTTCATGTGGTTGGAAATCAGCAGTCTTTCAGTTTGGATGATGAGGTTGGGGAATATAATGAACTTCTTGGGTAAGTTGTTAATGAGAAACCTTTTCCTGAAATAATTAAGGAAATCATTTGTGACATAGAATTCTCCTCAGCTCCATATTTGCAGCCACCGAGTTCCATTGAATTTCAAATTGCAGATGAAGGCTTCGAAATTGATAATCATAGAGAGTTGTTGCACTACCTTCTCGGGAAGATTTATTGCCAAAGAGTGCTCTTGCTCATCAACATGATGGCCTTCATAAAAAATTCACCCCACTCAATCAGAGCACATCAGGTTTGCTAGATGAAAACATTGCAATATATGATGAGGCTGACAGTACAGATGATCATGAGGAAGAGGTGGAGTTTCTTTCCCAAAAGAATCCCAAGCTTAGCCAAGTGGAGGAAGGAGTAGTCAGGGAAGAAGGTTATTCAAATCCTCATAGCCAGGTATTGTTTCAATATCCCTTTGTTGATTTCTTAGAGACATTTTAAGAGGGAGTAAAATATGTCAAGAGCAGTTTGATGCAGAGTTTAAAGAAAATTTTAGGCACTACTATTCAAACACAAGTGAGGTGGGAGTGGCCTTTTGATTTTTTCAGCACACTCAAAGAGCTGAAAAAATATCACTCATGGAATCATCTACTTGATTGGTTATATTGGAAAAGGGACTTCACCAAATAAATATATATCATATGTAAGTTAATATTAGGATAGATAGGTGTGAAAATAAGCTCAGCACTATGAGCATCTTTCTAGCTTTAGTTTTAGATTGTTTTGACAAAAAGGAAGAAAAATAAGACACAAAAACATATAAAATAAGAAAAATGGGGCAAGAAAAAGAATAGGTACATGTAATACTCCAAATTAGGAAGATGCTACAACAATGAGAATATCTCAAAATATTCTAAAGTTGGAGACCCAGCAATATGCAAACACAATAATGGAGCAGCAGTAACACTCAACTCATAAAAACATGAGAGAAATCCATAGCCATATTATTAAACAATAGCAGCAACAATAGAATACAATATCTTGAGGAAAATGCTACTCAAGATAAGAAATGCTTAGCTTCAAGAGACAAGTACATGAATCAAGACAAAACCACTGCTACACATGTATGCTCAAGCTATGACAGCGCAGTTTTATAGAGTAACTGCATGCTACATATGTCAAATACATGGATGTACAATTATATGGCCTAATACAACATTGGGAGTGAAGATCTTAGCTCCCAAAGGCTACCTCATGTCAATCCTAGAAGGATTAGCTATAAAATACAAAATCAACAAAATGCCGGAGTTGATGGGTAGCAGCTGCAACTCAGAAATAGAACTGGATGGATATGGCTATAGATGATACCCAAACTAAATATTCCTCCTCCAATGGATCTTTAGAGTGAAAGGCTGATCCTCTCACCAAATATCTTGCCCTCCAACAATCTGCAAGAGCCCCACTGCAAAAGCTTCACTCGAAATAACACAGTCACTGGATGGAACTATATTGTAGGGGCAAGGGAATAGGTTGGCTTGATGCCAATATGTGCAATAGGTTTTGAAACCTTCATCACTAGCTTCCCAAAGGAATGGAGACTCCCTCCTCTGAAAATCAGCTCCGGAAGTGGTGTTGAGGTCCTCCACTACAACACCCTACAACATAGAATTATGTTGTTGCAGCAATAACGCTATCCTGGAGGAGGATGCTTTGGCCTTGAGCCAAGAAATGTGGAGAATGAAGAACAATACCTCAATAGGCCTCTCAAGAACGAGAAGGAATCCTAAACAGGAATTCCCCCGGAAACTCTTGCTAAACAGCAGAGAATTCACAATGTTTGAATAGACAATGAGATGAATAATACAAGCATGAGAAAAAATGGTTGCCATGCCCTCCTTTTAAACAAGTGAAAGCCTTTCTCCATGGGTCCCACTCCTCTTAGGGTTTCCTCCACCAAATAACCCTCTTCCCATTCATATTGTTTTGTTTCTCTAAGTGTTCTCCACCTCTTATCCTAGCGTTGTTGACTTGGTCAAACTTGACCTTGTCCACTTGCAAATAACCCTGTTCACACATGAGGGTGTGAAAACCAGCTCCAATCATGATCCCCTTTCATAATATGAGGGATTTTATTGAGATTTTAATTATACATGGACCTCCTTATCCATTTATTCTCCTCCTAGGTGAAATCAACAAAAATTAATATTCCAATTTATTGTAGGAAAATTATGGAATATTACAGTCCTCCCCTCCCAAATGTTGTTTGTCCTCAAGCAACTGCAAGGATAGAACTAGAAAGCCTCCTCTCAAGGCATGGATCCTATGATGTGTTGAGGAATATCTTCCTCATGTGGATCCTCCATCCCTAAGCAATCAACCATGCAAAATGAGTTACCCCCCAACATGGCAACTCCTGAAAGTCATCTTCCACCTCTGGCTCTGGCAATGTAGGTGGGCTGAAAAACTGATCTTGGTAGACAAAATAGCCTACCCCACGCTGTCCTCCTCTCCACTTAGGATAAGTGTAGAGTTTATGCTGATCCTGGGTTGTAATGACATTTCCCTAAAATGCCAAGATGGATATTAGACTTCTAAGGATCTCTCCTCCAACGTTATGAAACATGTTGACCCAAATCATATCATATGTGATGAGTTGGAAGTCATCATCATATGGCATCACATTCCTCATATGGCTCACCTCATAAGGACACAAATGAGCTGTTGTAGTGGCCATAGCATCTCCCATTCTCCCTCTAGAACATGTAGTGCAAATTGTGTGGGATTTTTCTCCCTCCAAGGACACATTCACCCAATGTGTCTCCCCTCCAATAATGCTCCCAAGAAAATATTTAGCAATATCAACCAATGGAACCACAAGAAGAATCATGCTGGCTTCCATGTGAAGTAAGGGAGAAGGAAAATGGTCCCTCAAATGTAGCCAGCGCTGTTTGACTCTCAACTTCCATAGAAAATGAAATGATGGGTGGCCTCCCCACCATTTTCTTGCTGCCCCAATCTCCTGGAGAAAGTGAAAGATGTAATGTGCAATGTGATTATGTTCTCCATGAGAAATATCCTCCCCATATCCACTTAGGGAGTGATCATCCACAATGGCCTTATGTAGACCATCAAATCTAGAAGGAAGAATAATCCTTTTTTAAGCAAATCCCTACACATATATGGTCAAGATATGCATACATATAGACAAGTTACTATGCAAATAAAAAATACTCTTACCATATGTTTTGATCATATAAATGAAGTGGCTCATATAAGAGTCTCCCCTCATCCTTAAAGGGAAAAGAGTTGACCGTGCTAACTCCTCCATCTCCTTATGATCCATGGAGTGCCTCCTCAAGTTCTTCAAGTGGTTCCTCCCACAAGAAGGAAAGAAATGTAATGTGGCATTCATGGTTGGCCCATGGTTCCTCCTGAAATGTACAACATGTGTAGTAGGGCGAATCATGCTCCCAATGGGCATCCTCAATCTCAAGCCCACTCTCCAATAAAGGCTCCCCATGAACATAAACATATTAGCAATACATGGAAGCATAGTACAATAAGAACAAGTTGCCAAATGACAACCGGAGAGTGAATCATAGTTCCACCCATAGAACCAGTGCAGTGCATCCCTTTCCTGCATCAAATCAAACAAAAGCAAGTGTTCTTCCAGCCACTTTTCTACTGCCACAATCATTTTACAAGATATAGACATGGAAGTAAAAAAGAGTGTCAATGGCGCACACCAAAAGTCATGTGGCTCTCCCCACAATCCACCAATGAGATAGCCAATCTCAATGCTACAAATGGCTTCAAGTACATCATTATACAATATGCAAGAAGGAATAATCCTTCTTGGTACATTATGTTGCTCATAAAAAGACAAGAAGTACAAAACATAAGGTGAAATTGTACATTTTCCATTATGTACTTGAAGACTTGAGTTGAAATGGCTCAACTGATAATGTTCCCTCACTCCCAATGAGTAGGAAAGTGGATATGACATCCTCTCCATCATCATCCGGGCTATGCATCTCTCCATATGCTGAAATATTTCTTGTTGAATGCCCTCCCAAATGAACTCCTCTGCCAAGGCAAGATATGCATCAAAATGCATGGAAAAGAAATCCCCATGTGCTGTATGCAGTAACTTCTCCTTGAGACTAGAATCTATAGTCAAGAAGACTCTGCCATGTGAATATATGACCATATCATCCACCATATACTCATCATATCTATCTAGGTAATCGATAATCATGCATGCACCAAGATCCTTGGAGTACTCTACCAAGAGCTGAGATCTCTAGTAAGGATCAATCCTCCTCAAAGACAACATTGATGAACTAGCATGTGAAGTTCTCTCCATGTTGATACCTACTACTTTGGCATCCCCCATGCCAAATCTCTCCTCCAAACTCTTCACCTCTCCAAGATCCAAGAGCGGTGAACCCAAAGACAAGATGTCTTTCATCAATGACAAATCTGGTGGCCTCCCTGGTGGAATGCCTCTATGCAGTGAGACATCAATGTCAAGAGTGGACTGTACATATGGTTGGGAAACCTTGCCCTTGCTCTCAAAGTGTAATACAGTCTGCCTCCTCTTTGCACTAGCTCTCTGAAATAGAGAAGGGTTGTGCCTCTCATCACATGATGTTGCTCTTCCTCCCTACCTTCTCTTTCCAGCTGCAGTGTTGCACAACCATGATGTTCATTGATTTTTCTTGGACCTCCATGTATGAGATCCTGGGGAATTCCTTGCAAAGATGAAACAATCCCTCTAGTTGGAGAAAGAGCTCCTCCTTCCTCTGCATGAGGTGCTAAATCAACTCTAGAAATGACAGTGTTTTTTCCCTTAGCCTCCTCAACATGAGTGGGCAACCCTCCAATGATTGGATCCTATTTTGGAAAATGGATCTCTCTGTCTCCTTGTGCCAAAATACAAGATGAAGGTCTTTCCTCTAATAAAGTATCATACAAGATATCAGCCTTCTTCATGGTTCTCTGAAGTGATTTTGAGTCTATGGTTTCTTCCATCACATGCAAGGGTTTTTTTTGTTTTGATGTGTTTGTTTCCTCCACATGTGTTTCAGAATTCTTCCTACCAAATATTTCCATAAAATTTATAATGAACATTGCATAGGAAGAAGTATTTGCATCCTTCAAAGTAAAGGACTCAAATAACCACCATGCATAGACCTTACCTCCAAAGTGCAGTGCTGCTATTCTGATGGCTTCATCTTCGGAAATCTGATGTTGCTGCAGAAAGGTGTCTAGCTCTTCTACCCAAGCCTTGGTTGAACATGTAGGGGAACCATCAAATATAGATAGAAGAAATATATCCATATTATGTTGCTTTCTCCTCCTCACCATGATCTTGCAAAACTCCGGAAAGGTAATATGATCTCTAAACTTCTGAGTTTGAGATTCATACTCATGCAATAAACCACTAAGAGTTCTTCTCTTCGGCATTACTCCTTCTTCTTTTCCTCTTATGGCAAAGCTGGCCTTGTCACTGCATTGTTCCTCATAGGATGTGGCTGCATGCTCACACTCCCTAGAATAAAAACTAGAGTTTGACTCAGTTTTAAACCATCTTGGAGATCCTGTACATATCTCCCTCCTTATCTTCTCAAATTATTCATGAATTCTCTGTACAGATCTTGGAAGAAGCTTTCTAAGCTTATCTTCCTTTTTCTCTCCACACAGTCTGTTGGGGTTCCTGTGATTTGGTAGATTGGCATACCAAATGACAAGGAAAAATCAGAACCACTTTGGAATACTAGTATCTAGCCCTCCTGGATTCAGAGAGGGATCTCTCTATATGTTTTTTAGGATGATATGCTTATAGGCTCATGATATGATATTAGGCTAGTTATGAAACACAAGGGATTTGTTTCTTTTTGGTTGGGGATCATTAACTGAAAAGCTCATGTGAAGTGTGAAGGAGGGAATAAATTGAAGGATATTTCAGCATGAGAAGATAGGTCAAGAAATAGTTCTAATCCATTGGGCTATGGAGTCATAAAAGGGTTTACTTGCACAAAAAATATTCAAGGGTTTTCATAGGGCAAGTCATCTATATCAAAAGATCTCTTTAAGTTGAGTTTGTGTTATGAAACATTAATAAATGATGTGAAAGAAGCAAAGCTAATAACCAATTAAGAATCTATTAACTTCACTAAACAAGAAAAGCCTTTCAAAGTGACTAATTTGGAAGCAAGCCAAAGGACAGGGAAAACCATAGACTTATTTGGGAAATACTCCTAATAAAGCCAACTTCTAAGAAAACAATCCAGTAATCCTCTTGACTACCTTCAGAAAGTAGAAAACATATAAGATAAACAAAGGGAAGCCTAAGATCAAGTAGGGACTTTTAACCAAGCCTGCTTTCAGCATACTCTTAAGGGAAATCTTCAAAAAAGTTGTTTAACACTAAACAAGGGACAGGGATAACCATAAACTTCCTTGATTAGGACTCTACTTAGCATGCAGTGAAAATATCATTTAGGAACAACATCTCAAGTTCTACTCAGCAATACATGGGCTCACCAACATTCCTTAACTGGTTATACTCTATTGAAATCATTCCCAAACACACATTTAGAAGAAAACATAAAGATAAATCTTATCAGTCTGAATTAGGGTACTTTAGAAGTAAATCCTAATCTATATTTCCTGCTCTTTATCAGAGAATATGAACAAAGTGAAAAACATAAGAAGAAACAGCGACAATAAGGAAAAACATCACCAATGATTTAGATCAGGATCCAGTGAATCTGCTTGTCTATTTGATGTCCAAGACCAGTTACATACTTTGATTCCAATAGCTTTCTACAGTCCGATACTTCTCTTCCCACCCTACTATGTTACAACTACTCAAAAACTCTTACTCAATAACAGTTTGACAATTAACAATTTTCCAACCTTTTACAATGAGTTTTATGTGAATACATATAGGTGCATATTTTCTATGATCGCGCCCATTTCTGAACCCCATCTATTTTAACCGTCAGAAATGAGGATAAGCGGGAACAGTTGGATCAGCAAGATCAACAGTTAAGATTGTATCGGGGGGAAAATGAAAATAGCGGAGAAAGGATAAGGGAAGGGGGGTTTTAAGCGAAAGCGGTCAAGGACTCAGAACTTGGTTATAGGGCTTGGTCGCATGGGGAAAAGGCTGAAAACTTAAGCCCACAAGGGCTTAAAGCCTGATAAGGTGACTAGTGCAGAAATAGGCTTAAAAAGCAGGTTTTTAGACCTTTTTTAAGTATTTCGATAGGTTATAAAAAAGGGTTTAAACCATAATAAGGAGTCTTATAAGGTTTAAAGGGGTTTTCTTTTTAGGAAATGAAGGGTAAAGAAGGGAAAATGGGGGCTTTTGTAGAGGGATTTGTAACTTTTATAATGAGTGAAAAATGAAGGGACTTTGGAGGGGATTTATGAAGGTGAAATGATGGAGAAGTGACTTAGAAATAGTCTGTTTTATAACAGCAGGGCTTCTTTAAAAAAAAAATTGTGGAAATAGTAGTGAAGATGATTTGTAAGATAAAAGACACCAATAAGGCTTCAAGAACTAGCATTTTTCCATGAAGATTGCTTCTTGAAGGCTTAAGAACATATTTAGCCATCATTTGTTGTGACAAAATTTACCGATGGCTAACAGTGGCTCCACTTGGGGATGGCAGCTCCATGGAGGTGTCAAGAACCTCAGAGATTTATCTCTGGAATGTAAACCTGTGCTTTGCATTTTGACAACCTTTTCTTCTTTGCTCATGTTGCTTGAAAAGATGATCAACATTACATCATAACAAATCAATTTTTCCCAAACCACTACCTACACAACCTATTTTCGTAACATTTTTTCTTCAGCAGGGTGCACTTGGACTTGCAAACCCTTTGACATCAACATTTTATTCTTTTATTTAAAGTAAGAAAACTAATCTAAATCTACCCTTATAACTTCCATGAATCCATATTAAACAGCTGGACTCAAAAATTCTCTACCTAATCTACTATCTGCCAGGATTAAACTATCTGACAAATCTACATTCACTATATTCTAAAACAGAAATTGAAAACACAGTCAAAACAGGATTAAGCTATCTGATTTGTTGTGATAGCTATGGCATCAAAAACAAACTGCACATAGACCTTTATTTGCAAAAAAGTAAAACAAAACTTGGAAGGCTTAAGATCTAAAAACAATGAGAGTCCTTCCTTTCTTTTTCAGTTATGATTTTGATCTCCTTGAGTTGTCTTCTTCTTCTTTTTCTGGTTCGAGTTTTCAGCGTGTTAGAACCATTCATTTTCCTTTCTTTGGCTCAGGTTTTGAGCATGTTTGAACCATTCTTTTCTATCCTAATCTAATCTACTGATAAGCCAATATTAAATAGTTTGGCAAATCTTCTTCACTAACCTATTAGCAGTAAATTGAAATTCTATTTAGTCATGATTAGGCTGTATGACTAAATAGTAGTGCTTCTTCAAAGTAGTGGCATTTAAGCTTTCACACCTTCATATTTTCTTTCTTTTTGGTATGGGGTTGTACCTTTCTTCTTTTAAATCTACCCTCTTTTTCTCTTTTCTATTTTTTGTATTTTTCTCTTTTCAAAACAAAACAAAGCAACGATATTTACAATGAAGAATGAAGGCTTTAAACTGAGATTTCAGCAGAAATAATGCTTGAGCATCCTGCCATTGACAGGACCCCAAACAGGTCTGTACCATTCATATCTTGTAGAAAAAATGCATTATGACCAATGGCAGATTGAACGATGTAAGGGCCTTGCCATACATTGTCAAACTTGTCATGTTTGCCCTTATCTTCTCTTCTAGAATCCCATTTGAGTACTTTGTCACCAATTTGGAAATCACTTGCCTTTGTCCTCTTATCAAATAGCTTTTTGATATTCTCTTGTACTTTTTATGCTCTGTTATAAACCTCTTCCCTGGTTTGTTGAAGATGTATGGTCTGATTTATCCTTCTCATCATGCTATCTTCCTTTGATTTTATTTCTTGGACCAACTTCATCACTGGCACTCCTAGACTGGTAGAAAAAACTACATCTACTCCATAAACCAGCTGATAGGGAGACATTCCAATTCATTTCTTTGTTTTCAATCTATTTGCCCATAAAGCATGTACCAGCTTGTTGTGCCATGACCCTTGATTTTCTTCCAGCAGCTTCTTTATTATGTTTATCAGGCTCTTATTGGAAGACTCTGCCAACCCATTACCTTGAGGGTAATAAGTTGTGGAATTACCAAGCACAATTTGATATCTGTGACAGAAATCAACCATCTTTTTAGAACCAAATGCAGCAGCATTGTCAATGATAATTTTCCTAGGACAGCCAAATCTATATAGGATATGGTCTTCAAGGAATTTTATGATAACTGAGTCTGTGGAATTCCTAGAAGGGATGGCTTCTATCCATTTGGTGAAATAATCAGTGGCTGTGAGTATCCATCTATGTTGGGCAGATGAGGCAGGATGGATTTCCCCAATGAAGTCTAGGCCCCACTGTTGAAAAGGAGCTTCAATAGTGATTGTTTGAAAGGGTAAGGGAAGCAGTTTTCTCTTGCCTTCAAAGATTTGGAATTTGTGGCAGGCAACTATCATTTTGTGGACATCTTGAAATAGGGTAGGCCAATAATAACCAGCTCTAAGGATTTTATTAGCAATTGTTTTCCAATAGAGGTGGCCTCCACATTATCCTTTGTGAAACTCATGCTTGATCCTATCTGCATCAATCTCAGGAAAACATTTAAGCAAAAAACCGCTGGCATTCTTCCAATATAAACATTTATCTAAAATGCAGTAATTAACAGCCTTTAACTTCAATAATCTTGCCTTTGTTTTAGACATACCAGGAGGGGCATTGAGATTAGTAAGCACATACAAAATATCAGCATACCAAGCTGAATTGAGGAAATGATCCTCAATAAGTGGAGTTATTAATTCTTCCTGCCCATCTAATGCATCTATCATGTTTATATCAAGTGCTTGCAGGTTAGATTCAGCCATTAATTGTGCTAGGCCTTGACCCTTGATGAGTTTAGTGGGTTTAATTTCCAAATCATATTCCAATATCACAGCAATCCACTTTCCTCTTTTGCCATCAGGGTCTTGTGACAAAATTTCCTTTACCACTACATGAGGCACAAATGAAATAATGTGAGAGTGTAAGATATAAATTCTGAAATCCTTCAAGGCTTTGACCAAAGCATAGGCCTGTTTTTCCATGATATTATATTTCAGAGGTGAATCTCTTAATGCCTTGCTGAAAAATGCAATTGGCTGCTCTTGTCCTTCTGGATTTTTCTGTAATAGGACAGCGGCCACAGTATGTTCTAATGCAAATGAAAATATGAGGAAGTCCTTAGTGAAATCAGGACTGATAAGAATTGGTGCTTGAGTAAGTGCATGTTTGACCAGTTCAAAGGATTTCTTTGCTTCTAAGGTCCATTTAACTCCTATCTCTTTCTTTAACATGTTTGTCATGTTCCTAAGGAGTTCTTCCAGGTTGGGTATGAACCTTCTTAAGAAATTAATCTTTCTAATGAAATATTGAAGTTCTTTGATGTTTCTAGGGTGACTGATCTGCAATATACCTTCAACCCTTTTTGGGTCTATTTTAATCCCTTTTTCAGATATGATATGACCAAGAAGCTTATCTTCTTGGAGACCAAACAATGTCTTCTTGGGATTCAAGGATAGCCCATACTTTCTGCATTTCTCAAAGACTTTTCTTAGGTGTATAAGGTGTTCTTCATCTGTTTTGGAGTAGACTGTAATGTCATCTAAATAAATCACAATGAAGTAGCCTATTTCCTCTGAGAAGGAAATGTTCATAGCTCTTTGGAAGGTGGCACCAGCATTCATTAATCCAAAAGGCATTTTCACATACATGAAAGTGCCCCAAGGAGTAGTGAAGGCTTTTTTAAGTTGATCATCGGGGAGGACCAATATCTGATTATATCCTGAAAAGCCATCTGGCAAAGAAATCCTCCTAGAACCAACTACCCTTCTTAAGATGTGCTCCATTTTAGGCAAGGGATAGTTGTCCCTTAATGAGGCTCTGTTAAAGTTCCTAAAGTCAATACAAAGCCGTATTTCTCTTGTTTTATTTCTTACAACTACAATATTAGATAGCCACTCTGAGTATCTCACAGGGACAATAATTCCAGCATCATACATTTTCCTAATTTCTTTCTCTACCAGAGGTAACTGCATAGAGTTTATTCTGCGTAATTTTTGCCTAAACAGTTTCTGGTTTTCTTTAAGTGGTACCTTGTGCTGAATGGTCTCTGTGTCATATGCCCTTAAATCTTCATAGCTCCAAGCAAATACATTAGAAAAATCTTTAAACAACTCAATATATTTCAGTTTCATGTGAGCTGGCAATGTTTTAGATAGCTTGATCATTTTAGGCTTGTCTTTACTGCCTATATTGCATTCCTCAATATCAGATTCAGTGGGTTCTATTGTTGGTTTCTTGGAAACATCATTAAAATCAAACAAGTATTCTAGAGGTGTTAGTCCTTTGGGTAAGCCTTTGTCTTTAGACCGTAGTACTTCTATGTCTTCTCTTTCTGAGTTTATGTACTCTTATGTTTGATTTTCGAACTCTCTGGTTAGAAGATTTATTTCTATAATGGGAGAAGGTTCTTTTTCAACAGGTTGTTCCTCATTAAGACAGTCTTTATCATACTTTGAGTCTGAATTTGGAAATCCAAACTCATTTCTGAACTATGGGAAGTCCTCTATCTGTTTATCTCCCTCAAAGACCTGCCAATACTTTTCATTGTCTAGGATAGATGGTGTATATTTCACTTGGACTGTGAGTTGTTTGTTATCAAAGGGTCTTTGGCATGAACTGGCAGCAGGAGCTAAACCACTGGCAAGAATTTTTTGGTCTTTAGGGACAAAAACAAGTTCATATTCCTTAAAAGTTTTCAAAAGGTCCATGGCATCATTTCTATAGGCTCTTAGTCTTGGATGTTTGGTAGTGTACTCTCCATTTATTTATCTAATGATCAGTTCAAAATCTCCATGAATAGCTATCCTCCTAGCTCCTAATTTCTTCAGTAAATGTAGTCCTAAGAGGAGTGCTTCATACTCTGCTATGTTATTTGTGCATTGGAAGTTTAACTTGTATGAATGGCTTTCAGCGTAATTATTCTATATGTTGTGAAGCCACACACCTACTCCTGCACCAGTTCTATTACAAGACCCATCAAAACTCATACTCCAAAGAGGGCTAGTTTCAGACCTGTTTTTGTTTTCATTCATGTCCCCTTTGTCCTGTGTGTTCTGACTGTCATTATGCGGTTTTATGGGTTCTGCAGCATGTTTATGTTGGTTTTGTTCCTTAAATTTTTCATGGAGTTGAGGCCTTTCTTCTTGACTCTTATGAGTTTCACTAAGCTGGTGGACAGTGGATTGTTCACATTCTCTATTTTGTTTGTTGTAATTTTCAGATTTGGAAAATTGTTTGAGCGCCTCTCCCTTCCTATCCTCTCCTCCTATGTTTTCTGTTATGTTGGGTGATTTCTCACTTTCCAACTCTATCTCATCAAAGCTTTCATCATTGTAAAGAATGAATGAGTCTAGGTCTGTATGGACAGAATAAAGAGGGGAATTTTCTGATTTTTCTTGACTACTCACCATAAATTTCATGTGTGATTCCCTATAAAGTCTTCTAAGTTGGCTGAAAACAGGGATGGTGGCATATTTCATGTCCATTTGCATGGTACCTTGAAACTTAGCACCCCATGATCTTGAAAGAAGCATGCCATATTTGGGGGGCACATCAGTCACTACCACATCCATCACTATGCATTTGGCTGGGATTTGGGTCAAATTTACACAAAGATATTTGATCAAGCCTAAGCATTTTACTCTACTGGAGTCAAAATAATACAAATATTTATATGGTCTAGTTATCTCAAGGCCTAATCTCTCCATGATTACTTTGGGCATGAGGTTATGTGAAGCCCCTAAATCATGCATAGTGTTGTGTAAAATATTATCATGGATATTCAAACTGACATAGAAAGGAGGGACCACTCCTTCTTGGAAATTTCCTTCAATTTTAGGACCAAATAAAAGGGCTGGCTGATCATCATTTAGGTTGACAAAGTCATTATTTTCTTCTATGTTCAAAGCTTTTAACACCTAAAATTTATATACATCTTGAGTGACTAACTCAGTGATGGGGACAGAGATCTTGATTTTAGCAATTTCACTTTCCAAATTGAAGGGAGCTAATTCTTTGAAACACTCAAATTTGTCTTGTTAGTCACCAACTTATCAGCAAAATCAGCTTGCTGGTTTTTACTATGTACATCAGTTAAAACTGTTTTTACAGGGGTACTAGCTAAAGTGCTAGTGCTATTAGGGTCACCACTCTATTTATCAATGGTTTGAGTGCCTTTCCCCTTGTTTTTACAAGAACTTTCAGCTGTTGTTTTGTTTTTTTCAGCAGCCCTTCTAACCACCCTTTCAGATTTGTTTTTAATAGTAGTTTCAGAGGTACTTGTTTAGGGAGTTTCATGGTTCTTTTTTCTCCTGAGGCCATATTGTCCATGGACCTCCATGATGGCATTCTCAAAGCCTTTCCTATAGTCTTCAGATTCTAAGCCTTCATTATCATCATATGTATATGTGGCCCGGTCATCCTTTGTGAAAAAGGCAGGGTCTTCATTACTTACTCCCAGCATGTTTATATCAGTTTCCTATGGGTATTCTATCATTCCCTCATCTTCATCAACATAATTTTCTTGAAATGGAGGTCTGATTTGTTGATCAGTATCTCTTTGTCTAATTTGAGGGGGGTTTCACCTAAAGTTCTGGTTCTGATTTTGAGGGTGGTTCCTATTCTGAGCATTTGTTTGGACAACCATCCTCTCTATAATTCTTTCTAGCCTATCCATGCTCTTGGTTAGATGGTATGATTTTGAATCAGATGTGGAAGGTGTAGTGTCATCTCTATATGTTACTTTCTTTTCATTCCTCATCCTATCTCTTTTGACAATCAAATTTGCCTCAACACTCACTGCCCCTTATTGCATATCTTCTAATGTGAGGTATTCCTTTTCCCTCAGTTGGTAGGCCATGTTAGGATCAAATCCATCAGGGAATTTCATTAAGGCTAGGCCCTGTGAAGGTTTCACATGAGATAGTATGGCATTGTATGCCCTATTATATCTAGCACAGTATTCATGTACACCTTCCCCTGGATTCCTTTTAATATTCTCATATTCTGATAGAATTTGGAGAGGGTTTTTCCTGACTTCCAACTTGTTTATAAATAGTTGATGAAAGGTAGGAAGATCATTGATGCTCTATGGGGTTAAGATTTTGAAACATCTTCTTACTCCCCCCCCTAAACTCTGAGCAAACAATCTGAGTTTAATAGTCTCATCACCTATTTCATTCTTATCAAAGTAATCATTCATTTTTTCGACATGTTGTGGAGCAGAAATGGAACTACTAGCATCATATATAGGAATGGTGGTCGAATAGCCTTGTGGTAAGGCAGCTAAATGTAAAGGAATTACTAGAGGATCATACCATGCAGCCATGATGTAGATGGGAGGGAAAAATGGGGGGTTTACAAGTGGAGGGTTTATGAAAGGAGGAGGATGATGAAATGGAGTGGTTTGAACAGTGGGTGTATGGATAACAGAAGTGCTTGGACCAGCAAGAGACTATTGAGTAGATTTGGGGTGAGAGAAACCAAATTTATGAATGAAATGAAGATCTAGTGGAGTGGCTTCTCTATTGCTACTATGGTCACCACTATGTTGGGGTAAACTTGGGGGCTCAAAGTCTGTATGATCTATACCATTAAGTGACTTAGTTCTTGGTAAACTACTTGGAAAATCTAAGTCAACTTGGATCTCTTGAAGAGCCGAAAGGTTTTCAGGGACAGAATTAGCTCTGTGAATTGAACTGATAATAGTTGTATCCCTAGATACAGGAGACTTCCTAAAAATTATTTCTGTATTATCCACTATTTCAGGAGGATTTGGGTCAGGATAAGCTCTGGTATGAATTCTTTTTGAAGCCAGTATGTCAATATCTAGACCCACAAAAAATAAAATTTAGCCAGATATGAAAATATTTAGAGGCAAACTAGTCTTTAACAAAGAAAAATTAATCCTCAAAGCTTCCTTGACTGAGTATGAGTGATGTTATGATAGAATGGGTTTCCTAGTGGAGTCTTTAGGTCCATTGAGGGTTGTGGAGTCGCCAGGTGGGTGATTTCAAATGTTTTAAGATTATTTTTTGTCCACCATCAACAATTGAAATCCAATCCAATGATGTTGTGGGTCTTCCAAGCTCTCAAGGATTTCTAAGATGCAATTTACTCAGAAGTTCCTAGTGGAGTTTCCATTATGTTGGGGTTCCTATGATTTGGCAGATTGGCATACCAAAATACAAGGCAACATAAAAACCACTTTGGAATCCTAGGATCTAGCCCTCCTAGATTCAGAAAGGGATCTCCCTATCTGTGTTTTAGGATGATATGCTTATAGGCTCATGATATGATATTAGGCTAGTTATGAAGCACAAGGGATTTGTTTTTTTTTGGACAGGGACCATTAACTGAAAAGCTCATGTGAAGTGTGAAGGAGGGAATAAATTGAAGGATATTTCAGCATGGGAAGATAGGTCAAGAAATAGTGCTAATCCATTCAGCTATGGAGTCATAAAAGGGGTTACTTTCACAGTAACTATTCAAGGGTTTTCATAGGGCAAGTCATATATATCAAAATATCTCTTTAAGTTGAGTTTGTGCTATGAAAATTTAAGAAATGATTTGAAATAAGCAAAGCTAATAACCAATTAAGAATCTATTAACTTCACTAAACAAGAAAAGCCTTTCAAAGTGACTGATTTGGAAGCAAGTCAAAGGACAGGGCAAACCATAGACTTCTTTGGACAATACTCCTACTAAAGCCAACTTCTAAGACAAAAATCCAGTAATCCTCTTGACTACCTTCAGAAATTAGAAAACATATAAGATAAACAAAGGGCAGCCTAAGATCAAGTAGGTACTTTTAACCAACCTGATTTCAGGATACTCTTAAGGGAAATCTTCAAAAAAGTTGTTTAACACTAAACAAGGGACAGGGCTAACCATAAACTTCCTTGATTAGGACTCTACTTAGCATGCAGTGAAAATATCATTTAGGAAAAACATCTCAAGTTCTACTCAGCAAGACATGGGCTCACCAACATTCCTTGACTGGTTATACTCTATTGGAATCATTCCCAAACACACATTTAGAAGAAAACATAAAGATAAATCTTATCAGTCCAAATTAGGGTACTTTAGAAGTAAATCCTAATCTATATTTCCTGCTCTTTATCAGAGAATATGAACAAAGTGAAAAACATAAGAAGCAACAGCGACAATAAGGAAAAACATCACCAATGATTTAGATCAGGATCCAGTGAATCTGCTTGTCTATTTGATGTCCAAGACCAGTTACATATTTTGAGTCCAATAGCTTTCTACAGTTCGATACTTCTCTTCCCAGCCTACTATGTTACAACTACTCAGCAACTCTTACTCAATAACATTTTGACAATTAACAATTTTCCAACCTTTTACAATGAGTTTTTTGTGAATACATATAGGTGCAAAGAGGAAGAGTGTTGCAGAAATGGTAATAAATATTAATTAAGACCTAGGGGGAGAGGTATTCGAATGCCTATTCTGCTTAATAATCATAGCAATAATTGTTTGTACCACTTTAGCTGCTTTTATTTGAATCTGAAGCCAACTAGCAGGCTAGTAATAACTCTGAGGCCTGTCCTTTGAAGCTATATTGGTCTGAAGTATCTTGTTTGACCTCTGGGACAAGAAAACTGTCATTTTTTGGGTTTTGCAGTCCCATGTCTACTTAATAATTGTTCTGATAGTTTTTAAGAGGGTTTGTTAGTAGAGTAACTATCAAGTTGTCCCTTTGAGTGTAGGATAGGTCATAGGTGTCACTTAAGTTTCTGGTGAAGTACCATGTGTTGTTGAGGTGGAATTTAACTTTTCTCCCTTGACCTGTCTGTCCTTGGCTTCTTTTTTGCTGTTGTGGCCTCGTACTTCGATCTTTAAGGCTTATTAGGCCTCATTGATCTCCTTTAGGCCTTTTTCTGACTGTTTAGGTTGTTAATTTGTGGTTTAAGGGCTTCTGATCTTCAATTATGCTTTAAACCTTCATTTGGAACTGATACTCTTTGAATTTTCTAGATCTCACTGTGTTGTTGCTTTTCTTTTTCTTTTTACAGGTGTTTCGAGCACTTGGAGGTTTTCACAGAGGGTTTTCTTGAAAGCTGACAGTCATGACCTGCTAACAAAATCACGGTTTTAAACACCTGATGGCTCCTTTCCTATGTTTGCAGGGTCGAGGATAGTCATCTTCGACCCTCAGTTTCTTAACAGGCTCTGGGAGGGTCGTAAAACCCCTTAAACACCATTTAAATACCTACAAACACCATCGAACTATTAATAAAACCTGGAACTAGGCTAAAACTGCTTCAGAGGCTCAGTATGGTGGTGGAGGAGCATTGCAGAGAGGTGGAATGCAGGCGGAGGAGGTTTCCATTGCAGACAGGTGAAGAACTAGGGTTTAAATTTGAATTATGGCGCAAAAATACGTGAAAGTGGTTTTGGAAATACCAGAGGTGGTATTCACGCACAGGGTAGGAGATAAGTGGTATTGGCTTGAATGAACGCAATATGGCTTGGTGGCTAACGCGTGTCCCACCAAAACCACTTGTTTCACATCGAAAATGCACGATCAATTTATCTGGTGATTCGAGCGCGAAATAGCACGCAGACCGTCTGATCTAGGGGAGCCAGATCGACAGCGAGGAATGGGCACAATCACAGCAAAGATGCACAGTCGGATGGATGGTGGGGCCAGTCGGTGATGTAGTCTATTTTTTCGGAAAGAAAACGGTTAAAATAGACGGGGTTCGGAAATGGGGATAAGCAGGAACCGTTGGATCAGCAAGGTCGACGGTTAAGATTGTATCAGGGGGAAAATGAAAATAGCAGAGAAAGGATAAGGGGAGGGGGATTTTAAGAGAAAGCGGTCAAGGACTCAGCACTTGGTTACAAGGATTATTCGCATGGGGAAAAGTCTAAAAACTTAAGCCCGCAGGGGCTTAAAGCCTGATATGGTCACTAGTGCGGAAATAGGCTTAAAAAGCAGTTTTTTAGACATTTTTTAAGTATTTTGATAGGTTAGAAAAAAGGGTTTAAACCATAATAAAGAGTCTTATAAGGTTTAAAGGGGTTTTATTTTTATGAAATGAAGGGTAAAGAAGGGAAAATGGGGGGTTTTGTAGAGGGATTTGTAACTTTGATAATGAGTGAAAAATGAAGGGACTTTGGAGGGGATTTATGAAGGTTAAATGATGGAGAAGTGGCCTAGAAACAGTCTCTTTTATAACAGCAGGGATTATTTGAAAAATATTTTGTGGAAATAGCAATGAAGATGATTTTTAAGATAAAATACACCAAGAAGGCTTCAAGAACTAGCAGTTTTCCATGAAGATTGCTTCTTGAGGGCTTAAGAACATATTTAGCCATCATTTGCTGTGACAAAATTTATTGATGGCTAATACAGTGGAGTCTTCGTCTTCTCTCTCCTTGATAGCATGATGGCTAAGATTCACCGGTTGAGCCAAATATCATGCTTTGATACCATTGTAATATTCCAAATCAGTAAAATGCTACAACAATGAGAATATCTCAAGATATTCTAAATTTGGAGACCCAGTAATATGCAAACACAACAATGGAGTAGCAATAACACTCAACTCATAAAAACATGAGAGAAATCCACAACCATATTATTAAACAATAGCAGCAACAACAGAATACAATATCTTAAGGAAAATTCTACTCAAGATAAGCAATGCTCGGCCTCAAGAGACAAGTACACAAATTAAGACAATACCACTGCTACACATGTATGCTCAAGCTATGATAGCGCAGTTTTATAGAGAAACTGCATGCTACATATGGAAAATACATGGATGTACAATTATATGGCCCAATACAACATTGGGAGTGAAGATCTCAGCTCCCAAAGGCTACCTCATGTCAATCATGGAAGGATTGGCTATAAAATACAAAATCAGCAAAATGCAGGAGTTGCTGGGTAGAAGCTACAACTTAGAAATAGAACTGGATGGAAATGGATGTAGATAATGCCCAAACTGAATATTCATCCTCCAATGAATCTTTATAGTGAAAGGCTAATCCTTTCACCAAAGATCTTGCCCTCCAAAAATCTGCAAGAGCCCCACTGCAAATGCTTCACTCAAAATAATGCAGTCACTGGATGGAACTGCATTGTAGGGGAAAGGGAATAGGTTGGACTACTGCCAATATGTGCAATAGGTGCTGAAACCTTCCTCACTAGCTTCCCAAAGGAATGGAGACTCCCTCCTCTGAAAATCAGCTCTGGAAGTGGTGTTGAGGTCCTCCACTACAACACCCTACAACATAGAATTATGTTGCTACAGCAATAACGTTGTCCCGGAGGAGGATGCTTTGGCCTTGAGCCAAGAAATGTGGAGAATGAATAAAAATCCCTCAAGAGGCCTCTCAAGAAGGATAAGGAATCCTAAATGGGAATTCCCCTGGCAACTCTTACTAAACAGCAGAGAATGCACAATGTCTAAATAGACAATGAGAGTAATAATACAAGCATGAGAAACATTGGTTGCCTTGCCCTCCTTTTAAACAATTGAAAGCCCCTCTCCATGGATCCCACTCCTCTTAGGGTTTCCTCCACCAAATAACCCTCTTCCCATTCATACTGCGTTGTTTCTCTAAGTGTTCTCCACCTCTTATCCTAGCGCTGTTGACTTGGTCAAACTTGACTTTGTCCACTTGAAAATAACCCTATTCACACATGAGGGTGTGAAAACCAGCTCCAATGATGATCCCCTTTCATACTATGAGGGATTTTATTGAGATTTTCATTATGCATGGGCCTCCTTACCCATTTATTCTCCTCCTAGGTGAAATCAGAAGAAAAAAAATTAATATTCCAATTTATTGTAGGAAAATTTTGGAATATTACAGTATAGCCCCATACCAAAAAAGAGTATTGTTGAAAGTGTGCAAGCCTAAATGCCACTACCTTTGAGAAAAAAATTCTTGATTCAGTCATCTAGCCTAATCATGACTGAACATATTTTAAATTTATTTTGATAGGTTAGTGAAAGAAGACTTGTGAAACCATTTAAGCTTGACTTATCAGTAGATTAGATCAGGAAAAGATGTTGGATCCCAAAGCTTAAATTTGAACCAAAGAGAAATGAGAGGGATGCATAACCCATTCTGAATCACAGCCCTCAAGTTTCTAGTTTTCACTTGTACAAAAATAAAATTTTTGTGCAGCTTTTCCAAAATTCCACAGCCCATGACAAATCAGATTGCTTAAACTTGGTTTGGTCATGTTTTCAATTTCATGTTAGTATGTTACATAATAAAATTTGTCAAACAGCATAATCTTGACAGATGAGTAGACTAGGTAGGGAATAAGAGAGTTCATTAGCCTAATCTGAACTCTTGGAAGTGATAAGGGTACAAGTAGATATTTTTTTATGCTTTCAAAGGAAAATAAAGTCAATGGTTTGCTAGTCTAAGTACGCTCAGAAGAAGAAAAATGTTAGGCAAAGTAAGATGGGTAGGTAGAACAGAGATTGAAGCGATCATGTTTTTTTTATATTTAATGAGATCATAGCTTCAATAAAACATCAGCAAATGAAGGAAGAGGGATCTGTCAAGTACAAGTAAGGTACTAGTATTCAAAACTCAGAGATCTAAACTTTAAGGTCCTAGACACCTCTTGAGAAGGAGTTTCCCTCCCCAAGTGGAGCCACTGTTAGTCATCAGTAATTTTTACTATCTATAGATGACTAAATATTGGTTCTATATTTCGAAAAACAAAATTCCCTGAATATTGTGATTTTTAGAAATCTCATTGCATTCATTATCCTTATGGAAAATGTTTCACTATTCTACCATTTTTCCATTCCATGGTCACCCTACCACTCCTAAAGGACTCCTTATGGGCTTGTGCCACTCATCTCCATCCTTTTTTCCCACCTATAACCTCATTACTCTTTTTTTCCCTTGCCCATAACTCCATTTTCCATCTAGGGTTTCCTATAGCCTACCCCTTCCCATGTTCACCAAGTTCCCCAAGAATTGATGGTCTCCAAACTATCTCTGTAGACTCTTTAGATAAATCAAGTACATTGGATTTTGGATATTCAATACACCACTTTGTCAATACTCTGTTTTTACTCTTGAATACTCCAAGACAATTTTCATTCAAAGGTCGGGTCAAAGAACCCCCACTAGGTCAATTAGGGTGTTCACTCGAGGGGTCCTGACCCAGGTTCGGAGGTTCAAGGTTTGCCAACAAACCCCTATACTACTAGCCATTTCAGCAGTGACCTACTTGCGCAGGCCAAAGTCTCACCGAAAGTAGTATGGGTGGGTGCTGGAACCAAGTTTCTGCACCCTGGGAGAGGGTAGGTAAGTCAAGAAGAGTTGCATTCAACCTTATGGTGACTAGATCTTATATCACAAAGCCTAGAACTATAGATTCCCTTCGCATCCACGTGCACAATAGCAATGATATTCACAGTAATCAACAGATCATGAACTCATATAACGATAATTCCACTATTCTAGATATTCTTGCATGAAGTGCAACAGAACAGATCTAGATCGCATCATAAAAAAGTAACACAAGTATGTTCACAGCTTAAATCAATAACACAGAAGCATATATTAATTAACCAAACACCACTGTAATTCCAATAGATTCAGATATTCAACAATACTTCCACATTCATTAATCCTTCAGATCTACTTATAATACCCCAAAGCCCAACTTGTGCACACAGCAGCAGGGTCCATACACAGCAGAACAAAGAATCTATGTGCACATAGCAGCAGGAGTCCTTCTCCAACAACCCTAACCAGATCTATCAGTCCGCACTTAGCATCAATCTCTATTCTGATCCGGATTTATGCAGGAACGCAACAGAATAAACACATAACCATAAATACAGAGATGCAGCGGAAATAACACTTCATTTCATTAATATCAAAGAACTGAAATTTGCTTACAGACAGAATGGAAATAAAACTAGCTAGGGCACCGGTAGCTATCTCTGAGAAGAGATGTGGCGGCTACAGGCCTCTGAACTGAGTTACAATGAGGCTCGAGGGCCTATTTATTATTGAGAAACAATGGAGAACCTCAACATCCCAAAAACCTAACCCTAGGAGATGAAGCGCCAAAACTATGGGCCCCGTTTGGGTAAATTGGTGTTTCAACTTCCCAGGGACGTAACTTTGGCATACTATCTCCGTTTGACGCACATGATACATCATTAGAAAGCTTTATCCGAGGACTACAACTTTTGTGACGATTTTGATGACTTTTGTGATGATTTTGATGATCAAAATCGCAACAAATTTAATACCCAAAAAACGTCGTTTAGGGCCTCAAAACGGCTCTGGAAGTTCAGGACTCGAAAAACTGCTAAAAATAGTAAGTTATGCCAAAACTGAAAAACTGAAAGAGACAATGGTGGGGGCCCAAGTGGAATAGGCGGGTGGCCACCAATATCCACCTGGATCATTCCTCCCCCTTTAGGAAGCAATGGTCCCCATTGCGTTAAGTTCCTCCATGAGATGAGGAAATTTCTGCTGAACTTGGTCCCTGGTGAACCACTTTCCTTGGTGCAGGAGTTGGCCAGCTTTGACAACCCGATACAGTTGGATCTGTTGTTGACGAGTGTTCTTGATTTGCATGTCCATGATACAATCTGTGGTGGCTTGTTCCATGCAGTCTGGGTTTAACTCTATTGGTGTGAGTTGTTCTGCAATGTCCGAGGTGTCCAGCAGAGGTGGAAAGTAAGGACGAAGGCGATCCACATTGAAGACTGGGTGCAGACCAAGGAATGGTGGAATACTAAGCTCGAAGGCATTGTTACCTACAACCTTGGTGATGGTGTACGGCCCGTATCGGAGTGGGCGAAGCTTGCGGTGAGGTCCAGTGAGGCGCTCCTTCTGCAAATGCAACCATACTTTGTCGCCCACCTGGAAGTTGTGTCGCACCCGGTGTTGATCATGGCGCTGCTTGTACTTCGCATTGGCTCTGTCCAATATATCATGAACCTGTTGGCGGATGTGTTGAATGCGCTCGATGAAGCTACTTGCTTTGTCAACTTCAGACTGGACGTGCGCTGAATCGGCCTGAGCAGTTGCAAATGGCATGGCTACGTCAATGGGACATAGTGGCTGGAATCCCAAGCCCACCTGAAAGGGGCTATGGCCAATTGAACTGTGGAGAGCCCGGTTATAACTATGATGTACATAAGGGAGGCTCTCGTCCCATGTGCGTGGATGCTTTGAATTGTACATGCGCAGAATGTGTACAATCATTCTGTTGACGACCTCTGTCTGGCCATCTGTTTGGGGATGGAAATTTGTGGACTTGGTGAGCTTTTAGGGCCTCAAAACGGCTCCGAAGTTCGGGACAGAAAAGCCCTTTCTTGATGTGTGCTTCTCCGACATCCTTTCGAAGGTTCGGCCAATAGAAATCAATAGTAGTATTGCTCACCATTTTTTCTCGACCGAAATGCCCAGCGACTCGACTGCAGTGTGCTTCCCATATCATCTTGGCACGCTCGCTTGAGGGAACACAAAGGTGTCCCAAGTGACATAAAAGTGCATCTTGGAGGTGAAAATTTGGAACTTGCATACCCCCCAAGAGTGCCTTGTAAGTGTGGCCGAATTCTGGGTCACTCTCATAGAGAAGCGGCCAATCAGAAGTCTCGTGCCCACAAGAGTTGAGCACGGTGGTGAGCACCACGATCGGTGGTCGGCTGAGGCAGTCTGCAACATTATTGGTGCTACCCTTCTTATACTTGATGTTCAAATGAAATTGTTGCAGATATGTGGACCACTTCTGATGGCGATCATTCTGAAACTTCCCTTGTGTTTGTATGAACTGCAGGGGCCGGTGGTCTGTGTGGATGATTGTTTCCTTCCCCAAAATGTAATGCTTCCATTGTCGACAGGCTTGCACGATGGAATACATTTCTTTGTCATGGGTGGGATACTTGTGAACTGTCTCTGAAAATGTCTCACTGTGATATGCCACTGGATGTCCCTGTTGAGTAAGAACTACCCCAATAGCATAGTTAGAGACATCTGTCTCGATCTCAAATGGCTGTTGCAAGTCTGGTAAGGTGAGCACTGGGGCAGAACAGAGGCGATTTTCCAATTCTTTGAACGCCTTCTGTTGAGGTTCCGACCAAAAGAATTTTGCTCTCGCTCCTCCTTTGGTGACTTGACTCAAGGGCCAAGTGATATGAGAGAATCCCAGCACGAATCTACGGTAGAAATTAGCAAGACCCAGAAAGCTGCGAAGCTCTGTTATAGTAGTCGGGGCTGGCCAATCCCAAATGACTTGGATCTTGGCTGGATCCACATGCACCCCCCTTTCATCAATAATGTATCCCAGATATTGAACCTGGGTCATGCAAAACGTGCACTTCTCCAAATTGGCACACAACTTGTGTTGCCGCAGTGTTTGGAGGACTTGTCGGATGTGATGAAGGTGCTCTTCCCAAGTCTTGATGAAGATCAGAATGTCATCCAAGTACACCACTACGAATGAGTTGGTGAATGGCCGCAAGATGTCGTCCATCATCCTCATGAAGGTTGCGGGAGCATTCGTCAACCCGAAAGGCATGACCGGCCATTCAAAAAGGCCTTCCTTAGCTTTGAAGGCAGTCTTCCACACATCAGAGGGTTCAATTGGTACCTGGTGATACCCAGACTTCAGGTCGATCTTATTGAAATATTTTACACCTTGGAGTTGGTCCAGAAGGTCATCAATCTGTGGGATTGGGTACCTATTCCGGACAGTGATCTTGTTCAGCGCCCGATAGTCAATACAGAGTCTCCACGTCCCATCCTTCTTCTGTACCAACATGATCGGGCTCCCACGGGGCGATGAACTTGGTCTGATGTGACCTTTCTGCAACAGCTCCTGAATCTGCCTCTTGATTTCATCATTTTCCAGAACAGAGCGTCGATAGATCGGTCCATTGGGTAGTGGCGCACCTGGGGTCAGATCAATCGGGTGCTTGACTTGGCAGTGCAGAGGAACCCCTGTGGGTGAGGTGAAGATGTCCCCATACTCCTCCACGACCTTATCCATTTGTTGTTGTCGTGCAGAGGGGCCCTGTCTGGAGGTCGTGGCCACAGTCTTCTTCTTGCCCTGGGGGCGGATCATTAGAAAAACGAATTTCCTGGTTTGGGAAATGAGCTTACTACATTGTTTTGTAGTAACCAAAGAGATAGTCGTAGGAGGTGGTACCTCTGGTATCCTGTACAACTTATTTCCCAAAGTAATAATAACAGCACGAGGTCGAGACTCATACACAGCATGGCGCTTCCACAAGTATGGTTGTCCTAATAATACATCAGAAACATCAATAGGAGCAACGTCACATAATACCTCATCCGTGAAGGGCTTGATGCGATAGGGAAGGCGACACTGCCGGCTGACGCGGAGATCTCGTCCTTGGTGAAGCCACCCGATGGTGTATGGATGTGGGTGAGCTGTGGTCGGCAAGCCCAACCGCTTCACGGCGTCTGCTGAAATGAGGTTCTTTTGGCTCCCATTGTCGACGATGAACTGTACAGGGGAGCCCTTTACCCACATCTGGGAGTGGAAGAGACGTTCCTCCTCCTCTGGATCTTCCGGTTCCTCCTTCTGGACCTTTGTAGTGGCAACGGTGGCGTTGGGCTCCGCATCAATAATCTGTTTCCCTTTTTCATTCCCCTTTTAAAGTTCTGATTCGAAGTCAGAGTATGCATCTGACTCAGAAGCCCTCATCTTGGCCACTAGCGACTGCTTGGCCCGACACTCAGTTGTGTTGTGAGTGGAGCTCTTATGGAACTCACACCACTTTCCGGTGTCCTTCTTTGGCTTTGTGGTGTTGTTCTTTTCTTGTGGCTTCAACTGGTTTTCTTTAGCCATCATGCCTTGCCTCTGTCCTTTGTTCTGTGGTTTGGAAGCACCTTTCCCTTGCTTTTGATTCACAGATCCAAAGTCTCCTTCTTTTGTTTGTATTTCTGCTCAATCTTGGCAGCATACCGGTATGCCATACCAAGTGAGGAGATGTCAAGGAACTTCATTTCCTCCTGAATGTATCTGTGCAAACAACTGCGATACTTTAGCACCAGATGTTTCTCTGAATCTCTGATACCGAACTTTGTGCATAGGGTATCGAATAGATTCATTAGCTCATGCACATCTTGGTCCCTTTGTTGTCGCGGCGTGGTCCATTGTATGTACTTGTCCTCATAGATCCCCACAGGATAGTACTGTTCCTTGACGGCGTCTAGGAAATAATTCCAAGTTGGTACGGCCGAGAACAGAGAGGGTTCTGTCTAGTCCTTGTTCTCACAGTAGGTTTCCCACCAGTCCTTAACATGGGGGGTAGCTTTGAGGAGTGCAAAAATAATCTTCTCCCGGTCTGAAAAGTCATGAAGAGAGAAATATCCTTCTAATAGATTCAACCATCTATCTACGGCATCTGCGTCTATTTGACCCTCAAATATGGGAATGTCAAAATTTACTTGTACCTTAAAGGGAGTTGCAACTCCAGAGTGGCTACTGGATGCAGATGCGCCGCCGGTGGGCAGCCGTTGAAGGATCTGAGCAAAGCTATCCATCATCGCGTTCCTTTGTTTTTCGAGGGCCTCCTCGAGCAATATTTTGATAGGATCTCCTGGTCCCTCATCTTTCTTTTCGTCCCCCATGGGCGTCCGTCGAGGTTTGCGAGGCTGATCTTGCAAAGGTTCCACCAGATCAAGCCCTAGCTCCTTATACCCCGACCTCGTTGGGGACATGCGAAGAAGGATCGAGAAAAAGCAGACCGCTCTGATACCACTGATCCGGATTTATGCAGGAACGCAACAGAATAAACACATAACCATAAATACAGAGATGCAGCGGAAATAACACTTCATTTCATTAATATCAAAGAACTGAAATTTGCTTACAGACAGAGTGGAAATAAAACTAGCTAGGGCACTGGTAGCTATCTCTGAGAAGAGATGTGGCGGCTACAGGCCTCTGAACTGAGTTACAATGAGGCTCGAGGGCCTGTTTATTATTGAGAAACAATGGAGAACCCTAAACATCCCAAAAACCTAACCCTAGGAGATGAAGCGCCAAAACTATGGGCCCCGTTTGGGTAAATTGGTGTTTCAACTTCCCAGGGACGTAACTTTGGCATACTATCTCCGTTTGACGCACATGATACATCATTAGAAAGCTCTATCCGAGGACTACAGCTGTCGGGACGAATTTTATCGGAAAATTCGCTGGCGCTTTCATACCCAAAAAACGTCGTTTAGGGCCTCAAAACGGCTCCGGAAGTTCAGGACCCGAAAACTGCTAAAAATAGTAAGTTATGCCAAAACTGAAAAACTGAAAGAGACGATGGTGGGGGCCCAAGTGGAATAGGCGGGTGGCCACCAATATCCCACAACGGATCAGCTCGAAGGCCTATTTATTGTTGAGAAACAATGTAGAATCCAAAACGTCCAAAACCCTAACCGTAGGAGATGAAGCGCCAAAACTGTTGGCCCCGTTTGGGTAAATTGGTGGTTCAACTTCCCGGGGACGTAACTTTGGCATCCGATATCTGTTTGACGTGCTCAATAGCTCGTTAGAAAGATCTGTCCGAGGAGTACAAATTTTGAATGAGCAACATGGGTCCATGGACCCATGTTTGGACCCATGTTGCTCTCCGTTTTCCCAAAAAAACGACGTTTAGGGCCTCAAAACGGCTCTGGAAGTTAAGACTGGCTGCTAAAAATAGTAAGTTGTGCCAAAACTTACAAACTGAAATAACTGATGGTGGGGGTTCAAATGGACTCGATGGGTGGCCACCAATATCAACCTGGATTATTAATGCCCCAAAACGGATTCGGTTGTGTAGGACCCGAAAACTTGCTATAAATAGTAAGTTGTGCTGAAGCTAAAAAACTGAAAGAATTGATGTTGCGGGTCCAAATGGAATAGGTGGGAGGCCACGGAAGTATCCCTGGATCATAAGCCCAATTCAACGTATTAGAGAAGATTGGAGAGAATTTGTTCCATCTCAAATTTTCAGCATATATGGAAATGTACTCAGTGGTGAACGTTGAAAACCTGAAGCTTTATGAGCCTCCTTTGATCTTGGACACCAAATAGATTGGAAAAGTTCCTATAGTGGACGACTTTGCACCTAAATACTTTTAAAAGCTACCCGAGGATATCATTCTTGACAGGAAGACTAGGACTTCATGATGGGGAGACGTGGAGTACTTTCGTATTGGTTTCAAGGGAATGCATATAAGTAAGGCTCGATGGATTGAAAAGGAGAAAGTGAGGGAGAAATTCCCTCACTTTCCAATTGACTGATAAATCTTTTGGCAACCTAAAAGCTCTTTAGTGTGGAGGAATGATATGGCTGGCTCAAAAAATAGAAGTGGCCTTGAAAAAGCTCAAAAATCGAAGTAATCAGATGGAATTGAAACCAGGAGTAGATCGTAGTTCTCATCACCCTGATTCCAATAGTGTGATCGACACTCAAATCTGAGTTTTTATGCTCAAGTTATAACTAGTAAAAGTTCTTGTCAAAGTAGGCCCAATGGCAGTCACTAATGAGGAAAAATATTGGCAGAGTCTCGATGCATGGAATTTAGCCACCAGAATGAGCGAATTTGTTGCCTCTTTAATTTTCCCAGTTACCCTTAAAAACCACCACCAAATTTATGTCTAATGTTATCATAAAAATAAAAAAATTGGGGTGGCAAGCTACCACACCTGCAACCCCTCAATGACAAAACAACATTGGTATTAATCTAATCAAAATATATGTTATATATGTGTCAGGTCACCAGAGACCTGATCATGCCTGATTGTGTAACGACACATATACGGAGAAGCCGGCGGGATTCAAACCCGTCCGACCCACGTGGGTTTGCCCACTAACAGGTGTCTCCAATTTTCAAACCGCCGAACTATATAAATATGTATACCGTTGATTCAAAATAAATACATGCCATATGGGGTATAACGGGTTTTGAACCCAACATATCCTCGTCCTATATGCCTCTACCACCAACGAGCCAACGAATCATACGTTGGTGGTTATGTTGACCTTTTCTATATGAACCTTAATCATTTTCCCATTCGACTGACAAAGGAGTGGAGTGGGGTCCAGGGCAGAACCAGGAGCGGTCCAGGGGGCGAAACCCAGAACTTAGAATCTTTTTTATGCTGAGAAGATTCCTTTGGCGTCCAGAAGTACTAGTGTAAGAACAAGACAAGTTTATAGTCATTTTTGCATGATTTTTGGCCAGGAATCCAACTGTGAAACCCATTTCTCTAGCTTAGTTCTCCATTTTTATGCCATCACCAAAACTGGAGGTATAAGGTGTTAATTTGTAGATTTCTTGTAATTTATTTCTATTTCCATTTAATGAAAGAGGTCTGCCCACATTGAGAAGGGACCAAAGATGTAGCCCACACTAGGTGAAGTCCTAACCAAATCATCTTGTGTCTCTGATATCATGTTTGATTTTTATTTTCTCTTCTTTTCATGTGTTTAAGTTACTTAGTTATACACTATTTTATATCCAATTTTG
This sequence comes from Pinus albicaulis, assembly GCA_034641835.2. Classification (NCBI taxonomy): domain Eukaryota; kingdom Viridiplantae; phylum Streptophyta; class Pinopsida; order Pinales; family Pinaceae; genus Pinus; species Pinus albicaulis. The sequence continues at coordinate 177,925,472 of CM076582.1, read as the reverse complement.
TATGCATACATGAAGTAAAATATCTGGATCAATCATCCACTTGTAGCAACATCATCATCCAAACGAAAGCCATCATATGATCACCAAGAGTCTGCCATCATCATAGGAAAAACATAAATGCCAACACATACCGACACACAAAAACTACATCAATCTACAACATCATGAGGTTGACATAATGAGTTGACATCAATGCCAAAATATAGGACCACCAAGTCAAACATTCGTCACACATGCGTATGACAAGTATGACCATGACCCTTTTGAAATTAATGCCAACACTACAGTGCCAAAAAACTCCCCCTTTGGCATTGATGTCAACCTCAACAACATGTGAGGTTGATCTCCATAGACTCTCCAAAACTGAATTTGCACTCAATCCATCCAAATTCTCTCCCCCTTTGGCATCAATGGAAAAGGGTCAACTCCATATGAATGGCAGAAAGAATTGAAGCACAAGTACTGAAGAAATACATCTCTTCATGGATGAAATATAATGCATAATAAGAATCATCCATGCCTTCATATAATCAACAAGAAAAAAATATATCCAAGCAATATTCAGAGAAACATATCAACCACCAACTACTAGCAGCAAGAAAAAACATGCCAACATAAGGAAAACATCATCAACATATGAAACATCATCATATTCAACAACATCCACGTGATGCAACCACAACAATCTCCCTCATAACTACATAACAACAACCACAAAAATATATCATCACATGAGGCCAAGAATCCCACTATGATAGCATAGTATGAGACATAACATGAACACCTCCAAGTGGATCATAATGCCAACAATGTATGGCTCAAATAATAAGAGCAAATAGTTCTCCCCCCGAACACGTGCCATCTCCAAGTTTTAGAGATACCAATTTTTGGGTTGTAATGACCGCTTCCACTGTAAACAATGCTTTGTTTGACAAATAGAAGCACCATATGGACCAAGACTCCACATGAATATGACTCAAGTGATATATACATTGATAAATACATGGTTATAGTAGTGGCATAAGACCTCATACATGATTATTAAATTACCTCATAACGCATGTCTATATGACTCAATGATACTACAATAGAAATTCATGGATCCATGAGTATTATACATAAATTTATCAATGAAATACATAGTGATGAGGCTCATCATTAGGTATATCTTAAGGGGTTACATCACCTTTTAGCTTATTAACTCTATCTCTCTCTCATTAGGATTCAATTTTTTTTGGCAACTAGAGAGATCTTGACTACGGATTAGAGATAATTTTTACTGTCATTTTGATGTAAGAGACTTGTTATGAAATGCGAATGAGAAGTTAGTTTTCCACTCACTGATTTGATTTCAGAGGGCTGAAGGTTGTGGGTTAGTGCCCAATACATGAAGTGCAGTCTCTCTTGTGTATCCTTATTCTTCCTTTATGCTTCAATATTTTAGTTGATTTCATCCCATTCTAGTAGCATCAGAAGACAATCAAAACTGTGTTGGTAGTCTCTCTCTCTCATCTCTTCCATTGAAGCTTGAGGAGAAAGGTCTCCAACCACATACCAAAAATATTTATTTTATGATTTATTGGAAAGGATAAAGTAGTGTTCATTCTGTTTATCATGAATTTTATGTAGATTAGAGGAATGTTACCTTAAGTTAAATATAATTTCATTCAACTCCATCTTTTTCACTATTTAACATGGTAGTTTGTTAATGGTTAATGAATGAGTGTATGTACTGGTTGCAAGACTGGATATAAATTTAGAGAAGGACCCATTTTAGCACTATCATCTTAGAATTCAATCCTCCTTCATTTTTCCTTCCATTCTGCTACCCATTGTTGATCAATGGTTTTCATTGATGTCAACCCAAGCAGCACTAGGGGCTACCCCGATCTTGCATGGGAATTTTGACCTACCAAATTTCTATATTCTGAGTCAAGGATATTTTTTGATGGGTTCTACTTGTTGATATGTTTTTGTTGATATATGGCTCGCCATGTAATTCTTCATGGTTTGAGAGATATTCATGTTTGAATTTAGTAACCCCAGTTAGTGGGCTAAAACCCCATGGGGTTGTGGCATGACACTAATAATTGGTTGTGTTCATTGAATAGTCAATAATTAATAGTTTTTTAACTCTTAAAATCCCTCCCACGTTCACTTGTTGAAGACCCTCTCAACCTAATAACTTATATAAATTGTGATCCTCATATCCTCCTCATGTAGGGATTTCACTACTTGAAACAGATGATCGTGTAATTTTCTCTATAAATTTATTTTTGTTAAGTATTAGTTTTTGAAATTAAAAACCCACTTGGGAGAAATCCTGATGAATCTCATGTCTGAATTTGAAATCTTGGTTCGCTATATTTTCGGAGATATGATCTGTGGAAGTTAGGGTTTTTGTAGGCTTCCGAATTTCATCTCAAAGAGGTGACCTTGGGAAAATCATCATAGATATCTCTATAAGAAGTGGATTGGAATTATGTAAACATTGGTGGATAGTGCACGGGTTTTAGTCTTTTGTGTATCAATTTCAGAGCTGAAGGAGGAAACAATGACACGTGACACACCGTACAAGTTCGCTCTAATTAACTAGTCCATAATTAGGTCATTGTGAGAGATTGGGCATAACGTTGCCTTGAAGAATCAAAATTGGGTCAGACCTATGGCATTGGAAAGAAGACTCAGACGGCTACTACAGGACAGAAAATCACATATTGGGGATCTTAAATAATAGAGATACATCAGATTCAATATCGAGCTCCTAGAAGGAAAGAAAAAGCTAGATGATGTGTTGTCAAAGGCTGCAAAGGACCAAAATTTCTAGGGCAGCAAAGCAAAGCAAGGTGAAAAAAATGATGTAGCAGAGGTAAGCTATAGGTAAGTATATTCTGTAGATGCATGTTCATCTCTTAATTGCATTAGTTTCTTTGTATTCTAATTTGTTTTTTTTTGTTTAGCAGTGACATATGCTCTACAGGATGAGGTAAGTTTTGCTATTATCATGTCATGGGTATTTCCATGAAGAATTTTTTCAGCTATTATATATTCATCAAGATAAGACTCAATGAATGATATAATTTTCTAAAGAGTGAGAAAGGGTAGCATGACAAGAGCAAAAATCAAGGTGCATAACAACGGCAAGAAGTTCACCACATGAAGTCTTCAAGTGGGTAGCACTGCATATAGTCATTGTAAAGGTATCATTGTAAAAGCATCATTGTAAAATTTGTACAATTTTCTATCTGCCAAGAATTGAAGAGGTAGTGTTGGGAGGGCTAGGATCATCATTAGGTGGTTGTGTCATAGCTGGGGTTATGGTCTAGTGTGTCTTCTTCTTCTACATCATTCTATATTATTGTAAAGTGGACCATTTTCCTTGGTATGAGAGTCCATTCTTCTTTTATTCTTCTATAAAGTGGTAGGGTGGTGCTAGGCTGGTGCATGAAGTCACCAACAGGTTCAAGCCTGTGAAAAATTCAGGGTGGTAGGGTGAGTTGTAGCTCATTGGGTGTTGGGGCATCTTTTCAGTTGACTACTGAAGAATCTAGGGTGTTGGAGTTTTCATCTAGTGGGAGTTGGAGAAGAATGCTTTTCTAGATTCTAGGAAGTTGGAGCTTTATTTTCAATTGGAGTTGAATATTAAAGAAATATTAGAAAAGCATTCACGTGGTTTTTGTCCCAGAGAGGGTTTCCACCTTAAAAACTGTGTGCATTTATGTTCCTTTTGTTTACTGCTATCATTGTACAAACACTGATAATAATTGAAGATTAACTGATGCTATGAAATATTAATAATAATACTAATTGAAAGGAATACTGACTCACCCCCCCAAGTATTTCCAACAATTGGTATCAGAGCTTGGTTCCTTCAATAGCAGTTTAATAGCGAGAAGGAGGTCATGGAGCATACCAAGAATGGTGTACCTTTTTTCAATGAAAATAATTATGCACTATGGAAAGGAAGAATGGAGGTTTATCTCTTGGAGCAAGGTTACAAAGTATGGGACACTGTCCAAAATGTCTTTACACCAACCGCGGATGAACAAGGTAAGAAGAATTCAACAAATGATGCAAAAGCAAAGAATATTATTATCAGTGGACTTATTGAGTCTTCTTATCATAAGGTATTGGGTTGTAAAACCGCCAAAAATGTATGGTACAAGCTTGAGAATATATATGCAGGTGACTCAAATGTCAAAGAATCAAAGCTTCAAATCTACATAGCAAAATTTGAGCAACTCAGAATGAAAGAAGATGACAACATTGTTGCATACTTCCAACATGTTGATGAAATAACCAACACTCTGGAAGGATTGGGAGAGCCTGTTGATGAGAAGGCTATTATACGAAATATTGTTAGAACATTTCCAAGGAGATTCAACCCAAATATATCGGTCTTAGAATACAGTGAAAATCTGGACAAAATCAGCAAAGAGGAATTACATGGAGTTCTCATAGCATATGAAATAAGAATTGATGAAGAAGAGGGTACTTCTCATCTAGAAACTATGTTCGCTGCATCTAAGAAAACCAATAAGGACAAACAACCTTCAAGGGAAAAGACCTACCCCTGCAAGTGTGAATAAAAGGAAGATGATGAAGAAGGTCTTCCAGATGGAGAATATGCTTACTTTACGAGAAAATTAAAAATTGGTAAGGGAAAATTCAAAGGTAAACTTCCATTGATATGTTTTGGCTGTGGTGAGGTTGGGAATTTGGCAGCAAAAATTTCGAACAGAAGTGATGGAAACTCAAAAGGAAAGAAAGGCTTTAAGAAATTCAACATGCAAGGAAAAAAGAACGGATTCAACTGGAACTTTCTCTCTGAAGAAGATAGGTCATTATCCAATGAATAAAGTGACAACGAAGAAGAAGCCAGTGAGAGAGTATTGTTTATGGCCAAGCACAATAAACAAGAGGTATCAAACAACGAAGAAGAAGGGTTGACCATAGAAGAATTTTATAAGGAGGAAAGGAGGCTTATAAAAGAGCTCAAGGATGAGACGATTCGTTCCAATACTATTGAAGAACAAGTTAAAGGTCTCAAAATTGAATTTGAAGAACACAAACGTATTGAAGAGTCACTTCAAAATAAGTTGGAAGAAAGCAACCACTAAAGGGAAGCATTAGAAGCCAAAGTAGTCTCATTGTGTAAGGAAGTGAAGAAGGAAAAAAATTGTCCAAACTATGCCAACAACTCAAGGGAATTGGAAGAACTCATCAACAACAAACGATCTTACAACGACATAACTGGCCTTGGTTACAAAGAAGAAGAAGCAGGACCTTCTACAACAAAATACAATGAACCTATGAGATCTGACATGCATGTAGAATTCATTGGACAAGATTCACAAGAAAAACCTTGGAAGAAAATTCCCTGATGAAGATTTCCATCCAGGTACCAACATATTTTTCATGGCTATTGTTATTCATGTGGAAAATTTTGTCATAAAGCTACAGAATGTTTCATGTACCCTAGGAACTGATACAATTCCAGGAGATCTGTCAAATATGAACCTCCCAGGGCTCAACAAAACATCAATAGATTTGAATATTTAAGAAATAATATGGAATGTTACAAATGTCGAATCTTTGGACACATAGCCAGAGACTTCAGACTTGAAAATCCTCCAGAAGAATCTTCGAAGCCACGGAACGAATGAACATGGAAGAAGAAGAAGACTGATAATTGTGCTCTCGCTCTCAAGGCTCAAAACCAAAAAGATGTGTGGTATGTTGATAGCGGTTGCTCAACACATATGAATGGAGATAGAAAGAAAATTGTATCTCTGAAAGAGAATAAGGATGGAACCGTATCCTTTGGAAATGATGGATCTTCAAATGTTATAGAATCAGGTACTTCCACTCTCGAAAGCAAAGATGTTCTAGCCAAGAATGTTCTATTGGTTGAAATACAATCTGCTCAGTGTTGGACGAATATGTGATCAAGGATACACAATGATATTCAAATCCACAAAATGTTAAATGAGGAAAGGCAGGTGTGGTAAAATTGTGGCTATAACTAGTCGGGCTCCAAACGACATATATGTTCTGGATGAAGCAACTAAAGCATGTCTACTAGCTAAAGAAGATGAAAGTTGGTTATGGCACAAACAAATGGGTCACATAAACTTTGAAAATATCGTCAGGATAAGAAAAAATGAAGCAGTACGAGAAATGTTGAAAATCTCAATACCTTCCAACACACTATGTGAGGCTTGTCAGCACGGAAAGTAGACAAAAGTGGAATTTAAAACAAAAGAATGCTTTGCATCACATCCATTGTAATTGATACATATTGATCTATGTGGTCCCGTGAGAACAAAAGGCTTAGTTGGAGAATTATATTTCATGTTAATGATAGATGACTATACCAGGATGACAGCCGTCAGTTTCCTAAAGAAAAAATATGAAGCATTTGAGTGCTTTGAGATCTACAAGGATTTGGTTGAAAATGAAACTGATTTGAAAATAAAGTGCCTAAGATGAGATAATGGCGGAGAATTCACTTCCAAATTATTTCAGCAATACTGTGACGAAAATGGAATAAAAAGACAATTTTCAACAACATGAACACCTCACCAAAACTGAGTTGCTGAAAGAAAGAACAAAAATGTACAGGAAATGGGTAGAACAATGTTGAAGGACTCAAATTTGGATGAAAAATTCTGGGTTCAAGCAATTTATACGATAGTCTTAATTATCAACCGAAGTCTTCTCATAAATAATTGCACAAAGACCCCATATGAATTATGGTAAAGAAAACCGGCTAATGTAAAATATTTCAGAATCTTCGGAAGAAAATGTTATATCAAAAGAGAAGATCCAAAGTTGGGTAAGTTTGAATCACGTGTTGACACAAGTATCTTTTTTGGTTACTCACGCAAAAGTAAGGACTATAAATTCTATAATCTAAGACGAAAACAGATAGTGGAGAGCATAAATGTTACATTTGACGAAGATGGTGTTCTAACGAATAATGATGAGGACCTAGAAACTTTGAAACTTGAGACGGAGGCTGAAAAAGGCACAGAGAAAATTCTAGAACAAGAAGCAACTGCCAACCAGGAAGAAGTAAATAGTTATCATCAAGATATACATGAACAAAAACAAGAAGCTCCTCCAAAGAGAACAAAAGAATGGATTCAAAAGAATCATCCATCAAATCAAATCATTGGTGACAGAAAGGAAAGTTGACAGCTTCATTCATCACAACAAGCCCACATTGATTTTCTAGCAACCTTTGAGCCTATTAGTTTTGAGGAAGCCAACCAAAATGAAAATTCGATAGAAGCTATGAATGAATAATTGGATCAAATCGAGAAGAATAATACCTAGGAGTTAGCTCCATGACCAAAAGATAAAAATTTCATTGGGACTAAATGGGTGTTGCTCCCAGAGCATGGTATTCTCGTTTTTATGGATATCTATGTTAACAAGGGTTAAAGAAAGGTACTTCTGATAGCAATCATTATGTACAAATAGAAAAAGATAATTTAACAATCATTGAGGTATATGTGGATGATATAATCTTTAGTAGCAATGATGATCGAATAAGTAAGAAATCTACTACAAATATGCGAAGTGAGTTCGAGATGTCTTTACTTGGTGAGATAACATACTTCTTAGGGCTTCAAATATCTCAACAAGAGAAAGGAATATTTATATGTCAAGCCAAGTACATCAAGGAAATTCTCAAGAAATTCAAAATGGAAGATTGCAAACCCATCCTTACTCTAATGGTAATAGGTTTAAAATTGAGCATAGACAACTCGTCTAAGGATGTGGATCATAGGTTGTACTGATCTATGATTGGTAGTCTTCTATATGTAACAGCCTCCCGGCTAGATGTTATGCAAGTAGTTGGACAAGTAGCAAGATTCCAAGCAGCACCAAAAGAATCATATGTTATTTCCATCAAAATAATTCTTCGATATCTAAAGGGCACAAAATAATATCGCTTGTGGTATCCCAAGGGTAAAAATCTCATTATTCAAGCCTTTACAGACGCGGATTGGGCAGTAAGCGTTGATGATTGTAAGAGTACTAGTGGAGCAACATTCTATCTAGGTGGTTGTCTCGTATCATGGTCGAGCAAAAAGAAAACCTCAATCTCATTATCTACAACAGAAGCATAATATATTGAAGCGACAACTTGTTGTACTCAAGTGCTTTGGATGAAACAAAATTTGCAAGATATTCAAGTACAATTCAGTGGGCCTATTCACATCTTCTGTGATAACACTAGTTCCATCATCATCTCCAAGAATCTTGTCATGCATTAAAAAACAAAACACATTCTAATCAAATATCATTTTTTTAGAGAACAAGTCGCTGAAAACAATATCAAACTTGAATATGTTGGTACAAAAGGACAAACTGTTGATATCTTCACTAAACCTTTTGTAGAAATTACACAACAAGCATGTATATCTTGGATTCACCCGTTTTAACAATGTACTAAAGTTAAATACTGAATCGCTTCTACAAATATTTTGCAGAATTAAAAACACAATCGCTAATCACATGAACATGAAGAAGAATCAAATCACACACAACATAGATAATTTCCCGGGGAAAGATTACGGCTAAAAACCCTACTAAATTCTATTCTATATTAAGCATGGATCATGAAACAAATACAATGTATTTCTCTTCTCACAAGAGCCTCCAACATTCAGCTATTTGTCTCACACTTTCCTCACAGAAATCTGACCAATACTTAGTCAATTTTCAGCCTCCTGACAGCCTGCCTTACTTGCGCAATCCATAATGGTTAAGATCCCTAAAATATAGGAATTCTATCCTGCCTTCACTGCGCAATTGTCATGGGCACTCCAATGGGTGGTTGGCTGCATGTGTGCAAGCCAATAATGTCACAACTGATAGTCAACTTCCCTTTCACCTAGAACTCAACTAGGTCTCCACTGGATGTGACATGCATGCAGCTAATAATAGTAAATATTCAGTTGCATGTGATATCACTACATGTGAATTAATTAATATTTAATTCACTTGATCTCTCACTACTTTTATCTTTAGTTACAACTAGCACAACTGAGTTTAACTCACTTAACTGAGTTAAAATATTTACAACTTGCATTAACTAATGCACCACTACACTTCGAACTCTGTTACAACTAGAATTAATCTGCATGTCCCACCAACCAACCTCTAACTTGAAATCCACTAACTAACTGAGTTTTCCACTTTCATTTAACTCATTCAAGTCCATATTGAGAATAGATTACAATTTAATGTCCATCTAAATTAAGGGATAATAAAAATAGACATGCACCCAAAAATAGAACTGTGGGCCCCACCCTAGTTTGGGTGCTTAATGCACTAGGTGTGGGTGCTGAATCTTCTTTCTGAATATCAACACTCCCTCTCAACAAGAAAGGGATTATCCTTCACCCCGATCTTGTCTCTACGGTATTCAAATTTGCTCCTGGTGAGCGCCTTCGTCGGAATATCTGCATCATGATCTTCCGTGGTAATGCACTGTAGAAAAATGATTCTTCTATGCAAAAAATATATGAGATGATGATACCAGATATGTATATGCTTGGACCTATCATGAAACACATGATTAATCAAGAGTTTAATGCAACTCTGATTATCACAATGAATCACTATTGGATCCATCTGAGAACCAAACAAACCAACCAATATCTTTCTCATCTATATAGCCTCACATGCAACTTGACTTTCTTCCATGTATTCTTCTTCCACTGAACTGAGTGCCACGGATATTTTCTTCCTGCTTTACCAGGAAACTGTTTTCGAACCAATGCTAAAGATCCCCCCTGATGTGCTCTTTATATCCGATGGACTGCTAGCCCAATGTGCATCTATGAATCCATGCAACTCCACTCCATCGGCCTGTCTGTACCATAGACCATACTCTGATGTGCCCCTCAGGTATCTCAGGACATGCTTCCCCACCTTCCAAAAGATCTTGGTGGGGTTAACCATAGCTTGAATCAGCTGGTTAACTGTGTAGCAAATGTCTGGTCTCGTGTTCACTAGATACATTAGCAAACCCACTAACCGTCGGTAGACAGTAGCATCCAATACGTCTCTAGAAGTAGCATCCTCTTTCCTCCAATTTCTTGGAAGAAGAGTATCCATGGGTTTTCAACTCTCCATGTTAAAATTTCCCAGTATCTCCTTTGCGTACTTGCCTTGAGACACAGAAATTTCACCATCTCGCTTCCATATTTCCAATCCAAGGAAATAATGAAGGAGTCTCATGTCCTTCATTTAGAACTGCCTTTCAATATCCTCCTTGCATGAGTGTATCAACTGCTCATCACTAGTCAAAATTAAATCATCAACATAAAGAAAAATGATCAATATCTTACCCTCAACCACACTCTGGTACAATTTTTCATCTTCTTCACTTTTGGTGAAGCCCAGTCCGGTGAAATAGCTATCTATCCGAGTGTACCAAACACAGGGTGATTGCTTCAGCCCATACAACGCTCTTTTGAGTCAGCACCCATGCATCTCACTATTGAAGGTTTCGAAACCTTCAAGATGCTCTATGTACACCTCTTCCTCAATAATCCCATTGATAAATGTAGTTTTCACATCCATCTAATGAATGCACCAGCCCATCTGCGCTGAGAGTGCAAGGATGGATCTTATGGAAGAGACCTTGCGATAGGTGCAAAGGTCTCATCATAATCTACCCCCTCGATATGTGAGAATCCTCGGGCCACAAATCTAGCCTTGTATTTCTCCACACTCCCATCAGTAGCTTGCTTTACCTTGTAGATCCATCTCGATCCAACCACTTATTTGTTGACCAGTCTTGGGACTATCTCTCATGCACTTTTCTTGAAAATGGGGTCATACTCCTCCACCATTGCATCAACCCAAGTTGGCTGCTGCACTGCTTCCTGAAAGGAATATGGTTCTGTGACAATGCATTTTCTCATGAGAGCCATGTATCCAGTAAATCAGTCAGGAGAATTTATTTGTATGCATTGTGAAGTAGGGGCTCCTACATTCTATGCAGCATCAAGTCTCAGCCTATCAGCTTTCGTGGTGCACCTTCTGCCATTTGTGATGGATGGCTCTGCATGAGTGGCTTCCTCCACTCCATGATCCTCTGCATGTGGCTGATCTACATCTTGAGTCTCATCCTTAGGAAACAATAGTTCCTCCTCTGCATCCAAGTCCAACTCCCTCTCAAGGGACAATCACATGGATTTCCCCTCATCAAATTTTATATCTCGTCGCACAACAATCATTCTGCTGTTTGGAAAATACACACGATAATTATGGGCTGTTTCTGTGTACCCCACAAAAATCTCGATATCAGCTGTCGGTTCCAGCTTCTTCCTCGCGTCCTTGGTCACATACACATAAACAAATGAGCCAAAAATCTTAAAGTGTTAAACATCAGGTTTCTTACCAGTGAAAGCCTCTTAAGCTGTACTCATGCCAAATACTCTATGAGGACAACGATTTTGCACATAAACTGCAGTGTTGCATACTTCCGCCCACAAATGCATTGGTAGGCCCTGATCATGCAACATCGCTCGTGATGCACCCACAAGCATTTTGTTCTTCCTTTCTGTGACCCCATTTTGCTGTGGGTTATGAATCACTATGAGTTCTCTTCAAATTCCTTCTTTGCTGTAGAATTTCTTGAATTCATTAGAGATGTATTCTCCACCATTATCGCTCCTAAGAGCCTTCACTTGCTTCCTCGAATATTTCTCCACCAATGCCTTAAACTCACAGAACTTAGAGAATGTTTGATCTTTATTCTACATGAATAAGATCCATAATTTATGAGAAAATTCATCAACAAAGATTACATATTACTTATGTTTTGTTGTTGAAGCAATCGAGAATGGTCCACACACATCTGTGTGAACTCTCTCATGGATCCCTGAAGCTCGGTTCTCCTTCTCATGAAATGTGGACTTTACATACTTCCCCATGGTGCAACCCTTGCATGGATCTAACTGAGCAAGTGTTCCCATTGGAAGTCTAGTAAAAATTTGTTGCATGACTTTCAAGGCTCCATGATGAAGATGGCCCAATCGCCTGTGCCATAATTCTCCCTCATCTCAGCTCACCACTTTGTCTGCCTTTCCCATCATTGCAGCGCAACCATATACCTCCAGCTTGTAGATATTCTTAACTCGAATCCTTATCCTCTTGGCTTGAATCGTTGTTTTATGTTGCAGGAAAGATTTTCGATCACTAAAAACAACATCATAGCCTATATCCTCCAACATTGCGACTGAGACCAAATTTTTCTTCAGACCTGGTACATGCATTACATATTTTATTTGAAATGGTTTACCTGACTCCCTCTCAAAGGTAATGGTACCAGTCCTGGTAGCACTGTACCGTCCATCGTCGCCCATTTCAATATGCATCTGGAGATATTTCTCCTCCAAGTCACTAAAAAGTTCCTTATCTCCCGTAATGTGAAAGGAAGCACCACTATCCAAATGCCAAACATACCCCAATGCACTTGAAACCATGCATGTGATTAATGAGAAGTCAAGCTCAAATTGCGAGGTAAGGGCCTCACCAGTTGCAGATCCAACAACCTTCTTGTTCTTATTATTTTGTGGATAGTTAGTAGAAAAATTCCCATGTTTGTGACAATGAAAACACTTCACCTTGGACATTTCCTGCTTCTTGCCTTTGGACCCAGATTTATAATGGAATTTATTCCCCTTCCCTTTCTTCACCTTGGCAGCCAAAACAAAATCCTCTTCATCATCATGCTTAGATGAAGAGCCATCTTTGGTGTTCCGTCTGAACTGCTCTTGCACCAAATCCGACCACAGTCATTCCCAATTTGGCAATTTTTCCTGTCCATTGACAGAGTCTTCATAACTGTGCCAACTCTTAGGAAGTCCTAGGAGAGCCAAACTCACCAAATCATCATCAATGAATGTTATTCCCACACTCCCAAGTTCATCCCGACATTGGAAAAACTTCATGAGATATTTTGGAATGGTGTCAACCTTTTCCATCTTGATCTTCCTGAGTTTATCTTTGAGCGCCAATTTCCTATGGTCGTTGCTACTTTGGAATAGATCCATCAAAGCCTTCCATATTGAATATGGCATTTTTTTCCCATGGAGGCTTGAGACAATGTGGTCTTGTACTCCCTCCAACAGGATTCTCCTCGCCTTTTCCACTTTCTTTTGCCATGCATCAAGATTTGCAACATTTGTCACAACGGGTTTAGGAATGTCATTGTTAATAGATTCCTTCAAGACATTGTCTTCGAGTACTGCCTCTATCTTGTCCTTCCAAGAAATATAGTTTGAGCTTCCCTCGAGTGCATACTCTAACCTCAATCCATTGAATGCCATTTCGATCTTCAATTAGCTGTAGCACCAAGAAATTATTTCTACAAATTTGAATTCTATCCAGTCACAAACTCATCTCCTGCTTCACTTCTGCAATTTCCTATGCTCCGATACCATGTAGAAATTATACAACAAGCATGTATATGTTGGATTCACTTGATTTAACAATGTAATAAATTTAAATACTGAATCACTTCTACAAATATTTTGCAGAATAAAAAACACAATCGCTAATCACATGAACATGAAGAAGAATCAAATCACTCACTAACATAGATAATTTCTCGGGGAAAGCTTACAGCTAAAAACCCCACTATCTTATATATTATATTAAGCATGGATCATGAAACAAATACAATGTATTTCTCTTCTCACAAGATCCTCGAACATTTAGCTATTTGTCTCACACTGTCCTCACAGAAATCTAACCAATACTTAGTCAATTTTCAGCCTCCTGACAGCCTTCCTTGCTTGCAAAATCCCTAATGGTTAAGATCCCTAAAATATAGGAATTATAGCCTGCCTTGACTACGCAAGTATCACGTGCACTCCAATGGGCGGTTGTTTTCATGTGTGCAACCCAATAATGTCACAACTGATAGTCAACTTCCCTTTCACCTAGAACTCAACCAGGTCTCCACTGGATCTGACATGGATGCATCTAATAATAGTAAATATTTAGTTGCATGTGAGTTCACTGCATGTGAATTAATTAATATGGAATTCATTTGATCTCTCACTACTTGTATCTTCAGTTACAAATAACACAACTGATTTTAACTCACTTAACTGAGTTAAACTATTTACAACTTGCATTAACGAATACACCACTGCACTTCGAACTTTGTTACAACTATAATTACTTCGAATGTCCCACCAACCAACCTCTAACTTGAAATCTGCTAGCTAAATGAGTTTTACACTTTCAGTTACCTCATTCATTACCACATTGAGAATAGATTATAGCTTAATGTCCATCTAAATTAAGGGATTATAAAAATAGACATGCACCCAAAAATAGCACTGTGGGCCACCCTAGTTTGGGTGCTTAATGCAACCTGATGCTTAATGCACTAGGCGTGGGTGCTGAATCTTCTTGTTGAATCTCAAAACTCCCTCTCGAAATCCTTCACCCCAATCATGTGTCTATGGTATTTGAATTTTCTCTTGGTGAGTGCCTTTATCAGAATATCTGCATCCTGATCTTCTGTGGGAATGTACAGTAGCAACATGATTCTTCTCTACACACAATATCTGAGATGATGGTACCAAATATATATATGCTTAGACCTATCATGAAACACAAGATTAATCGACAGTTTAATGAAACTCTGATTATCACAATGAATCAATGTCAGATCCATTTGAGAACCAAACAAAACAACCAAGATCTTTCTCATCCAGATAGCCTCACATGCAGCTTGACTTGCTGCCATGTATTCCGCTTCCCCTAAACTAAGTACCACAGATCATTTCTTCCTGCTATACCAGGAAACTGATGTCGACCCAATGATAAAGATCCCCCTTGATGTGCTCTTTCTGTTTGATCGACTGCCAATCCAATTTGCATTCGTGAATCCATGCAACTTCACTCCATCCATCTATCTATACCATAGACCATACTTTGATGTGCCCCTTAGGTATCTCAGGACATGCTTCCCTGCCTTCCAAAAGAGCTTGGTAGACTTAACCATAGCTTGACCCAGCTGGTTAAATGCATAGCAAATGTTCGGTCTCATGTTCACTAGATACATTAGTGAACCCACTAACTGTCAGTAGACAGTAGCATCCACCACCTCTCCAGAAGTAGCATCCTCTTTCCTCCAATTTCCTGGAAGAGGAGTATCCCTGGGTTTTTAGCTCTCCATGTTAAACTTTCCCAGTATATCCTTTGCATACTTGCCTTGAGACACAAAAATTTCACCATCCTGCTACCATATTTGCAATCCAAGGAAATAATGAAGGATTCCCATGTCCTTCATTTCGATCTCCCTTGTATGGAGGGTATATATATCATCTACCTTATGAGGACATCAACACTGTATTCATAAACCACTCTAGGGCAGGAAGTAAAAAATGTATATCTATTCAAAGCATGACCAATACCTCTTCCTCTTCAACCTCCATTAAGAATGAGATTGGAAACATGTTGGAGGATTTTAAAAGTGAGATGTTTCACACCTTTGCTTTCCAAATGGACACAATGTATATTAAAAGGAAACAAGAGGAAGTATAAAGTGACTGAGCTATATTTCCCTAGATGCACTAGAGGACACCGTAGGAATGAATTCCCAATGAATTTCAACGAGGTTTTCTCACACTGTGAAGAGAACCATGCAACAGAAAAATTCCCTTCCTTACCTAGCCTAAAATTTGTACACCAAGGGGTGGAAGGTAGACCAGAGTAACTCTACTTTGTAAATAAAATAAGGCCTTAAGGACCTCGACCTTACCAACATGGAATGCAAGGTGCACCTTATTATTACTATAATTCAAACCCAAATGCACCCTTGCAGCCTTGGTATTATTCCAGTCATCCATCCTGGCCCACACCTCCTTCTTGGCCTTATTTCCCTCCATATCATCCTCAACCTATCAATCAACCATTTCAGCCATATTGCTAAGTCCCTATAATATTAGTGTATCCCCTTATTTTTATTGTTAATGTAGCCCCCTTATTGTTATTGTTCTGCCCATGTAGTCCCCATATTGTTATTATTTTTCCCCATAGAAGCCCACTATTGTTATTGTTGTGCCCTTACATTGTTATTGTTATGTTTCTTAGGATTATATTATGACCCCTTGGACTCCTATATATAGAAAGGAGGTATTGTCATTTGTATCATCCAAGAATTGTTTATTTATGTAATGTAAAGGAGGTTTCTCCCTCTAAGAGGCTGATTTATAATTTTTTGATCAATATTTTCTTCTATTTTGTGAGTTGGTTTCATAAAATTTGGTATCAGAGCTTTGGATTCTAGGGTTTCGCTGCTACAAACAGGTCATCTTGGAATTTTAGCTATAAATTTTTTTCTATGAAGGTTAAGAAGCTGAAAAATAACCTATTTGAGCCAAAATACTAAGGAACTTCATGTAAACAATTCAGATCCCGTTTCACTATATTTTCGGAGATATGATCTAAGGAAGTTAGGGTTTTTACAGGCTCCAGAATTTCATCTCAAACAGGTGGCCAAGTGAAAATCGTCATAACTTTCGTTTCATACATTGAATTGGAATTATGTAAAAAGTATCTGAAACTTCACAAACTTTGTTTTCTTGTCTATCAATTTTAGAGCCGAAGATCTAAACAATGATAGGTGGCATGGTGTACAAGTTTGCTCTACTGAACTAGTCCATAATTATGTCATTGTGGGAGATCATGCATGAATTTATATTAAAGAATCCAAATTAGTTCTGACCTATGGAATTAGAAAGAAGACTCAGAGGGATACTATAGGATGGAAAATAAAATTTTGGGGATCCAAAATTACAAAGATACATCGTTTCTTATAGAGCTCCTCAAAAGCAAGAAAAATGTATTTATTGTTTTTTATAATTGCATAAGTCTTGTTTGAAAAATTAGTTTGAAGTGATTCCAAGGGCTTATTGAAGCATAGATATTAGTATTGGGTTATAAAATTCCCCCAAAAATAATTCCACACTCATTAAGGCCTCAGAAGGCTCTACTATGACTCATGAAGAGGAATAAGTGCAACATGATATATCAAAATTACGAGACCAAGTGCAACAAATTTTGCTCTTGCAAAGAGTAACAAAAAATGAAATGGAAGCTAGGATGGATGGTTTGAAGAAATACATGGATGGATTGAAGAAAGGTGTGGAAGCTAACATGGATGGTTTGAAGAATGGCGTGCTATCTAATATCGATGGTATAGAAGAAAAACTGAAAGGCAACATGCAAGACATGAAGAATGGTCTAAAAGAAGACATGGAAAATTTGAAGGAAGGTTTGACAAAGGTGCTACAAGAAATGATTACTAATCGAAAAATGGTAGTAGATGAAACTCATGATGAGAACAAAAGAAATGTTAATAATGATTTCATAGAATCTAATGTTGGATTGAAGACCCACCATATTCCAAAGATTGACATGAGGAAGTTTGATGGCAATGATCCGATAACATGGATACTACAAATGGAGCAATATTTTGATCTCCATAATGTGTAAAACACACAAAAGGTACGCATTGAAACTTTATATTTAGAAAAAAATACATTTGTATGGTATCGATGGCTTTGCTCACGTAAAAAAATTGTCACTTGGTCAATTTTTACGAAGGAAATGATAGCACCTTATAAGGATACAAAGAGGAACACCTTATTTAGCCAATTGATAAATCTCAAACAAAAGGGTTCTATGGTGGAGCACATTGAGGACTTACAAAAATTGAATATAAGGGTAACTGATATTCTAGAGGAACACAGGATTGATGTCTTTATAGGGACTTTAAAGGATAACATCCAACATGAGGTTCAACTTTGGGAACCTGATTCATTGGAGAAGGCATTGAGGTTGACAAGAAAAATTGAAAGAAAAATTATGGAGACAAGGAAGCCTACCACTCACAACTATAAATAAGGAAGTGTTGCTATTCCTATACTTCCACAAAATACAAGGTTGACACCACAACAATTGGCAGAAAAAAGAGAAAAAGGGATTTTCTACAGTTCTGAAAGAAAATACACTGAAGGTCATAAGTGTGCTGAGAAAAAAATATTTTATATAGATTGTGAAGAGGAGGAAGAAAAATAACAAGAAACTTCAAAATAAGAGGATATACACCAAGAACCAACCCTAGAAGAAGAAGAAATGAATCCGACCATATCCTATAATGCATTGGCAGGAATTACCACTCCTCAAACTCTCAATATAAAAGGACATATCAAGACGAAAATTGTAATAGTGTTGATTGATTCAGGTAGTACCCATAATTTTATTCATTTTAAGGTAGCCAAGGAATTGAATTTCTTCCTATACCCAACACCAGAGTGTCAAGTGATGGTTACAAATGAAGGAACTGTAAATTGCTCTGGAAAGTGCCATAATATCAAACTAACCATGGGGGAATATGTATTGAATAGTCTAATGCTCTCCATCCCAATGGGTGGTGCTGATGTTTTACTAAGAGTACAATGGTTACAATCTTTGGGGATGATAGCTTTTAATTTTCAAGAACTTTTCTTGAAATTTTTTTCGGAAGGAAAGGAAATTGAATTAGGGGGTATCATAGGAAAGCCAGGAAAGATAACCAGCTCTAATGTCATGAATTTTTTTTGAAGAAATAACAACAAGGGGTAATTTCACAATTATGCTCACTATAGGTTGAAACATAAAAATCATGTATTTCTCCAAATCTCTAAAAATTCTTGGATAATCACTCCAAGGTATTTGAGACTCCCAAAGGAATCCCACCTATTCATGATCTTGATCATGCTAGTCATTTGATTCAAGGAAGTATTCCTCCAAACATCAGGCCTTACATATATCCTTATGATTAAAAGAGTTAGATTGAACATATGGTTCTAGAAATGCTAGAGGTTGTTATAATTTAACCTAGTCAAAGCTATTTCTCTACTCCAGTAGTATTGGTGCACAATAAGGATGGATCATGGAATATAATTCCATATTATAGGGAGCTCAAAAAGCTTACTATTAAGGATAAATTTCCCATCCCCATCATTGATGAATTATTGGATCAATTACATGGAGAAATTTACTTCACCAAGTTGGATCTTTGTTTTGGATATCATCAAGTTAGAATGAAGACTGAAGACATTCAAAAAACAACATTCAGAACTCATGAGGGTCATTATGAATTTTTGGTTATGCCTTTTGGCCTTACTAATTCACCTTCCACATTTCAAGGTTTGATGAATTCCATTTTCAAACCCTTCTTTAGAAAGATTGTATTAGTATTTTTTGATGATATATTAATCTACAACAAGTCTTGGAAGGGTCATGTTCAACATGTTGAAATGGCGCTCAAACTATTTGAGGAGAAACAATTATATGCAAAAACATCTAAATGTTTCTTTGGAGTATAGGAGGTGGAATATTTGGGTCATATTATATCTCATGAGGGTGTTAAGGTAGACCCTGACAAAATTAAATCCATTAAGGAATGGAAAATCCCTACAACCATAAAGCATCTTCGAGGATTTCTAGGGTTAACACTGTATTATTGCAAGTTTGTTAAGAATTATGGGAGAATATCAACACCTTTAACATCATTACTGAAGAAAGATGCATTTTATTGGACTCCACTAGAATCTAAGGCATTTGAACATGTTAAAGAGGTAATGTGCCAATCACCAGTCTTAGCTACGCCATACTTCACGAAAACCTTTATTGTGGAATTTGATGCCTCGAGAAATGGAATTGGTGCGGTTTTAATGCAAGAAGGAAGACCCATTTCTTTTGAAAGTAGTCCAATCAAAGGAAAATATTTACTAAAACCTATTTATGAGAAGGAAAGGTTGGAAATACTACATGCACTAAAGCAATGGTGACCTTACAAATGGGAAGACACTTCAAGGTAAAAACAGATCATGATAGTCTTAAATAATTTTTGGAACAAATATCATATTCAAAAGAGCAACAAAAATGGTCACTAAGATTTTGGGTTATGACTTTGAAATAATCTACAAAAAAGGGAAGCAAAATGTTTTTGCAGATGCAATCTCAAGAAAGGATGAGGATGTGGAAGCATTTCGTAGTGCCATTTCTATTATCCAACCTGAGTGGATAACCGAAGTAAGGGATGAATGGAAGAATGATGAAGAGGTGTGGAAAAATGATTCATTATGGTACACCAATCGTTGATATATTTTTAATAATTCCCAACTCAAACAAAAGATCCTTTTTTAATTTCACACCTCTCCCTTAGGAGGGCACTCGAGATTTTTAAAAACTTACAACAAGGTCAAAAAGGATTTTTTTTGGGATGGCCTTAAATATGATATTCAAAAGTTTGTGGAATAATGTTTGGTTTTCCAACAAAATAAAGTTGAGACGATTAAGACCCCAGGTCTGTTACAACATTTATCCATTCCAAGTCAACGTTGGGAGGAGGTTTCAATGGATTTTATCACAGGTTTACCCAAGTCCGAAAAAAATACTATCATCATGGTGGTAGTTGATAGACTTACCAAGTATGCACACTTTTGTACATTATCTCATCCATTTAAAGCCAGTAAAGTTGCTATTGCATTTATGGAAACATTTCAAAAGCTACATGGAAACACAAATATTTTTGTAAGCGACAGAGATCCCATTTTTACAGTAAATTTTTGGAGGGAATTATTTTCTTGTTTGGGTACTCAATTAGCTCATATCTCATAATATCATCCTCAATCTGATGGAAAAACTGAGATAGTGAAATTTTTTTTGGAAGGATATATTCGTTTCTTTGTATTTGATAAATAAACACAATGGATCAAGTGGTTACCTCTAACTGAATGGTGGTATAACACTTCCTTCCATACTGCAGCAAAAGGACCCATTTATGGAACTTTATGGATATCATCCACCCTCCATCACATCATATTTAAGAGAAAATTATAAGGTTCAAGAAATGGAAGATCACATCAAGCATCAACAACAATTTCGCCAAGTCTTAAGGGATAACCTCACCTTGGCACAGAATCAAATGAAACAACAGGCATATCAACATTGTAGTGAAAGAATTTTTGATGTACGCGACTGTATTTTATGGCTAAAACCATACAAACAAATGTACCTCAAGCAAGCTAAGAATGATAACAAATTATCACCAAATTAGTATGGTCCTTACAAAGTGTTGCAAAATATTGGTACTATGGCAATGTACAAATTGGATCTTCTTGCATCTTCCTGAGTGAAACTAGTTTTCCATGTTTCGTGCTTAAAGAAGGTTATAGGTGAGAAGCTCCTAGTTCAAGAAATATTTCCAGAACTTGAAAAAGAATGAAAAATCATATTGGAACCTGAAGTAGTCACAGAAACAAGAACTCGACAGCTACAAAATCGATCAATTTCAGAGTATCTCATGAAGTGGAAGAACTTACCCGCTGAAGATTTGACATGGGAGGATGAGAATTTTATACAAAAGTATTCAAAACTACACAAGTGTTGAGGAAAACAATTTTTTGAAGGAGAGGGGCATGCTAGGTCCCTATAATACTAGTGTATCCCCTTATTTTTATTTTTAGTGTAGCCTCCTTATTGTTATTGTTGTGCCCATATAGTCCCCATTGTTGGAAATACTGAGAGGGGGGGTGAATCAGTATTCCTTTCAATTAGAGCATTAGTTAATCTTAAATTATTATCAGTGTTTGTACAATGATAGTAGCAAACAAGAGGAACACAAATGCACACAGTTTTTAAGGTGGAAACCCACTCCACCCACTCAAGGGACAAAAACCACCTAATGATTTTCTAATAATTATTTTCAACTCCAATTGAAAATAAAGCTCAAAATTCCTAGAATCTAGAAAAGCATTCTTCTCTAGCTCAGCGGATGGATGCTCCAACGCTTGAGATTCTTCAATAGTCAACTGAGAACCGGATGCCCCAACACCCGATGAGCTACAACTCACCCCCAGCACCACCCTACCACCCTATAGAAGAATAAAGAAGAATGGACTCCGTCTTGAGAATGGTCCACTTTACAATGATATAGAATGATGTAGAAGAAGAATATATACTAGACCATAACGCCAACATTGCAACCACCTAACTCATGGACTAGACCTCCCAACAACTTTGCCTCTTCAACCCTTGGTAGATAGACACTAGTACAATTTGTACAATAATGTATTCTGATGAATAAGTACAATGATACCTTTACAATGATTGGCATCAAGTGCTGCCCACTTGAGAACTTCATATGATGAAATTCTTGTTGGAAATATGATGCAGAGTGTTGTCCTTGATAGCAACCCACTGAATGAAGATGAATACATGAGATTGTTGACATGTGTTGTCCTTGATGGCAATACACTTGATGAAGTTATTCTTGATAGAATATGTTCTTGATGAAGGAAATCTGATGTATCTACAGTGAGTACAGAAGGCAATGAAGAAAGGATTTCAGCATGTGCTAGATTCCATGATGAAAAAGAGTATGTCTCTTGGTATACGCGGATTGGCCTAAGGGAAGTCGCGTATGCACGCGGAAAAGAACGTGCCAAGTCGCGTATGGGCTAAAGCGCTCAAAAAGTGCAAAACCAAGGGTAACCACCATGGTATTGACCCATGGTATTGGGCAATGATCCGCCTAATTGACCCCGTCCAGGTAGTTTTGGGCTTATGGTATTGTTTTGGTCCATGGTATTGAAAAAGGGGCTCATGGTATTGAAAAGGATAATCCTATATAAGGAGATGAAATTCATTGTGCAAAACAGAGGTGTGGTGCAAGGTGTCTGAGCTTGAATGAATACTTCTCTCTGAAATATATCTGAATGGAAAGGGTTACACTTGAATGATAAATATGAATGTATGATGCACCAATGTTGAAGAAGGGGATCTAGATCTGAATTGCTCTTGTATTTGCTAGATCTGATTATGGAAGGCTTAGATCTGTGATGAGGCGAGCATCTAGGCGAACATCTGTCTGAAGCAAAAGGGTAGATCTGAACTGAATATCTGATCTGATGAAGTATGCTGCTCTGTAATGATTGAAGATCTATACGCTACTTCGTCGCGGAGGAAGCGCGTATATACGCGGCTTCAGCGAAGAGAAAGCGCGTATGCGCAATAAAATATACACTGAGGTATACGCTGGTTTGTGTGGATGGAAGCGCGTATATACGCGACATCAGTGAAGTGAAAGCGCGTATGCAAACTAGGGTTTGCTGAAGCAAGGGGTATGAAATATCTGATCTGTTCTGCTGTGTTTCTGCTATCTGATCTGTGTTGATAAGTATCTGTTGGTGATGTATGTTTGTGCTTAAAAGTATGGAAAGGGTCCAGTCTAAAAATATGATGAAATGTGGCCTGCAAGTGTTGTTCTATTGAAGTTGTTGGATCCAGTGTGAAAATTGATGAAACGTGGTCCAAGGTGGTGCTGAAGGTTGTAGCCTTCAATCAGGGGGTTGTAGCTCCCTTCCAGGTGAGGCTGGTAAACGAGATCGGGGGGTCGTAGCTCCCTTCCAGGAGAGGCTGGTAAACGAGTCAGGGGGTTGGAGCTCCCTTCCAGGAGAGGATGGTAAACGAGCGCAGGTGGGTGCCTGCGTGCTGGTCAAGTCTGTGCCAGCACATATGTTGTAAGATGTTTTCTCTATAATAAAATATTGAAGGCTGAGCAACTGCAGCGGTGGTTTTTTCCCGATTTGGGTTTCCACCTAAAAATCCTGGTGTTCATGTGTGATGCTTTGTGTGATGGTTTATTCTGTTCTTACTGCACATGTTTACTGTTTATTGAACATCTGATGAATGAATGATGGAATAATATAAGTGAAGATTTAATGACAGATCTAAATCTCTGTGTATACACTAGTTTCATAAAGGGGATCCGCGTATATACGCTAGTTTACTAAAGGAAAGTAGCGTATGGGTTTTAAGGAATGAAAAAGTAAAAAGTTTTGAATATGCAGTAAATACTGATTCACCCCCCCCTCTCAGTATTTTTCCCAACAATTGGTATCAGAGCGAGGTCCTTGTGCAGAAGCTTGATCGCTTGAAGGAGATCCGTCGCAATGGGAAGTCAAGAAGGAGTGATGTCTATAAAGCCACCTCTATTCAATGGAAACAATCTGATATTCTGGAAGGTACGAACAAAAGCATATCTGCAAAGTCTTGGTGCAGATGTATGGGCAATCGTGGAAGAAGGTTATCAATACCCGGCAAGTATTCCTACTGATGCAGCAGAAAGGAAGAAGTATGAAATCAATGCCAAAGCGGTGAATGTCTTATTAGGAAGCATGTCTGAACCAGAATTTGCTAAGGTGATGCAGCTAAATTCAGCAAAAGAAATATGGGACAAAATCATTCTAAGCTATGAAGGAGACACAAAGGTAAAAAGTGCAAAACTCCAAACTCTTAGAATTGAATATGAAAATTTGAAGATGCATAGTGATGAGAGTGTTGCCAGTTTCTTTCTTCTTCTGGATGATATTGTAAATCGAATGAGAAATTTGGGTGAAACCATAACTGATACTACTCTGGTGGAAAAGGTCTTAAGATCCTTGACTTCAAAATTTGACTCTAAAGTTTCAGCTATTGAAGAAAGGCAAGATCTGCAAGCGCTTACTATTGTTCAATTACATGGTACTCTGACTGCTTTTGAAATGAGACAAGGAGGTCCTTCTCAAATAAGAGAAGCTGCTTTTAAGGCATCTACAAAAGGAAAGGAAAAGGAAGTTGTCAAAGAATCCAACTATATATCCGATGAAGAAGAAGCGAATTTCGTGAGAAAGCTCCAACTAGGTACTGGAAGATTCAAAGGTAAACTTCCCTTCAAATGTTTTGAGTGTGGAAAAGTTGGTCATTATGCTGCTAAATGTCCTTATAGAGAAAATCATGGTAAAGGGAAACAATTTGAGAAGAGAAAGAGTTATTATGCAAAAGAAGATGATGATGAAGTGTCCAGTGAAGATGAAGAAGATTCTGACCAAGATCTAAAAGTGCTCATGGCTAAGAAGCAAAAGAAGAAGGTTACTCGAGGAAAGGAGATACCTCAGAAATCATGTATAGAAAAAATTGAAGAAGATGAAACAGATTTTGACGAAGATCTACAAGCACTCATGGCAAAGAAGAAAAAGGAGAAGGCCACTTGTAATACTCTTCTTTGTGCAAACAATAGTAAAGATAGTGAAAGTAAAGTTGTGGATCTAGAAGAAGCTCTCAAGATTAAAGAAGAAGAGCTACAAAGTTCATACAATAAGCAAGAAACTATCTATAAAGAGATGATCTCACAAATGAAAGATCAAATAGAAATGCTAAATGAACAGGTGGACAAGTATCAAAGGTTTCATACTTATGCATCCAATCGAATTAAAGATCTAGAAGCAGATCTGGAAAGATCAAGCAAGAAGAATGAAGGACTTGAAGCTGCTATCATCTTTCTGCAAGCAGAGCTAGAAGCATCAAGTAAGGAGAATAAGGAACCTCTACAATCCTTTGAAAAGGAAGGCCTTGAAGCAGAAATTATCTCTCTCAAAGAAGATCTGGAAAAATCAAATAAGAAGAATGAAGAGCTGGAACAAACATGTGAAGAAAACGAAAATTGGCTGAAAGAAGAGATCCTAAATCTGAAGGATCAAGTAGAAGATGGAAGAAGGAAAGAAGAAAGCATGACAAAGCAATGTAAAGCCTTGGAGGTTGAGGTAAACATTCTCAAAGGTAAATTAGAAGAAAAGGTTAAACTTTTGAGGTTTCAAGATAGTACTAATATTTTGGACAATATTCTGAGTAATCAAAGGTCTCTTGCTATCAAACTTGGTCTTGGTTTCCATGAAACTGTTAAAGGAGAATCTAGCTCACAAGGAAGTGCTAAAAATTCAGAGGAAGTCAATGTAAAACCTGAAGTGTTGAAAGAGTCAAAAGATCAACCAACAATCATGAATTCTCAAAGGAATTCATTCAAGAACGTTGAATGTTTTAAATGTCATAACTATGGGCATGTTGCAGCAAATTGCAGGAGCAGATCATTTCAGCCACAAACAAATAGGTTCTACTCAGAAAGGTACTCTAGTTTCTTCAGGGGATATTGTTTCTCATGTAACATGTATGGACATAAAGCAGTTGATTGCAAAAGGAGTAAGATTAGAAATACTCATTATGATTCTTATGCTTATTTCTCTGGACACATGAGATGTTATTCTTGTAACAAGTATGGACATGTAGAAAAAGAATGCGGGATGAACAGATCTGGGAAAGTGGACAATTTTCAGCACACAGTTGGAAAGCTCAAGCAAATTTGGAAAAAGAAGGAGGACCGATCAGAAACGTAGGGAATTCAGACCCTACTGCAGTCATCCGCTTCTGAAGCTTACTTCTCTGATTGACTACAGGAATGATGTGGGATACATTATGAGATTTAGTAATGTATCGTCACAGGGGGAGCAATGCATGATGACTCTCATGGTTGATTTGATTACTTTGGTTATATGAATTTCTGACAGTGCATCTGGTGTAAAGAAAAGACAGGAACAAAAGGTAAATTTGCAGGAGGAGATGAAGGTGTGAAATTTTATATATTTCACTTTCCATACGCGGGTTCTATTCACAAAAGTCGCGTATACACGCGAGTTTCATCAGACACAGTCGCGTATGCATTGATGATAAGAGAATTTATCTGATAGCTGAAGATCTGACGAATATTAGGGGGAGCATCGATCATTCTTGATGATTACCTTTGATGACATCGATGGTTATACTCATGATAATGAAATGATACATGGGTTCTTGTGTTGAAGATTATGGATGAAGCCTGGTTGCGTTATGATGAAGGCATTCATTGTTGAGATGAAAGTCTTATAATTCGAGAGAAGATGGCAGAGGAGATCATCTGATTTGGGATGATGACTTGCTTTGTTTGGTATCTCGGATCTTTGTTTAGTATCTCTGGTGGTCGGTTCTCATAATTTTGTTTCTAATGTTTTGATAAAGATGCCTTGATGATTTGTTGGTGAAAATGTTCAGGATGCACAAACTAAGGGGGAGCCTTAGTCCTATGAAAAGGATGCATGGATGCACAGATTCAGGGGGAGCCTTAGCATTAGTGTTGCTGAGTATAATGCAGTGTTGGCATTATGATGGTTCTGAAATATGTTCTCTTTCTTGAGGACTTTCTGGTGTTGGTCTTAAAGTTATATTTGTAGTTTGATGAAAAGGTCATGTTGAGACTCATGATGTAAAAATTGTAATATTTAGTCATGTAAGGACTTGTCAAATTTGTAAACCCACTTGGTTGGGTAGCTGAGTCAAATTTTGTAAACCCACTTGGTTGGGTAGTTGAATTGAAATGTGTAAACCCACTTGGTTGGGTACTTGAGTCTCATATGTAAATCCACTTGGATG
The DNA here is from genome assembly GCA_034641835.2 of Pinus albicaulis. Lineage (NCBI taxonomy): Eukaryota > Viridiplantae > Streptophyta > Pinopsida > Pinales > Pinaceae > Pinus > Pinus albicaulis. The sequence continues at coordinate 177,898,091 of CM076582.1, read as the reverse complement.
GATCTTTGATGTAAGCATGAGTCATTGGTGATAGGAAAGTCATAGAGTCATGTACTTCATTGAAAATATGTTTGAAGATTCAGCATGAACTCAGGGGGAGCTTGGTCACTTCAGTTTATATCAGATCTGCAGAATGCTTCTTCCACATGAGGAGAAAAGGGGGAGAGTATGCTGGTTTTGATCCGCCCGTTGCCCTTGATGTCAAAGGGGGAGAGTGTGTTGGTTTTGATCCATTGGTTTTGATCCGCCCTTTGCCCTTGATGTCAAAGGGGGAGAGTGACATGGTGTTTGAATGCAGATAATGGTGTCAAAGAATTGGGAGAGTGACATGGTGTCAATGTACTTATCTGTTGTGGTAACCAAACACCATCGTGGTTGCCATCAAGTCCAAAGGGAGAGATTGTTGGAAATATGATGCAGAGTGTTGTCCTTGATGGCAACCCACTGAATGAAGATGAAGACATGCGACTGTTGACATGTGTTGTCCTTGATGGCAATCCACTTGATGAAGTTGTGCTTGATAGAATATGTTCTTGATGAAGGAAATCTGATGTATCTACAGTGAGTACAGAAGGCAATGAAGAAAGGATTTCAGCATGTGCTAGATTCTATGATGAAAAAGAGTATGTCTCTAGGTATACGCGGATTGGCCTAGGGGAAGTCACGTATGCACGCGGAAAAGAACGTGCCAAGTCGCGTATGGGCTAAAGCGCTCAAAAAATGCAAAACCAAGGGTAACCACCATGGTATTGACCCATGGTATTGGGTAATGATCCGCCTAATTGACCCCGTCCAGGTAGTTTTGGGCTCATGGTATTGTTTTGGCCCATGGTATTGAAAAATGGGCTCATGGTATTGAAAAAGGATAAACCTATATAAGGAGAACAAATTCATTGTGCACAACATGAGTGTGGGTGCAAGATGTCTGAGCTTGAATGAATACTTCTCTCTGAAGTATATCTGAATGGAAAGGGTTACACTTGAATGATAAATCTGAATGTATGATGCACCAATGATGAAGAATGGGATCTAGATCTGAATTGCTCTTGTATTTGCTAGATCTGATTATGGAAGGCTTAGATATGTGATGAGGCGAGCATCTAGGCGAACATCTGTCTGAAGCAAAAGGGTAGATCTGAACTGAATATCTGATCTGATGAAGTATGCTGCTCTGTAATGATAGAAGATCTATACGCTACTTCGCCGCGGAGGAAGCGCGTATATACGCAGCTTCAGCGAAGAGAAAACGCGTATGCGCAATAAAATATACACTGAGGTATACGCTGGTTTGTGTGGACGGAAGCGCGTATATACGCGACATCAGTGAAGTAAAAGCGCGTATGCAAACTAGGGTTTGCTAAAGAAAAGGGTATGAAATATCTTATCTGCTCTGCTGTGTTTCTGCTATCTAATCTGTGTTGATGAGTATCTGTTGGTGATGTATGTTTGTGCTTAAAAGTATGGAAAGGGTTCAGTCTGGAAATATGATGAAACGTGGCCTACAAGTATTGTTCTATTGAAGTTGTTGGATCCAGTGTGAAAATTGATGAAACGTGGTCCAAGGTGGTGCTGAGGGTTGTAGCCTTCAGTCAGGGGGTTGTAGCTCCCTTCCGGGTGAGGCTGGTAAACGAGATCGGGGGGTCGTAGCTCCCTTCCAGGAGAGGCTGGTAAACGAGTCAGGGGGTTGGAGCTCCCTTCCAGGAGAGGCTGGTAAACGAGCGCAGGTGGGTGCCTGCGTGCTGGTCAAGTCTGCGCCGGCACATATGTTGTAAGATGTTTTCTCTATAATAAAATATTGAAGGCTGAGCAACTGCAGCGGTGGTTTTCTCCCGACTTGGGTTTCCACCTAAAAATCCTTGTGTTCATGTGTGATGCTTTGTGTGATGGTTTATTCTGTTCTTACATGTTTCTGTTTGTTAGACATACAATGGAATAATATAAGTGAAGATTTAATGTTGATCTAGATCTACGTATCACGCTAGTTCCATAAGGGGATCACGTATATACGCTGGTTTACTAAAGAAAGTAGCGTATGGGTTTTAAGGAATGAAAAAGTAAAAAAGTTTGATTATGCGAAAATCTTGATTCATTGATTCCCCCTCTCAGTATTTTTCCAACACTTCTTAACACTGTTATGCACCTTGGTTGCTAATCTTGTCATGCTACCCTCTGTTGCACCTTTCTTTGTTGTTTTTCCGTAGAAATTCTTTTTTGCTGTAGAAAGTCTGGTCCTTTGCAACCCTTGACAACACATGATCTAGCTTTTTCTTTCCTTCTAGGAGCTCGATATTGAATCTGGTGTATCTCTGTCATTTCAGATCCTCAATATTTGATTTTTGGTCTTGTAGTATTCCTCTAAGCCATATTTCCAATGCCACAGGTCTGACCCAATTTGGATTCTTGAAGAGAGATTTATACCCAATCTCTCACAATGCCCTAATTATGGACTGCTTCAGCAGAGCACACTTGTACGGCGTGCCCCCGTGTCAAATGCTTTCTTCATTTGTTTCAAAATTGATAGAGAGAAAATCAAAGACTCAGGCACTATCCGTCACTTTTTATGGAATTCCAATCGATACTCACGTAGAGAGAGAGTTATGACGAATTTACCAAGGTCACTTCTATGAGATGAATTTCGTGAGCCCGCAAAACCCTTACTTCCATGATCATATCCAAAAAGGATACAACTTGATTCTGAAATTAAAGCACGTAGGCTTCCTCAGGATTTTTCTTCTCGCCTCATAAAAATTTAGCTTCTCTCGAGCCTTCGTATAAAAATTTAGAGCTAAAATTCTACGATGACCTGTTTCAGATGGTCGAATCCCATGCATAAGAAGGAAATGAAGATCACAATTTATATGAATGCTTAAGTTGAGAGGGGCTTCGACAAGTGAACGTGGGAGGGATTTTAGGAGCATAAAAAATATTAATTATGACTTTTCAATGACCCATGCCCCAACCCCATGGGGTTTTAGCCCACTAACTGGGGGTACAAACTTCAAACATGAATATCTATCAAACCGTGAAGAATTACATAGCGTGCCATATATCAACAGAAACATCTCGACAAGTAGAAACCATCAAAATTTCCATGCAATATTGGGTTAGCCCCTAGTGCTGCTTGGGAGTAAATCAATGACAACCACTGATCAACACCCATATTGTTATTATCGTGCCCCATAAAAGCCCACTATTTCTATTGTTTTTCCCTTACATTGTTATCATTATGTCGAATAGGATTATATTGTGACCCCTTGGACTCCTATATATAGAAAGGAGGTTTTGTCATTTGTATCATCCAAGAATTGTTCATTTATGTAATGTAAAGGAGGTTTACCCCTTGAAGAGGCTAATTTATAAGTCGTCGAACTATATTTTCTTCTATTTTATGAGTTGGTTTCATAACACATATGTTCCTCAACCACCTCAGTGGAGCAACCCATCATAAGGATGGAGGCCTCAACTCAACAAACCTCCTGCTTTACTTCCTCCACCCGAACCTCAACCTTGATTCACTCATGCTGCTCCACCTAAGCCACCTCAAATGCCTGGACAACCAAATCTGAACCTGAACAACAAGAAGGCACAACAAGTCTACAATGGAGAGACATCTTACCTTCCTATGTTGTGAATATCCATGAGGTTAACCTTATTTCTGGTAGAGTGCTCCCATAGAATCATATACCATATCTACCTAAATAAGTTGAAGAGGAAAAGGAAGAGAGTACCCCCCAAGTTAATACACCTCCTTTTCCTGAGTGATTGATCCATCCTAGCCAGAACACCCTAGAAGAGACTGAACTTCTAGGAGAATTGAAGAATCTGTGTGTAAAGATACCCCTTCTCCAGGCTATTAAGGATGTTCCCATATATAATAATCTTATCAAAGAGAAATGCTTAAAAAATTTTAGGATAAAGAATAAAGACACCCTACTATCAATGTTGTAGGTCAGTTATCTGATTTGATGCTAAGGAGAGTGATTTTCCCAAAATACCTAGACCCTGGGAGTTAAGCAGTGGATGTACACATTGATGGTATAATTGTACCTCATACATTGATTGATCTCGGGGCTGCCATCAATGTGATGACCAAAGAAAACATGTTGAATCTCAACCTATAGGGAGCTTTTAGAAAGACCATTACAATTTTTCAACTTGCAGATAGATCCATAGTAGCTCCTTAGGGAATTGTTGAGGATTTCATGGTCTCCATTAAATCCTGGGAATATCCCACTGACTTCCTGGTACTTCAACCCAAAACCAAGTTTAATGGTTATCCTCTCATTCTAGGAAGATCTTGGTGATCCTGATTTATGCAAAAACAAAATGAAATACATAAATACATATAAAAGTAGAGATGCAACAGAAATGAAACTTCATTTCATTAATAATAAATAAATTAAATATGCTTACAAACAGAATGGAAATAAACTAGTTAAGGTGCTGGTAGCTTATCTCTGAGAAGCGATGTGGCGGCTACAAGCCTCTGAGTTGTGTTAAAATGAGGCTAGAGGGCCTATTTATTATAGAGAAACAATAAAAAACCCTAAACATCCAAAAACCTAACCCTAGGAGATGAAGCGCCAAAACTATGGGCCCTGTTTGGGTAAATTGGTACATCAATCTTCCCGAGGACGTAACTTTGGCCTACGATCTCCATTTTATGTGCACAATACCTCGTTATAAAGATCTATTAGAGGAATAAAACTTTTAATTTGGAAAACATTGGAGGAACTTAAATGTTGCTCCTGTTTTTTCCAAAAAATTTCATTTAGGGCCTCAAAACAACTCCAGAAGTTCATGTCCCAAAAAACTGCTAAAAATAGTAAGTTGTGCTACAATTAAGGAAACTAAAAAATGGAAAGAAACAATGGTGGGGCCCCAAGTGGAATAGGTGGGTGGCCATCAATATCCACCTAGATCATTCCTCCCCCCTTAGGAAGAAATGGTCCCCATTGCATTGAGTTCCTCCAAAACAAAGCATTGAATAAATGAATTCTGCTTATCATCTTAGAAAACAAACACATATAGAATGGAAATGGAAATTTAAGGTACAATACATTCAAACATATGATCACAGAAGGAAAAAAACTGCTAAATAACATACCACATGAATCCCACCACAATAACTGCAAATTATGTTTATTAGTTCCTACCAAATTCAAAAATACACTAGTGTCCAAGGCTCAATTCCACAACATCCAACCTTTGAAAATGATTAAAAAGAACCTCATATATTCATTGAGGTCGAAATACCCCCTTGAGGTCGAATTTCCAACAATAAAATCCAAATACATGCACCTATCCAAAGTCTACTACACACTAGGGAGGTTACTCAATCTATTCCTCCTTTTCCTAACCATCATGAGACATTTCCTCAAAGCATTAAATGGAGGATAAGACACCTAATCAACCATATCTTACCCATTTAAATTTAATTTTGACCACTTACATTTATCTATTGTTACCCTTTGAATTTTACAAATGTCAAACAGAGATTTGCAAAAATTACATAGTGAAAATTTCATGAAAATAATCAAAAAATTGCAGAAGCGCAACGAGCTATTTGAGGCCATTTTTGAGTGCCTTTCTAAAGTCCAAATTTAAATTTGAGACCTGTTCTGGAAATTTGAGAGAGTGTATATGTATTTTGAGTATTTGAGCATGAAAAATGACTAATTTGTGGCTGATATATGGCCATTTTCCCAAGGTTTCGCCAAGTGCGCAACGAAAGTAAAAAACAAAGGCAAAATGTTTATTTTTGACCTCCTTTTCTCATTTTCCTCAAAATCTGAGCCCTGAATAAAAAATATGAGAAAATGGGTTTGGAGAGGAGTCAAAGATATTTCTAAAAATTTTAACCATTTTCCTTTTGGAGGCCCAAGGAAGAAGCGCAGTGTGAGCTCGTTGTGCTTCTAGACCTAGTGAAAATTTATGAGTTTTTCAAAATTGCACCAAATTTCACCAAAATGAAAAAGGTGCTCGAAATATTCTCAAAATTGGTCAAAAAGTGCCAAATGAGGCATTTTATGCTATCATGGAGGCATGAGCAAGTAATTCCAACTTACCCTTCTTCTCCTGGCTAATTAGGGTTTCCGTTAGTTTGACTTGTAGCTGTTTGACCTTGACATTACAAATTTGATTTAGGGCATAGTAATGGCCATCCATGTGCTTATGAATATTTTTATTACTATTGGCCTTATCAAGGAGCTTCTCCAAGTGGATGTTGAATTTCTCAAGCCAAAAATCCTTGTTCTCATTGATCTAATTAGCTATCCTATCTTCAAAATGGAGCTCTTCATCTATAGGGTCTTGTTCTCTTTCCTTCTGCAATGCTCTTTTGATACCCATGGTTCTTGGCCTCTTTCTTCCTACCTGTTTTTCATGCTCATCATGCTCATCATGCTCTTCTGTGTAAGCCATTTCTTTGCCTTTCTCATCATGTTTTCTTGCCTCAAATTGGCTTTTCTCCAAGGACAATTGTTTTGCCTTCAGTTGCTAGTTTTTTTTATCTAAGAAGGAAATGATGAAGTTTCCCCTTACCAAGTTGTCTTGGAGCTATTTAATTTGTGAATCCTTATATTTTATGCTTCTCTCTAAGTTTTCAGGCTCATCACTAGCCTCCAAATCTAGTAGTTCAAACTCATGCTCTTCCTCATCATGCATGGATGTGTCATGTTGTGTTGCTTGATGTTCACCTTTCTTGTTGGTGTGGGCTTGGCCCTTTACTCAATTTGAGAGAAAAACAAGCCTTACCCCTATGATATGTATGAGTGACCTAAGGCCTAGAGGCCTATGTCTCTTTGTCACTTTTTCTTTATTTGATTGAGTTTTCCACCTTTCTTGATGAACGCACCTCTTTACTTGGTATGTGAAATGGTCTACCTTTGAATTGGTGTAGTAGTTATGTGCATTTGCGGAGCTACCTCAATGAAGGAATCCCATGTCATGTTCTTGTACATATGTTGATGGAGAATTATAACCTTCACCAAACTATGATGGAAGAGACTAGGATAATTCTCTTTGTTTTCTAGCACCTTTTCAAACATCTTGATCACACTCTGACAAGAAATTGCACAAATTGAGGGAATTAACGGTACGTGAAGTGCATAAACGGTCTAATGTGGTATTGATACAACCTCGAAAACTTGCCCTCACATGTGAAAATTTTCATGAAAACCTTCATTAATGGTGCATATCTCTCTAGAAAACATCTGAATGGGAAAACATGTGAATGAGCTCCTTTGTACTGTGATTTGAAGTAGGGTTTGTACTCCTCAAGGTCTAGGTTCATGCCTTTGAACTAATACTCACCATGATTTAGTATTATTTTAGCATGAGATATGCAATCTACTAATAATATGAAATGAATCCCTACAATGGTGGAATTTTCTCCTTTGAAAGTGGTGGCAAACATATTTGTGAGCTTCTCATGAAAACCTACCCCCTCCACTCTTTGACAAAACCATAGACAATTGACATCTTCAAAGCATTTTCTGATGAATGGTGAGGAAGTGGTTTCATTAAAATTGGAGGGATATAAATTCAGTATCTTTCCCCTTTATCGTACTTCCTCTTCTCTAATGGTGATGAATCTACTTCCATGATGAAACCCTAGATGATAGGAGGGAAAAATAGGGAAAAGTAGTAAAGGGATAAAATGAGGGAGTTAGGAAAGGAAGACGGGAGTAAGAAAATTTAGGGAGATGGGAAGGGGTCTTAGGGAGATTTAGGGAGTGAAATGGAGTGAAATGAATAAGGGAAATGGGCTAGGAAATTCAAACACATCCTAGCTAGGAAAACTGCCCAAATTGGTAGAATTGGGCTAGGGTTTATAGGGAAATTGATGGAAATGAAGGGAAATGGGTATGTAATGGATGGAGGTGATATGTCAACTGCAAATAAAGGTGTAGGATAAGGAAAACTAGGGTTTTGAACAACAATTTAACACTTGGGAAGCAAAACCATGATTTCCAAGTAAACCCTAGGAGGAGAATATTTTCATTAAATTCTTCTGATAAAATAATGCTAGGGGGGTATGAAAGGCTTGAACTTACCTTCGAAGAGGTTTGGAGGATTAAATAATTCATGTGAATTTCTAAAAAATAATTTTTATTGTGTGTAGCGAAGGCCTTCTATGCTCAACGCAATCTCTGTATGCGCAACGATCTCCTCCCGAAGCACAATGAAGGCTCTGTAAGTGCAGCGAAGGCCAATTTTTTCCAGTGTGAGGTAAAAAACATATTTTTCTTTCCAATGTGAGGTGAGAGCTCGATGGTAGGAGAAAATAAGAGTGCAAATGAATCTTCCTTATGTATTTTTGGGCTTTTTATAAACATGAAATGACTCCTTTTGAGTGAGGATGGACCCCACCAGTCTTTTCCAAACGTGACTTTCATTTTTTGAACTTTGTAACCTTGGACATTTTGTAACCTTGAACTTTTGTAGCTTCTTTGGAACCTTGAATCTCTTTGAGATCTTGAACTGCAGATTTTAGGAACATGAAGTAATTATTACATATAGAAACATAAAATTACATTTATGAAAACAAAATTTATTCAAGAAAGTTTCCTATTACCACTCCAATTACCAAATTTTATGCATGAAATGACAGTTTTTGTGATTGAAACCTTAATGAACTAATGGAGAGACTGAATTGAATGAAATCATGATGGTGATGACTAGAATTATGATGATGATCTCTGAATGATGATACACTCAACTAAGTGATGACATGGACCATCATGTGAAAATTTTGAAAGGAGTGGAAAATAATCCTAGACCTAATACCCCGTGACCAAATTTTTTCTTGAAGACCTAATGATATGACAAAAATTTGACTATGGGAACCTAATAGGACATGATAAGAGCCCAGTTTATCAGTGTTGATAGGCTGTAAAGACTGACACTAACATTGGCTCCAACTGGGGATGGAAGCTCCTTGGATGTGTCAAGAACACCGTAGACCAAGTAGCCTAACCATTGGGCATGGAGTCAAAAGTTTAAAAACCAAACTAAAAACTGAAAATTTGACATGATAAACTGATTGACTCTGACTGAAATAAAAACTTGAAAAAATTATTGATGGCAACATATCACCAAGACTTGAGGGCTTCAAATCTTGATGACAACCACCTGTCTACTGAAGACATATGTACAATCATGTGACGTGATCCTTCTAGTGTAGCCAATCCAATAGATGGCTACTTACTTGAATTCTGCTCTCACTTTCCTTGAGCAGGCGGAAAAATTAAAAACTATGCCACTCAAAGTGTCCATTGAACATGTGCTTCTAGAACATGAAAACAAGAAAATACATCTTCCCTGCTAACTGTAGCAAATCAGTAAAAGGATCTTCAAAAATATGAAATGTTACCTTTTCTTTATATCCAAAAAAAACACAAGCATGCCCTTCATTTTGATCTGAAATAATACTTGGTTATTGATCCATAGGAAGGCATAGGGAAGTATGACCTTCTGCTATCTAAGTGTTTGTTGTAAATTCATCAAGCATGGGAAAATCTGACTATATCTCTTGCACGATTTCTATCTTAGACTCATACTCCTCCAATTCATAGTCTAAATCATCCTTGAACAAAAAACATTCGTAAAGATTGTTAAGCATGACAACCTTATCCTCTTTATGAAAGAAAATAGTCCTGTTAGCTTATCTCTTTGCAGGAAATCATCGTCACAAATTGGCTTACTCACCACAACTTCTTTTATAGTTTCATCAGTCTCATGACTGTCATAATTTAAACTTAGATTTTCATTTCCAATAATGGAAGAAATTTCACTAACACACTCTTGACTATGTGGACATTGCAAACCTGCATTAGCTTGGGTTGTAACATGAATTTTCGATCTATTTCATCTTCAGACAGAGGAGAAACTTGAGTTTTATAGCATTTAACATTGGCTTGATGATTTTTATTTTCATGATCGGGAATAGGCATTTCTCATTTTTTGGTCCCAGTCTATTTCAGACAAACACGAAGCTACTGATTCTTATTGGGAGGAAAAATCATAAAGGGCTTCTAACATCTCATCATCTAGACACTCTTCACCCCCATACAAATTTTCAAGAAACTCAATGAATTTTTCAGAAATCTCACAACAACTATCAACCATCAATAAGGAATAATTGGAGCTTTGATAATGTTGAAAGAAAATTGAATGAAATTCCTTTAGAAAATATAAAATAGCAGATGGTAGACCTTCATACCATGATCTTTATTTTTCCTCCAAGTTAGCCATGAACATTTTCATCAGACAATCTTCAGGAAACTCAATATTTAGTCTGTGAATACGAAAATGAAATTTTACCAAATGCAAACTAGCATCTTCTCCATCCTCACCTTTAAAATTTGATAGTCATGTTTGCCAATCTATTCAAGGAATTCGATTCGAAAAAACAGGAATACGAAATCGATTCATAGGAGCATACCTTCAAGCAGTTGAATCCATTTTGACAACAATGAAGTCACCAATAAGTCCTTCAGACTACTGATTCATGAAAAGTGGAGTCGCCATGAAAAATTTAAACCTTTAGATTCTTCAACACTAGAGTCGCCACGTGAGATATGCACAACCTTCTTTGTGTCTGACTGTTATTCACCATCAACAATCAGATCTGATCCTTGATGTTCTTTCCTAGGGAAAAATTTTCACATCGTTCCCCGACAATGACACCAAGATGTTAGCACTCCACCAGTTCTTTGAAGGCTGAAAAGGAGACCAGCAAAGGTAACCATCGACTACTTTGACCTAGTAGCTAGCCCTACTAGGATGAGAGGGCTCTCTCAATGAGATCACAACCAATTGACTAGAGTGTAAAGGATATTAGGCTAGATATGAGGATTAGGTTTTGATTGATTTGATAATATTGTGTTGGATGGTGGTTTTAGGTCTAGGAGGACTAGGTCAGGGCTCTGAAAATCAGATTTGCAGAGATGTAATGGGGCAAGGTAGGCACACACTTTAGAAATTTTGAGGTATATTTATGTATAGGTTATATTTATAGGGTTTCAAAAAAAGCATGAATCTCATGAATTCGTTTATATCAGAAGAAAATGAACAAAAATGTGAAAGCTTATCCAAAACTAAGCAATAAATCAATGAATTTTGCTTATAAAATTTGAAAAAAAACACATTTAGCATGGAAATGGAAGGTACAATACATTCAAACATATGACCATAGAAGGAAAAACACTGCTAAAGCACATACCACATGAATCCTTTTGGCTTGTGACTGCACTCAACATAGAGAAGTGGTCCCTATAAGGAAATCATAACGTAGCGGCGTGAGTGTTTAAGGGGAAGGCCAAGCAATTCAAGCGCGGGTCAGGAGGAAAGCCCCATAGTCAAAAGAGAAAAGTGTCGCGATCAAGGTAGTATGATCCAAAGTTGTGTTAATTTCTGCATCCGAAAAACCATTACATATAATATGTGTAATATCATTTACCGCTATTAACTACTTATCGCAATCGCACTTCACTCCTCGCAAATCATAAAATTCGCCCTCCTTTTCTTATCACTAAACATCCCCGCTTATGATCAACGATGTGTGGGCGGTCCCACTTTTGTGCGATGTCATCCATCCCCACTCACCACACATCACTCCCCACGATATATAACTCTTACCTTCCGTTTCTCACAACTAAACCTTGTGATATACGATGTGTAATGTGCAGGCGACCACCACCTTCGTCTTACCACGTCACTCATCCGCCGTTCATCGCGTTTCTAACATTGCAATTTATAACCATTACCCTTCGCAGCTCATTTGCAAATCTTGTGATTTTCAATTTGTGGGCGGTCCCACCTCCATCCAGCCACATCACTCATCCCCCACTCACCACAGATCGATCCCCACAAATTTTGACTCTTACCTTCTGTTGTGTGCATATAAAACTTGTGATATGTGATCTGTGGGCAGTCCCATCTTCTTCCTGTCACGTCACTCCTCCACTCATCGCACTTTTCACTTCACAGATTCTAGAATTTACCCTCCATTCCTTATAACAAAGCTCTCCGACTTGCGATTTGCGATATGAGATAGGCCCCACCTTCATGCCACATCATCAATAGCTTTCTATAGCCTTTGTTCTGCTCTTTTCTGTGTTAATGAGCCCCACTGACTCCACTATCGCTTACACCATCCTCCCCTCATCTCTAATCCATATCACGCATCCAAGGGCCCACAACGATTTCACACCCCCCCATACAATACCACAAACCATCCATACCCCTCTCCGAGATCTGGTCTCCGGATTTTGCAAGTTAAAGCACAACATGAGTTTTTGGTGGAACAACACAACTATGGTTATTCAGTTGTTCCAGGAAATCCCCGCTAAAGAGCGAGGCATGCGAAACACAACGGTCATTCTGCAACGGTAGGTGGAAATCATGAGAATTAGAGAGTGGAGGTCTTCCACAACAGATGAAATCAAGTGGTGGAAACCAGAGTGGCCACCTGTTCATGGCCACTCCTCACTGTTCCCATGGAAGATCACAGGATTTGGCCTACACGGCCCATAATTTAGTTTCTTTTTATTGTTAGATAGTGAGGTTTTGCTGGTGAAATCCTGATTTCACCTGATTATATTCTGATTTTCTATTATAGGAGTGATTTATTGATGCACACTTAGTTAGTTTGTTAGGATATTTTGATTTTCACATGTGTGGGCCAATCATGAATCATCATTTGATCAGGAACCCTCAATAGGAACTCTATATGTAGGAAGTTCACAGATGAAAGAAAGGTTTTGAATTTTGGAGAATTTGGTTGTAGTTCAATATAATTGTGCTCCCTGTGCTCTGAGATACATATTTGGGAGAGTTGTTTTGAACTTAATATGATACAGTGTTGTTTATTTGGATTCGAGATGGGGAAATGAGTAGTATGTATCTGTCTCTCTTTTTTTATTGGTAATCTCCTGTTTATGTGTGATCATTGTTCAATGTTATATTTCTTTGATTATTTGTGTAATGTAGTTGCCGGCAGTATGCATTTTTATTCATGCATTAATTTATATATAACTCTCATGCATCAAACTTGTTGCACTTCCTTAATTCACGCTCCTCAAATCTCTACTATTTTTCATATTTCACTTGCATTTGTTTCCTCTAAGTTCACGGGAGACAAATTCTTAAGGATATTAAGCTTTTCTATTGCAGATTCCTCCTCCATTCTTTCTCAGCACCTCTACATAATTTTAAACCTCTACCCATTTGAAAGCCATCGAGCCATTCAGCCTCTTGAGCCCTATTGTAGTATAGGCTAATTCACAGGATCAGACTCAAAGATCTTCTTTATTACTAAACCACCAAAACCATTACTTCTCTTAATTCATAGTCTTTCATAGGAATCCGTATACTTGTCTACATTTAACCTCTAAATTTAAGATGTCCTAGGCAATGGTATTTTTCAACTCAAGGTTATCTCTAGGGGCTACAACATATTTTTGGCGCCATTTTCGAGTAACGAATTAGAAAAAATTTCCTTAGGATGCAACATTATCTTCACCCTTCCATCATGTGAGCACGAAGGGTTGATAGTTGCATAGCCCTCACCTTGGTGACTCCACTATTATCAAAGTTAAAATCAAGTGTAATCCACGCTTACACTAGGCCTCATACCCAATCAGATACTTCTTAGCAGAGAACCCCTTTTGTATCTGATCTTGAAAATATCATATTTAAGAGAATCTAGAGGGAGAAGCAGCCCAGCCAAGCTCACCTACCCTCATTATCCCTAGAATATTTTCCTTCCTCATCTCAGAAATCTGACATCTATGGTCCTGGCTCCACAACCCGTGTGCTTGGGTATTCTCCAAAAAGCTCTGCTTTAGCCAGTTCAACCATAAAAGTTGAAGCCAAATCCGTTGATACTTCTATGCCTCCCTTAAACTCTAATCTTGAGGCTGAAGAAGTGAAAGAAGTTACAACTCTCCAAATCTCTTCACAGATAAATATCCAAACCTCTACTCAACATATACCTATTATACCATAGCCAAATCATCTTCAAAACTTACCACCACCATCCCTCATGGATATGCTTGGCTTCCTTATAAACAAGTATGCTTCGTTAGCTCTACCCCAAGTATTGAACTATATGCGTCAAGATTATCTAAAGCTCCTGCCTCGGTTCACCGGGGAAGATAATACCTCTGTGCAGAGACACATTGAAAAATTATACACCTTTGCTGATAATGTGAATGTATAGAACTTAGATATGGTGCTAAGGTGTTTTGTCCAATCCTTGGATGGAGAGGCTCAAAGGTGGTTCAAGTCGCTAGCTAATAACACAGTCACCTCTTGGGAAGAAATGGAGAATTTATTCACATTAAAATGGGGAGAAAAGAGGGATCATGGATACGTTCTCATAGAGTTCAATGCTCTCAAGAAGAGGCACAATGAGGATGTAACAGAATTCATAAAGAGGTTCAATAAGCTCTTTATTAATCTTCCTGCTGAAATAAAGCCTCCTAAAGCAGCATTAAGGTGGTTTTCGTAGGAGCTTTCGAACCAGAGTTTGGGTTCACCCTAAGAGAAAGAAAATTCACATCTCTGGATCAGATCTAGACTGATGCATTTGAAGTAGAAGAAAACTTTTCTTCTACTGGTAAATTTAAGGGGAAGAGAGAACATGAAGTTAGAAGAAGGAACAGGGAGGAGGCTTCTACTTCAAATAAGGAAAGGGAATCTCAAGAGTATAGAATTGAAGAAATGAATAAAATAATAAATAACCTCTCAAATAAGCTGGTTAAGCTTGAGTTGGAGGCCAAAAATTCACCTCCTTGTCCTAACCAAATGATCCCTAACCATGGGTTTAATCTCCAGTATCGGAAGCCCCCTCTATAGCTGTTGTAGAGGGAAATGAAGGAACAACAAGATCGCATCCAAATTCCTCTATACTTGGAAGGGGAGTTGGAGGAACATGCCAAGGAAGTCACAAATAGTCAATAGACTCAATTCCTCGCTTAATATGATGATGACAAGGGTGAAATCATCCTACAAGCGGAGCAAGAAGAGAAGGAAGTCCCTCTAGGAGATCAAGATATTGAAAATTACTGCAGATAGTTTGTGGATTTCATGCAGGCTAAAATCCATAATAATTATGACCTCAAGTCGTTCAGAAAGATAACCCGAGGGCAAGAACAAAATGAAGGGTCAATATCAAGAGAAAAAACCCCGCCTTGTTCTTCTAGTAAAGAGAAGAAGCCATTAGAAGAGTCAACCCCTCATAAGGTCACTGCATCCACTTCCACAAAGAAAGAAGTTGATGCTCCCAAAAATGAGAATTCCTCATCCATACCCTTGAAGCTTCCCAACCCTCCTGAAGAGTAGTTGGAAGAAGCCATTAGAGAAAAACGGCCCACACCCTTTAATCTCCAAGAAGAACGACCCATGGTGGCTTTTGGACTGCATGTAGAAAACTAGTTCCTAGCCTATTCTGAAGAAGAGGGAGGTGAGCTTTGTTGAAGATTGCAACAAGAAATAGTGAAGGAGGCATCCTGAAACATCATCCTTGATCCTAGTTGGAAAATAATCACCTAAACTAGGTGGGGCCCACACAGGCTATTTTTAGGTGTATGTATATTTTTAGACATGGTGAGCATATTCTATATGTAGTAGGAGGCTATTTGTAGATGGTTGGTCAAATGTGAAAAATAGATGAGATTCTATTTTTAGAATATTGGGCGAAGTCTATTTATAGATCGTCAATCTAAAAATAGATGCATGTCGATTATTATTAGCTCTTAATAATAATCAGACTATAAAGGGCGACTTATTCTCTTGGAGCACTTCAGTTTAGTGCACAGATGTGGCACAACAGCTGACAGAAGGAATTATGCTATTCCTAAGGGTTTACTGGAGCTAATGCATGGAGGACTCAGTTAGAACTCAAGTGTTAGAGTTATGACATAGTTGGAAGAAGTAGTTATGGAGTTGTATTCAGTTTAACTCAGTTAGACTCAGTTGAGCTAGTTGTATCTAGTTTAACTGATTGATACACTAGTGACAGTGGAGTGAATTAATTAGTAAATTAATTAAAAAATAATAACTCATTAATCAACTAAACAATACAACAGTTAACTACAGTACATGTCAGATCCAGTGAAGACCCAGTGGAAAGATAGGTGAAAGGGCAAGATAGACTATCTGTTGTGACTACTAGTGATGCATGAATTGCATCTACATATACATTGGAGTTGCCAATGATAATAATGCAGTCAAGGAGAGTGGGATTGGATCAAATTGGTCTTTGTAATCAGCTTGGATTGCGTAGTGGAGGCAGGCTAGGAGGAGGGCAAGATCGGTGCATGGATTTGCAAGATTCTTCCTGATTAGTGTAAGATGATTGTATTGTACTGAGAACTTGATAAGATTTGTATGAGGATTTTCATATGATTCCATGATACATAATATGATAGTTGGGGTTTTTAGCTTCAGGCTTTCCCGTTAAAAAACTATGTTATGTGTGTTTTTATTGCTTCATGTGTTTTGCAATTGTTGATTAAATTTCCGCAAGAATTATAGTGGAAGGATTCTGTATTTAGCAAGAAGATAAACATTGTTAGATCAGGAGAGTCTGGATATATACATGCATATTGTATATAATTTCTACAAGCTTATCCTCCATGAAGAAGGGGAAGAGCTGGACTATTTCCAGAGGACAGCACTAAAAATCAACAACATTCTGGTGATCTGGAAACAGAGGCAGCAGAGCTTAATTGTCTAGATCCACAAGAGCATCCTCAGCAAGCAGTGTTTCCTTCAGATATTAAAGGACTAGTCAGATTTGCATGATGAAGACCATCTCTCAAGTTATCTTTCAATAGCACAACATATTGTTACAAATCATGTTCCTTTACCCGAAATTAATGAGAGTTTGCAGCCCCCGTGCAAGCTTCTGTGTGAAAAAGAGAAAGATAAAGAACACTCAGATCACTTGACTACCATGGGTAATGAGGAAAAACAATCTATTCCCTTGCTGTTCGAAGAGAATCAGTTTCAACACACAAGAAAAACAACAGTTTGGAATGAGGTTTTCTTTCTTGTTACAAATATTCTAGAAGATCTCTTGTTGCATGTTTACCATGTTGCTTGGGTTAGTATATTGCAGTCATCAGTAAAGGAAGAATATGAGGTATGTATCAGTATGTTTGTTCCACCATGGCAAGGTGAATTTAAAAATTGGTTTAAGAATATTTCAGCTGCTATTATGAGAAATTTTCATCAAGTCATGCAAGTTTTCCTAGGTCGATCGGTAATCATGGGAAATGTATTTCTTATCATAGAAGACTATGGAAATTTAAAAAAATATTCTGGGGAGACAATACAGTATTTTTTGGCCAGGTTAAATAAGGTGTATCATTCAATGCCTACTAATATAAGGCTACCCCTAGGAGTAGCTCTCTTGCACTACCCAAATGCCTTTACTCCAAGGATGGAATTCCAAGTAAGAGAAAGGGACACTCCAACCCTTGAAGAAATGAAAAATATTGCAGTTGATGTGGAAATGAATCTGCTGAATAGAGAGGAAAAGTTTAAAACAGAAGAATAATGGATCCAATTTTATTCTCTACCTTTATGCCTTAATTCATCGGATAAAATGCAAACATGTTCTGAGCTGCTTGAAGACATGGAGAACACATGTGCAGTACCAAGTTGTGAGGTTGGATTGATTGGGTCAGAATATTGAGAAATAGTCCAAGTATATATTGATCCAGTGGCTATCTATTTCGAGAACCTATTCATCAAAAAGCCACCATACCTTTTAAGAATTTCTGTTGCTATTCAGGTTTACCAAGCTCCTTGCAATGAAGACCAGGCTGAGAATTCCTATCAGATACCATTAGCAGGTTTCTTCTTGAGTTTGATGAAAAACAGTGAAAGAACAAAGTTATTAGAGAAATTGCTTGCCTAGTTACACTAGAATTATTGTATTATTTAGAATAGCAGTAATTCCATCAGATTAGAGTAGGTAGGTGTGACAATAAGCTCAGTGCTATGAGAATATTTCCAGTTTTAGTTTCAAATTGCTTTGCAATTTTCAATTCCAGTGCGTTTCAGTTTCCAGTTTCAACATAATTCAGATTTCAACATTCAAGATTTTGAGGGTGCGACAGTGATTTTCGTTCTAATAGATTATAGTTCTCATTTTAGTTGTAGTTCCAATTTAGGCTTACAGTATGCATTTGCGACTCCATGCACCCAATAAAGCATAGGCATTTTGGTCTGCAGGTTCTCAATGCACTTAGAACAACAAGTTGTCCCCAGAACATGGAGAAGTGGTCCCTATAAGGAAATCACAGGGGAGAGGTGTGAATGTTTAAGGGGAAGGCCAAGAAATTCAAGCGCGAGTCAGGTAGAAAGCACCGCAGTCAAAAGAGAAAAGTGTCGCGATCAAGGTATTATGATCCAAAGTTGCGTTAATTGTTGCATCCCACAAACCATTACATATACTATATATTACATATAACATGTGTAATATCATTTGTCGCTCTTAATTCCTTACTGCAATCGCACTTCGCTCCCCGCAAATCATAACATTCACCCTTCGTTTCTTATAACTAAACATCCTCGCTTGTGATGTGTTGTAATATCCCAAATCATGGAAATGCTACAACAATGAGAATATCTCAAGAAATTCTAAAGTTGGAGACCCAGCAATATGCAAACACAAAAATGGAGCATAAGTAACACTCAAATCATAGAAACATGAGAGAAATACATAGCCATCTTATTAAGGAATAACAACAACAAATGAATACAAGATCTTGAGGAAATGTTACACAAGATAGGCAATGCTCAACCTCAAGAGACTAGTACATGAATCATGATAAAACCACTGCTACACATGTATGCCCAAGCTATGATAGTGCAGTTTTATAGAGAAACTACATGCTAACATATGTCAAATACATATATGTACAAATATATGGCCCATACAACATTGGGAGTGAAGACCTTAGCTCCCAAAGGCTACCTCATGTCAATCCTGGAAGGATTGGCTATAAAATACAAGATCTGCAAAATGCCGGAGTTGTTGGGTAGCAGCTGCAACTTAGAAATAGAACTAGATGGAGATGGTTGTAGATGATACCCAAACTGAATATTCCTCCTCCAATGGATCTTTCAAGTGAAAGGCTGATCCCCTCACCAAATATCTCACCCTCCAATAATCTGCAAGAGCCCCACTGCAAATGCTTCACCAAAAATAGCGCAGTCATTGGATGGAACTACGGTGTAGGGGCAAGAGAATGGGTTGGCCCACTGCCAAGATCTGCAATCAGCTCCAAAGGCCTCCAAACTGATCTCTTAAAGGAAAGAGAGACTCCTCCTCTGAAAATTAGCTGATGGAGGTGGTGTAGTGAACCCTCACTGCAACACCCTGAAACACAACATTATTCTACTGCAGAAATAACGCTGTCTTGGAGGAGGATGCTTGGCCTCAAGCCTAGATGTGAGGAAAATTAGTGAAATTCCTCAAGAGGCCTCTCAAGAAGGAGAAGGAATCCTAAACAGGAATTCCCCTAGCAACTCTTTCTAAACAACAAAGAATGCATAATGTCTGAATAGAAAATGAGGTCAATAATCCAAAGCATGAGAAAAAATGGCTGCCTTGCCATCCTTTTAAACAAGTGAAAGCCCCTCTCCATGGATCCCACTCCTCTTAGGGTTTCCTCCACCAAATAACCATCTTCCCATTCATACTGCGCTGTTTATCTAAGTGTTCTCCACCTCTTATCCCAGCGCTGTTGACTTGGTTAAACTTGACCTTGTCCACTTGCAAATGACCCTGTTCACACATGAGGGTGTGAAAACCAGCTCCAATGATGATCCCCTTTCATACTATGAGGGATTTTATTGATATTTTCATTATGCATGGGCCTCCTTACCAATTTATTCTCTTCCTAGGTGAAATCAGCAAAAATTAATATTCCAAATTATTGTAGGAAAATTTTGGAATATTATAGTCCTCCCCTCCCAAATGTTGCTTGTCCTCAAGCAACTGCAAGGATAGAACTGAAAATCCTTCTCTCAAGGCATGGAGTCTATGATGTGTTGAGGAATATCTTCCTCATGTGTATCCTCCATCCCCCAAGCAATCAACCATGCAAAATGAGTTACCCCCCAACATGGAAACTCCTGAAAGTCATCTTCCACCTCTGGCTCTGGCAATGTAGGTGGGCTGAAAATCTGATCTTGGTAGAAAAAATAGCCTACCCCACACTGTCCTCCTCTCCACTTAGGATAAGTGTATAGTGTATGCTGATCCTGGGCTATAATGATATTGCCCTCAAATGGAAAGTGGGAGATTAGACCTCCAAGGATCTCTCCTCCAACGTTGTGCAACATGTTGGCCCAAATCATCTCATATGTGATGAGTTGGAATTCATCATCATATGGCATCACATTCCTCGTATGGTTCACCTCATAAGGAAACAAATGAGCTGCTGTAGTGGCCATACCATCTCCCATGCTCCCTCTAGAACATGTAGTGCAAAGTGTGTGGGAGTTCTCTCCCTCCAAGGACACATTCACCCAATGTGTCTCTCCTCCAATCATGCTCCCAAGAAGAGATTTATAAATATCAACCAAGGGAACCATAAGGAGAATCATGCTGGCTGCCATGTGAAGTACGGGTGAAGGAAAATGGTCCCTCAAATGTAGCCAGCGCAGTTTGACTCTCAACTGCCATAGAAAATGAAATGATGGGTGGCCTCCCTACCATTTGCTTGCTGCCCCAATCTCCTCGAGAAAGTGAATGATTTCATGTGCAATGTGAGTATATTCTCCATCATAAATCCCCTCCCCATATCCTCTTAGGAAGTGATAATCCATAATGGCATTATGTAGACCATAAAACCTGGAAGGAAGGATATTCCTTCTTTGAGAAAATCCCTGCACATATATGGTTAATAGGTGCATACATATAGACAAATTACTATGAAAATCAACAATAATCTTACCATATTTTTTGCTCATATAAGTGGAGTGTCTCATAGAAGAGTATCCCCTCATCCTCAAAGGGAAAAGATTTGATTGTGCTAACTCCTCCATCTCCTCATGATCCATGGCGTGCCTCCTCAAGTTCTTCAAGTGGTTCCCCCCACAAGAAGAGAAGAAATGTAATGTGGCATTCATGGCTAGCCCATGGTTCCTCCTGAAATGTACAACATGCATAGTAGGGAGAATCATGCTCCCAATGGACATATTCAGTCTCAAGCCCACTCTCCAATCAAAGTTCCCCATGAACATAATGATACCAGCAATACATGGAAGCAAAAACCAATAGAAACAAGTTGTCACATGACAACCGGAAAGTGGATCAAGGTCCCACACAAGGAACCAACGTAGTGCATTCCTTGCCTGCATCAAATCAAACCAAAACAAGTGATTTTCTAGCCACTTGTTTGCTGCCACAATCATGTTACAAGATATAGACATGGAAGTACAAAAGGGTGTCAATGGTGCGCACCAAAATTCATGTGGCTTTCCCCACAAACCACCAATGGGATAGCAAATATCAATGCTACAAATGGCTTCAAGTACATCCTTAAACAATGTGCAAGAAGGAAGAACCTTACTTGGTACAATATGCTGCTCATAAAAATACAAGAATTACAAAACATAAGGTGAAGTTGTACATTCTCCATTATGTACTTGAAGACTTGGGTTGAAATGGCTCAATTGAAAATGCTCCCTTACTCCTAATGAATAGGAAGGTGGCTATGACATCCTCTCCATCATCATCCGGGCTCTGCATCTCTCCATATGCTGAAATATGTCTTGCTGAATGCCCTCCCAAATGAACTCCTATGCCAAGGCAAGATATGCATCAAAATTCATGGAAAAGAAGTCCTCATGTGCTGCATGCAGCAACTTCTCCTTGAGACTAGAATCTCTAGTCAAGAATATCTCACCATAGGAATAGATGACCACATCATCCACCATTTATATGTCATCTCCATCTGGGTCATCAAGAATCATGCATGCACCAAGATCCTTGGAGTACTCTACCAAAATCTGAGACCTCCAATAAGGATCAATCCTCCTAAGAGATAACATTGGGGATCTGGCATGTGAAGCTCTTCTCCTATTGCTGTCTGTTACTTTGACATCCCCCATGCCAAAGTTCTCCTCCAAACTCTTCACCTCTCCAAAATCTAAGAGCAGTGAATCTAAAGACAAGATGCCTTCCATCAATTATAGATCTAGTGGCCTCCCTGGTGGAATGCCTCTATGCAGTGAGACATCAATGTCAAGAGTGGATTGTACATATGGTTGGGAAACCTGGCCCTTGCTCTCACATCGCAATCCAATTTTCCTCCTATTTGCACTAGCCCTCTGAAATAGGGAAGGGTGTGTGCCTCTCATCACATGATACTGCTCTCTCTCCCTTCCTCCTCTTTCCAGCGGCAATGTTGCACAATCTTGCTTCTCACTGATTGTGCTTGGACCTCCATGTATGAGATCCTAGGGACTTCCTTGCAAAGATGCAAGAATCCCTCTAGTGGGAGCAAGAGCTCCTCCGCCCTCTGCATGAGGTGCTAGATCAACTCTAGAAATGACAATGTTGTTGCCCTTAGCCTCCTCAACATGAGTGGACAACCCTCCAATGATTGGATCCTCTTTTGGAAAAGGGATCTCTTTGCCTCCTTGTGCCAAAATACAAGATGAAGGTCTTGCCTCCAACAAATATCATGCAAGATATCAACCCCCTTCATAGTTATCTGAAGTGATTTTGAGTCTATGGTTTCCTCCATCACATGCAAGGGTTTTTTTTGTTTAGGTGTGTTTATTTCCTCCACATGTGTTTCAAAATTCTTCCTAACAAATATTTCCATCAAAGTTCTAATGAAAATCGCATAGGAAGAAGTATTTGCATTCCTCAAAGTAAATGACTCAAATAACCACCATGCATAGACCTTACCTCCAAAGTGTAGCGCTACTATTCTGATGGCTTCATCTTCGGAAATCTGATGCTGCTGCAGAAAGGTGTCTAGCTCTTCTACCCAAGCCCTGGCTAAACAAGTAGGGGAACCATCAAAGATAGATAGAATAAATCTATCCATATTATGTTGCTTGTCCCTCCTCATCTTGAACTTACAAAACTCCGGGAAAGTGACATGAGCTCTAAACTTCTGAGTTTGAGATTCATGCTCATGCAAGAAACCACTAAGAGTTCCTCTCTTCGGCATTCCTCCTTCTTCTTTTCCTCTTATGGCAAAGCTGGCCATGTGATTGATCTGTACCTTATAGGGTGTGGCTGCATGGTCACACTCCTTATAAGAAAAACTAGAGTTTGACTCAGTTTCAAACCCTCTTGGAGATCTTGTACATATCTCCCTCCTTATCTTCTCAAATTCTTCATGAATGCTCTGTACAGATCTTGGAAGAAGCTTTGTAAGCTCATCTTCCATTTTCTCTCCACATAGTGGAGTCTTCATATTCTCTCTCCTTGACAGAATGCTGGATGAGATCCACCGGCTAAGCCAGAGATCATGCTTTGATACCACTGTAATATCCCAAATCAGGGAAATGCTACAACAATGAGAATATCTCAAGATATTCTAAAGTTGGAGACCCAGCAATATGCAAACACAATAATGGAGTAGTAGTAACACTCAACTCATAGAAACATGATAGAAATCCATAGTCATCTTATTAAGGAATAGCAACAACAAATTAATACAAGATCTTGAGGAAATGTTACATAAGATAGGCAATGCTCAACCTCAAGAGACTAGTACATGAATCATGATAAAACCACTGCTACACATGTATGCCCAAGCTATGACAATGTAGTTTTATAGAGAAACTGCATTCTAACATATGTCAAATACATATATGTACAAATATATGGCCCATACAACATTGGGAGTGAAGATCTCAGCTCACAAAGGCAACCTCATGTCAATCTTGGAAGGATTGGCTATAAAATACAAGATCTGCAAAATGCCGGAGTTGCTGGGTAGCAACTGCAACTTAGAAATAGAACTGGATGGAGATTGTTGTAGATGATACCCAAAATAAATATGCCTCCTCCAATGGATCTTTCAAGTGAAATACTGATCCCCTCACCAAATATCTCACCCTCCAATAATCTGCAAGAGCCCCACTGCCAAGATCTGCAATCACCTCCAAAGGCCTCCAAACTGATCTCTCAAAGGAAAGAGAGACTCCTCCTCTGAAAAATAGCTAATGGAGGTGGTCTAGTGAACCCTCACTGCAACACCCTGAAACACAACATTATTCTGTTGCAGATATAATGCTATATTGGAGGAGGATGCTTGGCCTCAAGCCTAGATGTGAGGAAAATCAGTGCAATCCCTCAAGAGGCCTCTCAAGAAGGAGAAGGAATCCTAAACAGGAATTCCCTCGGCAACTATTGCTAAACAACAAAGAATGCATAATGTCTGAATAGACAATGAGATCAATAATCCAAAGCATGAGAAACAATGGCTGCCTTTCCCTCATTTTAAACAAGTTAAAGCCCCTCTCCATGGATCCCACTCCTCTTAGGGTTTCCTCCACCAAATAACCCTCTTCCCATTCATATTGTGTTGTTTCTATAAGTGTTCTCCACCTCTTATCTCAGCGCTGTTGACTTGGTCAAACTTGACCTTGTCCACTTGCAAATGACCCTGTTCACACATGAGGGTGTGAAAACAAGCTCCAATGATGATCCCCATTCATACTATGAGGGGTTTTATTGAGATTTTCATTATGCATGGGCCTCCTTACCCATTTATTCTCCTCCTAGGTGAAATCAACAAAAAATAATATTCCAAATTATTGTAGGAAAATTTTAGAATAGTAGATGTGCGATGTGCAGGTGGTCCCACTTTCGTGCCACGTCATCCATCCCCGCGATATATAACTCTTACCTTCTGCTGCTCACAACTAAACATTGCGATCTGTGATCTACGATGTGCAGGCAGCCCCCACCTCCATCCTGCCACGTCACATCCTCAGCCCATCTCATTTCACATAATTCACTTTATAACCATTACCCTCTATTGGTCATTTGCAAACCTTGCGATTTGTGATCTGTGGGCGGTCCCACCTTCGTCCTCCCATGTAACTCATTCCTTGCTCACCACACATTGCTCCCCGCAAATCTTAAATCTTACCTTCCACTGTGCACATATAAAACTTTTGATATGCGATCTATGGGTGGTCCCAGCTCTGTCTTACCACATCACTCCTTCGCTCATCGCACTTTACACTTCATAGATTCTAGAATTTAGCCTCCATTCCTTATAACAAAGCTCTCCGGCTTGCGATTTGTGATATGAGATGGGTCCCAAATTCCTACCAAGTCATCAATAGCTTTCCATAGCCTTTGTTCCACTCTTTTCAGTGTTAATGAGCCCCACTAACTCCACTATCACTTTCGCCATCCTCCCCTCACCTCTGCTCCATATCATGCATCTAACGACCCATAGTGATTAAGCACCCCCCCCCCCCACCACTCCGAGATCTGGTCTTTGGTTTTGAAATATAAAGAATAACATGAGTTTTTGGTGGAACAACATAGCTATGGTTATACAGTTGGTCAAGGAAATCCCCGCTAAAGAGCAAGGCACGCGTAGCACAACCATCCATTCTGTAACGGTAAGTGGAAATCATGAGAATTAGAGAGTGGAGGCCTTCCACAGTAGATGAAATCAAGTGGTGGAAACCAGACTGGACACTTGTTCACAACCACTCCTCACTGTTCCCATGGAATATCCCAGGATTTGGCCTACGCGGCCCATAATTTTGTTTCTTTTTACTGTTAGCTAGTGATGTTTTGCTGGTGAAATCCCAATTTCAACTGATTTTGTTTTGATTTTCTGTTACGCGAGTGATTGCTTGATGCAAGCTCAATTAGTTTGTTAGGATATTTTTATTTTCACATGTGTGGGCCGATCGTGACTCATTATTTGATCGAGAACCCTCAATAGGAACTCTATATGTAGGAAGTTCATAGCTGTAAGAAAGGTTCTGAATTTTGGAGAGTTTGGCTATAGTTCTGTATAATTGTGCTCCCAGTGCTATGAGATACATATTTGGGAGAGATGTTTTGAAATTAATATGATACAATGTTTTTTATTTGGATTCCATATGGGGCAATGAGTAGTATGTATATGTTTCTCTTTTTTTATCAGTAATCTCTTGTTTATGTGCGATCATCATTCAATGTTCTGCTGCTTTGATGATTTGTGTAATTTAGTTGCCGAAAGTATGAATTTTTATTCATGAATTTGTTTATATATAACGCTCATGCATAAAACTTGATGCACTTCGTTAATTCACGCTCCATAAATATCTATTGTTTGTTAGATTTCACTTGCATCCATTTCCTCTGAGTTCACGAGAGACAGATTATTAAGGATATTAAGCCTATCTGTTGCGGATTCCTCCTTCGTTCTTCCTCAAAACCTCTACATAATTTGAAAGCCTCTTCTCATTGTTTCATAATTGGCCCATTTGAAATCCATATAGCCATTTAGCCTCTTGAGCCCTGTTGTAGTATAGGGAAATTCACAGGATCAGACTCAAAGATCTTCTCCATTACTGAACCGCTAAAACCATTAACTTATCTTAATTCATATTCTGTCAGAGGCATACATATAATTGTATAAATTTAAATTCTAACTTTAATATGTCCTAGGCACTGGTATTTTGCAACTTAAGGCTGTCTCTAGGGGCTACAACAAATCCCACCACAATATCTTCAACTTATGTCTATTAGTTCCTGTCAAATTCACAAACACACTAGTGTCCAAGGCTCAATTCCATAGCATCCAACCTTTGAAAATGATTAAAAAGTGCCTCATATAGTCACTGAGGTCGAAATCCTCCCTTGGAGGTCGAATTTCCAACAAGAAAAGCCAAATACACAAACCTATCCAAAGTCTGCTACACACTAGGGAGGTTACTCAACCAATTCCTCCTTTTCCTAACCATCATGAGACATTTCCTCAAAGAATTAAATGGAGGATAAGAAACCTAATCAAACACATATTACCTATTTACATATATTTTTTACCATTTACATTTATCTACTGTTACCCTTTTAATTTTACAAAAGCCAAACTGAGATTTGCAAAAATTACAAAGTGAAAATTTCATGAAAATAATCAGAAATTTGCAGAAGTGAAACGAGCTATTTGAGGCCACTTGTGAGTGCCTTGCTAAAGTCCA
Source organism: Pinus albicaulis (assembly GCA_034641835.2). NCBI lineage: Eukaryota > Viridiplantae > Streptophyta > Pinopsida > Pinales > Pinaceae > Pinus > Pinus albicaulis. The sequence goes on along the minus strand of CM076582.1, from coordinate 177,870,881 downwards.
AATTAAAATTTGAGACCTGTCATGGAAATATGAGAGATTGTAGATGTCTTTTGAGTATTTGAGCATACATAATGAACCATTTTTGGCTGAGATATGGCCGTTTTCCCAAGGTGTCTCCAGGTGCGCAACGAAAGTAAAAAACAGAGGTTGAATGTTGATTTTTGACCTCTTTTACTCATTTTCCTCAAAATCTGAGCCCTGAATAAAAAATCTGAGAAAATTTATTTTGATAGGAGGCTAAGAGATTTCTAAAAATGTCAACCATTTTCCTTTTGGAGGCGTGAGGAAGAAGCACAACGTGAGCTCGCTACGCTTATGGACCTAGTGAAAAATTCTGATTTTTTTAAAATTGCACCAAATTTCACCATAATGAAAAAAGTGCTCCAAATATACTCAAAATTGGTCCAGAAGTGCCAAATGAGGTATGTTATGCTTTCATGGAGGCATCACCAAGTAATTCCAAATTACCCTTCTTCTCATGGCTGATTAGGGTTTCCTTTAGTTTAGCTTGTAGTTGTTTGACCTTGACATTAAAAATTTGATTTAGGGCATAGTAATGTTAATCCATGTGATTATGAATCTTGTTATCCCCATTGGCCTTTTCAGGGAGCTTCTCCAAGTCGATGTTGACTTTCTCAAGCCAAAATGCCTTGTTCTCATTGATCTCATTAGCTATCCTATCTTCAAAACTGAGCTCTTCATCTGTAGGGTCTTGTTCTCTTTCCTTCTACAATGCTATTTTGAGACCCATGGCTCTTGGACTCTTTCTTCTTAATTGATATTCATTCTAATCATGCTCATCATGCTCTTCTATGTCAGCCACAACTTTTCCTTTCTCATCATGCTTGCTTGCCTCAAACTAGCTTTTATCCAAGGATAACTATTTTTCTCACAACTAGGGATGGAAGCTCCTTGGAGGTGTCAAGAAAATCGTAGACCAAGTAGCCTAACCATTAGGCATGGACTAAAAATTTTAAAAACCAAACTGAAAACTAAAAAACCTCACATGATTAGCTGATTGACTCTGAGTGAAATAAAAACTTGCAAGACTTATTGATGGCAACATATCACCAAGACTTGAGGGCTTCAAATCCTGATGACAACTACCTGCCTACTGAAGACATATGTACAATCATGTGAAGTGATCCTTCCAGTGTAACCAATCCAATAGATGGCTACTTACTTGAATTATGCTCTCACTTTCCTCGAGTAGGTAGAAAAATTAAAAACTATGCCACTCCAAGTGTCCATTGAACATGTGCTTCTGGAACATGAAAACAAGAAAATACATCTTCCATGCTAACTGTAGAAAATCAGTAAAAGGATCTTCAAAAATATGAAATGATACCTTGTCTTTAGATACAGAAAAAACACAAGCATGCCCTTCATTTTGATCTGAAATAATACTTGGTTATTGATCCATAGGAAGGCATAGGGAAGTATGACCTTCTACTATCTAAGTGTTGGTTGTAAATTCATGAAGCATAGGAAAATCTGACTCTATCACTTGCACGATGTCTATCTTAGACTCATACTCCTCCAATTCATAGTCTAAATCATCCTTGAACAGAAAACATTCTTAAAGATTGTTAAGCATGACAACCTTATCCTCTTCATGAAAGAAAATAGTCCCTATTAGATTATCTCTTTGTAGGAAATCATCATCACAAATTGGCTTACTCACCACAACTTCTTGTATACTTTCATCAGTCTCATGACTATCATAATTTAAACTTAGATTTTCATTTCCAATAATGGAAGAAATTTCACTAACACACTCTTGACTATGTGAACATTGTAAAGCTACATTAGCTTGGGTTGTAACATGAATTTTCAAGAGTTTATCTATTTCATCTTTAGACAGAGGAGAAACTTTAGTTTTATAGCATTTAAAATTAGCTTGATGATTTTCATTTTTAGGATTGGGAATAGGCATTTATCATTTTTGGTCCCAATCTATTTCATCCAAAGAGGAAGCTACTGATTCTTGTTGGGAGGAAAAATCATAAAGGGCTTCTAACATCTCATCAGCTAGGCACTCTTCATCCCCATACAAATTTTCAAGAACTCAATGAATTTTTCAGAAATATCACAACAACTATCAACCATCGATAAAGAAGAATTGGAGCTTTGATAATGTTGAAATAAAATTGAATGAAATTCCTTTACAGAATATAAACTAGCAGATGGTAGACCTCCATACCATGATCTTGATTTTTCCTCCAAGGTATCCATGAACATTTTCATCAAACAATCTTCAGGAAACTCAATCTTTAGTCTGTGAATACGAAAATGAAATTTTACCAAATGCAAACTAAGATCTTCTCCGTCCTCACCTTTAAACTTTGACAGTCATGTTTGCCAATCTATACAAAAAATATGTTTCGGGAAACCAGGAATATGAGCTCGATTCATAGGAGCATACCTTCGAGCAGTTGAATCAATTTTGACAACAATGAAGTCACCAATAATTTCTTCAAACTACTGGTTCTTGAAAAGTGGAGTCGCCATGAAAATTCTGAACCTTTGGATTCTTCGACACTAGAGTCGCCAGGTGAAATATGAAAAACCTTCTTTGTATTTGACTATTATTCACCATCAACAATTAGATCTGATCGTTGAGATTCTTTCCTAGGGAAAATTTTTCACTTCGTTCCCCGAAAACGACACCAAGATGTTAGCACTCCACCAATTTTCTGAAGGTTGAAAAGGAGACCAGCAAAGGTAACCACAGACCACTTTGTCCTAGTAGCTAGCCATACTAGGTTGAGAGGGCTCTCTCAATGAGATCACAGTTAATTGACTGGAGTGTAAAGGATATTAGGCTAGATATGGGGATTAGGTTTTGATTGATTTGATAATCTTGTGTTGGATGGTGGTTTTAGGTCTAGGAGGACTAGGTCAGGGCTCTGAAAATTAGATTTGCAGAGATGTAATGAGGCAAGGTAGGCACACACTTTAGCACTTTTGAGGTATATTTGTGTATAGGTTATATTGATAGGGTTTCAAAACGAGCATGAATCTCATGAATTCGTTTATATCAGAAGAAAATGAAAAAAAATTTGAAAGCTTATCCAAAACAGAGTATTAAATCAATGAATTTTGCTTATCAAATTTGAAAAAAAACACATATAGCATGGAAATGGAAATGGAAGGTACAATACATTGAAACATATGACCACATAAGAAAAAACACAGCTAAATAACATACCACATGATTCCTGTTGGCATGTGACCGCACTCAACATGGAGAAGTGGTCCCTATAAGGAAATCATAGGGCAGTGATGCGAATGTTTAAGAGGAAGGTCAAGAAATTCAAGCACAGGTCGGGGGGAAAGCCCCGCAATCAAAAGAGAAAAGTGAAGCGATCAAGGTATTGTGATCCAAAGTTGTGTTAATTTCCACATCCCACAAACCATTACATATAATCTGTGTAATATCATTTATCGCTATTAATTCCTTACTACAATCGCACTTCTCTCCCATCAAATCATAATATTCGCCCTCCGTTTCTTATCACTAAACATCCCCACTTGTGATCTGCGATGTGCGAGTGGTCCCACTTCCATGCCACGTCATCCATCCTCGCTCACTGTACATCTCTTCCTACAACATATAACTCTTACGTTCTACTGCTCACAACTAAACCTTGAGATATGCGATGTGCGATGTGTGGGCAACCCCCAGCTTCGTCCGGCCATGTCACTCATCCCTCGCTCATCGCGTTTCGCACATTTCACTTTATAACCATTACCTTTCGGTGCTCATTTTCAAATATTGCAATTTGTGATCTTCGGGCGATCCCACCTCCGTCCAGCCACGTCACTCATCCCCTGCTCACTGCACATTTCTCCCCGCAAATATTAAATCTTACCTTCTGCTGTGCGCATATAAAACTTGCGATATGCGATCTGCAGGTAGTCCCACCTCCGTCCTGCCACGTCACTCCTCGGATCATTGCACTTCGCACTTCCTGCCACACCATCAATAACTATCCATAGCCTTTGTTCTATTATTTTCAGTGTTAATGAGCCCCGCTGACTCCAATATCGCTTCTGCCATCCTCCCCTCATCTCCGCTCCATATCACACATCCAACGGCCCATACCAATACCAAAAACCATCTATACCCCCCTTCTAGATCCGGTCTCTGGTTTTTGCAAGTTAAAGCACAACATGAGTTTTTTGTAGAACAACACAACTATGCTTATTCAGGTCGTCCAGGAAATCCCCACTAAAGAGCGAGGCACACGGAGCACAACCAGACATTCCGCAACAGTAAGTGAAAATCATGAGAATTAGAGAGTGGAGGCCTTCCATAGCAGATGAAATCAAGTGGTGGAAACCAGACTGGCCACCTGTTCACGACCACTCCTCACCGTTCCCATGGAAGATCCCAGGATTTGGCCTACAAAACCCATAATTTTGTTTCTTTTTACTTTTAGATAGTGATGTTTTGCTGGTGAAATCCCGATTTCACCTAATTCTGTTTTGATTTTCTGTTACAGGAGTGATTTCTTGTTGCAAGCTTAGTTAGTTTGTTAGGATATTTTGATTTTAACATGTGTGGGCTGATCATGACTCATTATTCGATCGGGAACCCTCAATAGGAACTCTATATGTAGGAAGTTCACAGATGTAAGAAAGGTTCTGAATTTTGGAGAATTTGGCTGTAGTTCTGTATAATTGTGCTCCATGTGCTTTGATATACATATTTGGGAGAGCTATTTTGAAAGTAATACGATACAACTTTGTTTATTTGGATTCCAGATGGGGCAATGAGTAGTATGTATTTGTCTCTTTTTGTTTATTAGTAATCTCCCGTTTATGTGTGATCGTCGTTCAATGTTCTACTGCTTTGATGATTTTTGTAATGTAGCTTCCGACAGTATGCATTTTTATTCATGAATTTGTTTATATATAATGCTCATGCATCAAACTTGCTACACTTCCTTAATTCACACTTCACAAATGTCTACTGTTTTTCATATTTCACTTGCATCTGTTTCTTATGAGTTCACAGGAGACAGATTCTTAAGGATATTAAGCATGTCTGTTGTGGATTCCTCCTCCGTTGTTTCTCAACACCTCTACATAATTTGAAAGCCTCTGCTCATTTTTTCATACTTGGACCATTTGAAAGTCATCCAAGCATTCAGCCTCTTAAGCCCTGTTGTAGTATAGGGTAATTCACTGGATCAGACTCAAAGATCTTTTCCATCACTGAACCACCAAAACCATTACTTCTCTTAATTCATATTCTTTCAGAGGCATCCATATACTTGTTTACATTTAACATCTGACTTTGAAATGTACTATGCAATGGTCTTTTGCAACTCAAGGCTGTATCTAGGGGCTACAACATCTTTTTGGCGTTGTTGATGGGGAACGAATTAGAAAAAAATTTTCTGGGATAAAAAATTATCTTCACTCTTCCATCAGGTGAGCACGAAGGGTTGATAGTTGCATAGCCCTCACCTTGGCGACTCCACTATTATCAAAGTTCAAATCAAGCATAATCCTAGATTACACCAAGCCTCATAGATGATTAGATACTTCTCACTAAATAACCCCTTCTGTATTTGATCCTGAAAAGATCATATTTAAGAGAATATGGAGGGAGAAGCAGCCCAACTAGGCTGACCTACCCTCATTCTCCCTGGAAGATTCACCTTCCTCATCTCAGAAAGCTGGCATCTATGGTCCTGTCTCCATAGCCTGTGTGCTTGGGTATTCTCCAGAAGCCTCTTCTTTAGCCAATTCAGCCATAAAAGACAAAGCCAAATCCGCTAATACTTCTCTGCCTCCCTTGCACTCTACTCCCGAGGCTAAATAAGTCAAAGAAGCTACAACTCTCCAAATCTCTTCACAGATAAATATCCAAACCTCTACTCAGCATATACCTATTATACCATAGCCAAATCATCTTTAAAACTTACCACCACCACCCCTCATGGTTGTGCCTGGCTTCCTCCTGAATAAGTATGCTCTGTTAGCTCTAACCCACGTATTGAGCGATATGCCTCAAGATTATCTAAAGCTCCTGCCTCGGTTCACGGGGGAAGATAGTACCTCTCCTTAGAGACACATTGAAAAAATTTTCACCTTTGCTAAGAAGAGGCTCGAAGGTGGTTCAAGTCCCTAGTTGATAACACAGTCACCTCTTGGGAAGAAATGGGTAATTTCTTCACACTAAAATGGGGAGAAAAGAGGGATCATGGATACATTATCAAAGAGTTAAATTCTCTCAAGAAGAGACACAATGAGGATGTAACATAATTCATAAAGAGGTTCAATAAGCTCTATAATAATCTTCCTGCTGAAATAAAGCCTCCCCAAGCAGCTGCTAAGGTGGTTTTCACAGGAGCTTTCAAACCAGAGTTTGGGTTCACCCTAAGAGAAAGAAAATTCACATCTCTGGATCAGATCTATATTGATGCATTGGAAGTAGAAGAAATTTTTTCTTCTATTGGTAAATTTAAGGGGAAGAAAGAACATGAAGTCAAAAGAAGGAACAGGGAGGAGGCTTCTACTTCAAAACAGGAAAGGGAATCTCAAGAGTATAGAATTGAAGAAATGAATAAACTAATAAAGAACCTCTCAAATAAGATGTTTAAGATTTAGTTGGAGGCCAAAAATTCCCCTCCTCGTCCTAACCAAATGATTCCTAACCATGGGTTTAATCCCCAGTATCGGAAGCCCCCTCTACAGCTATTGCAGAGAGAAAGGAAGGAATAGCAAGATCACATCCAACTTCCTCTATACTTGGAAGGGGAGTTGGACGAACAGGCCCAGGAAGTCACAAAAATTCAATAGAATCAATTCCTCGCTTACTCTAATGATGAGGAGGGTGAACTCATCCTGCAAGCGGAGCAAGAAAAGAAGGAATTCCCTCCAAGAGATCAAGATATTGACAATTACTGCAGACAGTTCGTGGTTTCATGCAGGCTCAAATACACAAGAATTATGACCTCAGGTCCTTTAGAAATAGAACCCGAGGGCAAGAACGAAATGAAGGGTCAATATCAAGAGAACAAACCCCTCCTAGTCCTGCTATTAAAGAGAAGAAGCCATTAGAAGAGTCAGCCCCTCATAAGGTCATTGCATCCACTTCCACAAAGCAAGAAGCTGATCCTCCCAAAAATTAAAAGTCCTCATCCATACCCTTGAAGCTTCCTAACCCTCCTAAAGAGAAGTTTGAAGAAGCCATTACAGAAAAAAGGCCCACACCCTTTAATCTCCAAGAAGAATTACCCATGGTGGTTTTTGGACTGCATGTAAAAAACCATTTCCTAGCCTATTCTGAAGAAGAGGGAGGCAAGCTTATCTTCCATGAAGAAGGGGAAGAGCTGGAGTGTTTCCCAGAGGACAACACTAAAAATCAACAATATTCTGGTGATCTGGATATAGAGGCAACTGAGCTTAATTTTCTGGATTCACAAGAACATCCTCAGCAAGTAGCGTTTCCTTCAAAGATTAAAGGACTAGTCAAATTTTGGTGATGAAGACCATCTCTCAAATTATCTTTCAATAGCACAGCATATTGTTACAAATCATGTTCCTTTACCCGAAATTAACGAGATTTTGCAGCCCCCGTGCAAGCTTCTGTGTGACAAAGAGAAAGATAAAGAATACTCATATCACTTGACTACTGTGGGTAATGAGGAGAAGCAATATGTTCCCTTGTTGTTCGAAGAGAATCAGTTTCAACACAAAAGCAACGCAACAATTTGGAATGAGGTTTTATTTACTGTTACAAATATTCTATAAGATATCATGTTGCATGTTTACCATGTTCCTTGGGTTAGTATGTTGCAGTCATCAGTAAAGGAAGAAGATGAGGTATGTGTGAGGATGTTTGTTCCACCATGGCAAGGTGAAGTTAAAAATTGGTTTGAGAATCTTTCAGCTGCTAGTATGACAAATTTTCATCAATTCATGCAAGTTTTCCTAGGTCGATTGGTAATCATGGGAAATGTATTTCTTATCATAGAAGAGTATGGACATTTAAAAATACAGGCTAGGGAGACAGTACAATATTTTTCATCCAAGTTAAATAAGGTGTATCATTCAATGCCTGCTGATATAAGGCTACCGCCATGAGTAGCTCTCTTGCACTACCCAAATTCCTTTAATCCAGGGATGGAATTCCAAGTCAGAGAAAGGGACATTGAAACCCTTGATGAAATGAGAAATATTGCAATTGATGTGGAAATGAACATGCTAAACAGAGAGGCAAAGCTTAAAATAGAGGAAGAATGGATCCAGTTTGATTCTCTACCTTTATGCCTTAATTCATCAGATAAAACGCAAACATGTTCTGATCTATTTGAATACATGGAGAACACATGTGCTGTACCAAGTTGTGAGGTTGGATCGATTGGGTCAGAATATTCAGAAATAGGCCAAGTATATCTTGATCCAGTGGCTATCTGTATTGAGAAACTATTCATCAAAAAGCCACCATACCTTTTCAGCATTTCTGTTGCTGTTCAGGTTTACCAAGCTCCTTGCAATGAAGATCAGGCTGAGAATTCCTATCAGATACCATTAGCAGGTTTTTTCCTGAGTTTGGTGAAAAACAATGAAAGAAAAAAGTTATTAGATCAATTGCTTTCCTGGTTACACTGGAATTATTGTATCTTTTAGAATAGCAGTAATTCCAACAGATTAGGGTAGTTAGGTGTGAAAATAATCTTAGTGCTATGAGCATATTTCTAGTTTTAGTTTCAGATTGCTTTGTAGTTTTCAGTTCAAGTGTGTTTTAGTTTCTAGTTTCAGCATAGTTCAGATTTTCAACATTCAAGATTTTCAGGGTGTGGCAGTGATTTTCATTCTGATAGATGGCAGTGCTTAGCTCAGTTGTAGTTCCAATTTAGGCTTATATTATGCATTTGCAACTCCATGCGCCCAATAAAGCACAAACATTCCGGTCAGCAGGTTCTCAACGCACTTAGAACAACAAGTTGTCCCCAGATGGAGTCAATGTTTTCCTTTGATCGCACTCAACATGGATAAGTTGTCCCTATAAGGAAACCACAGGGTAGAGGCGTGAATGTTTAAGGGGAAGGCCCAACAATTCATGCGTGGGTCTGGCGGAAAGCCTCATAGTCAAAAGAGAAAAGTGCCACGATCAAGGTATTATGATCCAAAGTTGTGTTAATTGTTGCATCCCACAAACCATTACATATACTATATATTACATATAATATGTGTAATACCATTTTCTTCTCTTAACTCCTTACCAAAATTGCACTTTTCTCCCTGCAAATCATAACATCTGCCCTCCGTTTCTTATCACTAAACATCCCCACTTGCGATCTGCGATGTGCGGGCGGTCCCACTTTCGTGCCACATCATCCATCCCCGCTCAGCGCACATTGCTCCTCGTGATATATAACTCTTACCTTCCACTACTCACAATTAAACCTTGTGATATGCGATCTATGATGTGCAGGCGACCCCCACCTCCGTCTTATCATGTCACTCATCCCCCACTCACTGCACATCACTCCCCGCAAATCTTAACTCTTACCTTCTGCTGTGCACATATAAAAATTTTGATATGCGATCTATAGGTGGTCCCACCTTCGTCCTGCCACGTCACTCCTCCGTTAATCACACTTCACAAATTATAGCATTTACCCTCCATTCCTTATAACAAATCTCTTCAGCTTGCAATTTGTGATATGAGATGGGCCCCACCTTCCTGCCACATCATCAATAGATTTCCATAGCCTTTTTTCCGCTCTTTTCAGTTTTAATGAGCTCCACTGACTCCACTATCACTTCCGCCATCCTCCCCTCATCTCCGCTCCATATCATGCATCCAATGACCCACAGTGATTTCACTCCCCCCCCCCTCCAAGATCTGGTCTCTGGTTTTTGCAAGTTAAAGAACAACATGAGTTTTTTGTGGAACAACACAGCTATGGTTATTCAGTTGGTCCAGGAAATCCCAGCTAAAGAGCGAGGCACACGTAGCACAACCAACCATTCCGCAACCGTAAGTGGAAATCATGAGGATTAGAGAGTGGAGGCCTTCCACAACAGATGAAATCAAGTGGTGGAAACCAGACTGGCCACCTGTTCATGGCCACTCCTCACCGTTCCCATGGAAGATCCCAGGATTTGGCCTACGTGGCCCATAATTTTGTTTCTTTTTTCTGTTAGATAGTGATGTTTTTCTGGTGAAATCCCGATTTCACCTGATTTTTTATTTTTATTTTCTGTTATAGGAGTGATTTCTTAATGCACGCTCAGTTAGTTTGTTAGGATATTTTGATTTTCACATGTGTGGGCCGATCATGACTCATTATTCGATCGAGAACCCTCAATAGGAAATCTATATGTAGGAAGTTCACAAATGTAAGAAAGGTTCTGAAATTTGGAGAGTTAGGTTGTAGTTCTGTATAATTGTGCTCCATGTGCTCTGAGATACATATTTGGGAGAGCTGTTTTGAACTTAATATGATACAATGTTGTTTACTTGGATTTGTATATGTTTCTCTATGTTTATCAGTAATCTCCTGTTTATGTGTGATCATCGTTCAATGTTCTGCTGCTTTGATTATTTTTGTAATTTAGTTGCCGATAGTATGCATTTTTATTCATGAATTCATTTATATATAGCACTCATGCATCAAAATTGTTGCACTTCCTTAATTTGTGCTCCAAAAATCTCTACTGTTTGTCATATTTCACTTGCATTTGTTTCCTTTGAGTTCAAGGGAGATAGATTCTTAAGGATATTAAGCCTTTCTGTTGCGGATTCCTCCTTCGTTCTTCCTCAGCACCTCTACATAATTTGAAAGCCTCTGCTGATTTTTTCATACTTGGCCCATTTGAAAGCCATCTAGCCATTCAACCTCTTGATCCCTCTTACAATATAGGGTAATTCACAGAATCAGATTCAAAGATCTTCTCCATTACTGAACCACCAAAACCATTACTTCTCTTAACTCATATTCTGTCAGAGGCATCCATATACTTGTATACATTTAACCTATGAATTTAAGATTTCCTAGGAATAGGTATTTTGCAACTCAAGGCTGTCTCTAGGGGCTACAACAAATCCCACCACAATAGCTTCAAATTTTGTCTATTAGTTCCTGCCAAATTCACAAATACACTAGTGTCTAAGGTTCAATTCCATAGCATCCAACCTTTGAAAATGCTTAAAAAGTGCCTCATATAATCACTGAGGTCTAAATCATCACCTGGAGGTCGAATTTCCAACAAGAAAATCCAAATACATGCACCTATCCAAAGTCTGCTACACACTAGGGAGGTTACTCAACCAATTCCTCTTTTTCCTAACCATCACAAGACATTTCCTCAAAGCATTAAATGGAGGATAAGACACCTAATAAAAAATATCTTACCCATTTACATATAATTTTTACCATTTAAATTTATCTATTGTTACCCTTTTACTTTTACAAAATTCAAACTGAGACTTGCAAAAATTACAAAGTGAAAAATTCATGAAAGTAATCAGAAAGTTGTAGAAGGGCAGCGAGCTATTTGAGGCCACTTGTGAGTGCATTTCTAAAGTCTAAATTTAAATTTGAGACTTGTTATGCAAATATGAGAGAGTGTAGATGTCTTTTGAGTATTTGAGCATGCACAATGAACCATTTTTGGCTGAGATATGGCCATTTTCCAAAGGTGTCTCCAGGTGCGTAGCAAAAGTAAAAAACAGCGACAGAATGTTGATTTTTGACCTCTTTTTCTCATTTTCCTCAAAATTTGAGTCTTGAATAAAAAATCTGAGCACCGGATTTTGAGAGGAGGCTAAGATTTTTCTAAAAATTTCAACCATTTTCCTTTTGGAGGCCTGAGGAAGAAGCACAACGTGAGCTCACTACGCTTATGGACCTAGTGAAAATTTCAGAGTTTTTTAAAATTGCACCAAATTTCACCATAATGAAAAAAGTGCTCCAAATACTCTCAAAATTGGTACAGAAGTGCCAAATGAGTTATGCTATGCTATCATGGAGGCATGAACAAGTAATTCCAAATTACCCTTCTCATGACTGATTAGGGTTTCCTTTATTTTAGCTTGTAGTTGTTTGACCTTGACATTACAAATTTGATTTAGGGCATAGTAATGTTCATCCATGTGATTATGAATCTTGTTATCCCTATTAGCGTTTTCAAGGATCTTCTCCAAGTGGATGTTGAATTTATCAAGCCAAATTTCCTTGTTCTCATTGATCTCATTAGCTATCCTATCTTCAAAATTGAGCTCTTCATCTGTAGGGTCTTGTTCTCTTTCCTTCTACAATGCTCTTTTGAGACCCATGGCTCTAGGCCTCTTTATTCTTACCTGATATTCATTATAATCATGCTCATCATGATCTTCTATGTCAGTCTCTGCTTTTCCTTTCTCATCGCGCTTACTTGCCTCAAACTGGCTTTTCTCCAAGGACAACTATTTTGCCTTCAACTGGTGCTTTTCTTGCTCTAAGAATGAAATGATGAAGTTTTCCCTTGCCAAGTTATTGTTAGGTAAACATGACTCAGGGTAGAGTCAATGTTGACTAGGGTAAATAGTAGTGGTTTTGGGGCACATGGTTTTTGTGCACCCATGGTTTTGGCCCATGGTATTGCATGTAATGGAGCCTATAAGAGGCTGGGAAAACTTCATTGTAATGCAGGGCCTGGAGGTGAGCGGTGAAGGCTCACTTGGCCGGATTGGTCAGGGTTTTGACCAATGGTTAATAAAATTTCATTGGTTGGGTTTTTCCCCAGATAAACATTGTGTTTATGTTTATGTGCTTTGTTGTTGGCTCTTTCATTGTTATGTTTATTTATTTCTCTCAGTAAAATATTTTATTTCTGCGGTAAATTTTATAACAATTATCTTGGAGATGTTTAATTTGTGTATCCTTATCTTTGATGATTCTCTCTAGGTTTTCAGACTCATCATTAGTCTCCAAATCTACTAGGTCAAACTCATGCTCTTCCTCTTCATGCATTGATGTGTCATGTTGTGCTGATATTCCCTACTCTGCTGGTGTGGGCTTGGCCCCTTCCTCAATTTGAGGAGAGAAAAAATCCTTTTGCCCCTCTGATATATATGAGTGACCTCAGCCCTAGGTCTCTTTGTCACTTTTTCTTTATGTGATTGAGTTTCCACCTTGCTTGATGAACCCACCTCTTGCATGGTATGTGACATGCTCTGTCGTTGACTTGGTGTAGTAGTTATGTGCATTTGCAAGGTTGCCTCAATGAAGGAATCCCATTTCATGTTCTTTTCTACCAACTGATGGAGAATTATAACCTTCACAAAACTATGGTGGAAGAGACTAGGATAATGGTCTTTGTTTTTCACTTGCACCATTTTAGACATCTTGATCACACTCCTATACAAGAAATTGCACAAATTGAGGGACTTAACAGTTCTTAAGTGCATGAGCAGTCTAATGTGGTATTGATACAACCTTGAAAAACTTCCCTCACATGTGAAAATTTTCATGAAAACCTTCATTAATGGTGCATATCTCTCCAACAAATATTTGAATGGGAAAACATATGAATAAGCTCCTTTGTACTGTGATTTCAAGTAGGGTTTGTACTTCTCAAGGTCTAGGTTCATGCCTTTGAACCAATACCCACCATGGTTTGGTAGTCCTGTAGCATGAGATATGGCATATATTGAGAATATGAAATCAATCCCTGTAATGGTGGTCTTTTCTCCTTTCAAACTGGTGGCAAACATATCTGTGAGTTGCTCATGAAAACCTACCTCCTCCACTCTTTGACAAAACCCTAGAAAATTGAAATCTTCAAAGCACTTTTTGATGAATGATGAGGAGTTTATTTCATTGCAGTTGGATGGCTCAAAGCTCAGTATCTTCCCCCCTTTGTTGTACTTCCTCTTCTCTGATGGTGATGAATGTGCTTCCATGATGAAACCCTAGATAATAGGAGGGAAAATTAGGAAAAGTGAGTAAAGGGTTAAAATGAGGGAGTTGGGGAAGGGAGATGGGCAAGGGTCTTAGGGAGCTTTAAGGAGTGAAATGGAGTGAAATGAGTGAGGGAAATGAGCTAGGACATTCAAACATAGTCCTAGCTAGGAAAACAGCCCAAATTGGCAGAATTGGGCTAGGGTTTATAGGGAAAGTGATGGAAATGAAGGGAAATGGGTATGTAATGGATGGAGGTGATATGTCAACTACAAATAAAGGTGTAGGAGAAGGAAAAATAGGGTTTTGAACAACAATTTAACACTTTGGAAGTAAAATCATGATTTCCAAGTAAACCCTAGGAGGAGAAGATTCTCATTAAATTATCTTGATAAAACAATGTTAGGGGGGTATGAAAGGATTTAACTTACCTTTGAAGAGGTTTGGATGCTGAAATAACTGATGTGAAGCTCTAAAAAATCAATTTGATTGCCAAAAGATGAATTCTATAAGAATTTTCCCTGTGAGTAGTGAAGGCCTCTTGTGCGCAACATAGTCTCTGTATGCACAACGATCTCCTCCAGAAGCTTAGTGAAGGCTCTGTAAGCGCAACGAGGGCTAATTTTTTCCAGTGTGAGGTAAAAAACATATTTTTATTACCAATTTGAGGTGAGAGCTCAATGGTAGGAGAATATAAGAGTGCAAATGAATCTTCTTATTTCGTTTTGGGATTTTTATAAACATGAAGTGACTCCTTTTGAGTGAGGATCGGCGCCACATGTCTTTTTCAAGCATGACTTTCATTTTTTGAAATTACCTTGGACATTTTGTAACCTTGAAATTTTGTAGATTATTTGGAACCTTGAATCTCTTTGAAACCTTGATCTGCAACTTTTAGGAACATGAAGTACTTATTACATATAGAAACATAAAATTACATTTTTTAAAACAAAATTTATTGAAGAAACTTGCCTATTACCACTCCTCCAATTGTCGGATTTTATGCATGAAATGACAGTTTTGGTGACAAAATACCTAATGACCTAATGGAGACACTGAAATGAATGAAATCATGATGGTGATGATTGAAATGGTAATGGTGATCTCTAAATGATGATACACTCAGCTGAGTGATGGCATGGACCAACATGTGAAAATTTTGGAAGGAGTGGAAAATAGTCCTAGACCTAATACCAAGTGACAAATTTTTTGCTTTAAGACCTAATGAAATGACAAAAATTTGACTATGGGACCCCAACAAGACATGGTAAGAGCCCATTTGATCACTGGTGACAGACTATAAATACTGACACTAACAAGTTGTTCTGCAATGTCGGAGGTGTCTAGTAGAAATGGGAGGTGGGGCTGAAGGCGGTCCACATTGAACATTGGGTGAAAACTAAGGAATGGTGGAATATTGAGCTCAAAGGAATTGGACCCTAAAACCTTGGTGATGGTGTATGAACCGTGGGAAGCTTGTGGTGGGGTCCAATGAGGTGCTCCTTCTGCAAATGTAGCTACACTTTATCGCCCACTTGGAAGTTGTGTGGCACCCGATGTTGATCATATTGTTTCTTGTACTTAGCATTGGCTCGGTCCAATATGTCATGAAATTATTGGTGGATGTGCTGAATGTGTTCAATGAAGATTTTCTCCTTGTCAGCTTCAAACTGGACATGAGTTGAATCATCCCGAGCAGCCACAAATGGCATGACTACATCAATACGACATAATGGATGGAATCCCAAGCCCACCTGAAAGGGCTGTGGCTGGTTGAGCTGTGGAGAGACTGATTATAATTGTGTTGTACACAGGGAAGGCTCTCATCCCATGTGTGTGGATTCTTTGAATTGTACATGCACAAAATGTGTACGATCTCCTGTTAACGACCTCTGTCTAGCCATCAGTTTGTGGATGGAAGATTGTGAACTTGGTGAGCTTGGTGTCCAACATTGACCAGAAATTGGACCAAAATGTGATGGGGAACCTGATGTCTCGATCTGAGATGATAGACTGTGGGATCCCAAAGTGCACACACACTCGTTAAAATAAGATTTTAGTAGTGGCTTTTGCTATGATATTATTATTGTAGGCCGCCATAATGGCCATCTTCGACAATCTTTCGACGACCATGAAAACACATTCATTTCCATGCTTAGTAGAAGGAAGGCCCAACATGTAATCCATAGAGATGGATTCCCAAGGTCGACTAGGGGTAGGTAGTGGAATATAGAGGCCTTGCTTCTTGGTGGTTAGTTTGGAAATAATGCAAGCAGTGCAGGATCTGATGTACTTCCTGACATCATGTCAAAGGTTCATCCAATAGAAATACTTCTACACTAATGCCACTGTTTTCTCGACCCTAAAATTCCCAGTGACCCGGCTATAGTGCGCTTCCCAGATCATCTTGGCATGCTCAATTTAAGGAACACAAAGGTGTCCCAGGTGACATAATAGTGCATCCTAGAGGTGAAAATTTGGAAGTTATGTACCCTCCAAGAGTGTCTTGTATGTGTGACCAAATTCTGGATCGCTCTTGTAGAGAAGCGGCCATTCAGAATTCCCATGCCCACAAGAGTTGAGAACGGTGGTTAGCGCCAAGATCGGTGGTCAGCTTGGGAAGTTTGAAACATTATTGGTGTTGCCCTTCTTGTACTTGATGTTCAAATGAAACTGTTGCAGATATGTGGACCACTTCTGATGGCAATTGTTCTGCAACTTCCCTTGCATCTGTATGAAATGCAGGGGTTGGTGGTTTGTGTGGATGACCGTTTCCACAAAATTTAATGCTTCCATTTTTGGCAAGCCTAGACAATGGAATACATTTCTTTGTCATAAGTGGGATACTTGCGGATTTTGTCGGAAAATGTCTCACTGTGATATGCCATTGGATGCCCCAATTGAGTAATAACTGCCCCAATAGCATAGTCAGAGGCATATGTCTCGATCTCAAATGGTTGTTTCAAGTCTGGTAATATGAGCACCGGGGCAAAGAAGAGGCGATGTTTCAATTCTACGAACACCTTCTATTGAGATTCTGACTAAAATAATTTTTCTTTCGCTCCTCCCCTTGGTGACTTGACTCAAGGGCCAAGTGATATGAGAGAATCCCAACACGAACCTGTGGTAGAAATTAGCAAGGCCCAGAAAGTTGCGAAGCTCTGTTAGAGTGGTTGGGGTTGGACAATTCTGAATGACCTGGATCTTGGTTGGATCCACATGCACCCCTCGCTCATAAATAATATTTTCCAGATACTGAACCTGAGTCATGCCAAAAGTGCACTTCTCCAAAATGGCACACAACTTGTCTTCCTGCAGTGTTGGAGGACCTGTTGGATGTGGAGGACTCTTCTCTTCCCAAGTCTGACTAAAGATCAGGATGTCATCCAAGTACACTACTAAAAATGAGTTTGTGAATGGATGCAAGATGTCATCCATCAGTCTCATGAAAGTTGCAAGAGCATTCGTTAACCCGAAAGGCATTACCAGCCATTCGAAAAGTCCCTCCTTGTCTTTGAAGGAAATCTTCCACACATCGGAGGGTTCGATTGGTACCTGGTGATACCCAGACTTCAAGTCGATCTTGCTGAAATATTTTCCCCCTTTAAGTTGGTCCAGAAGGTCATAAATCCATGGGATTGGGTACCTATTATGGACAATGATCTTGTTCAACGCCCGATAGTCAATACAGAGTGTCCAAGTCCTATCTTTCTTCTGCACCAACATGATCGGGCTCCCACATGGTGATGAAATCGGTCGTATGTGACCTTTCTGCAACAGCTCCTGAATCTGCCTGTTGATTTCATCGTTCTATAGAGCAGAGCACCAATAGATTAGTCCATCGGGTATTGACACACCTAGGTTCAGATCGATGGGGTGCTTGACTTGATAGTGCAGAGGCACCCCTGTGGGTGAGGTGAATATGTCCTCATACTCCTCCACAGCCTTGTTCAGTCGCTGTTGTTGTCATTCAGAGGAGCCATGTCTGGAGGTCATGGCCATAGTCTTCGTCTTTCCCTGAGGGCATATCATCAGGAAAAAAATTTCCTAGTTTTGGAAATGTGCTTACTGCATTTTTTTGCAGTAACCAAAGAGAGAGAAGCAGGTGGTGGTACCTCTAGTATCCTGTACAACTTATTTCCCAAAGTAACAATAACAGCACAAGGCCGGGATTCATACATAACATGTCGTTTCCACAAGTATGGTTGGCCTAATAATACATCACAAACATCAAGAGTAGAAATGTCACAAAATGCATCATCCGCGAAGGGCTTAAAGTTGTAGGGAAGGTGGCACTGCTGACTGAGGCGAAGATCTCATCCTTGGTGAAGCCACCCGCTGGTGTAGGTGTGTTCTGGTCGACAATCCCAACCGCTTCATGACCTCTACTGAAATGAGGTTATTTTGGCTCCCACTGTCGACAATTAATTGTAGCAAGGAACCCTTTACCCACATCTTTGAGTGGAAGAGACGCTTCTCCTCCTCTGGATCTTCCAGTTCCTCCTTCTGGATATTTGTGGTGGCAACGATGGCATTGGGATCCACATCGATAATATGCTTCCCTTTGTTGGGTTCTGATTCAGAGTCAAAGCATGCATCTGATTCATAAGCCTTCATCTCAGCCACCAGTGAATGCTTGGCTTGACACTCACTTGTGTTGTGAGTGGAGATCTTATGGAACTCACACCACTTTCCCATGTCCTTCTTCGGCTTTGCGGTGTTGTTCTTTGCTTGCGGCTTTGGCAAGTTGCCTTGGGCCACCATGCCTTGGATTTTTCCTTTCTTTTGTGGTTTGGGGGCACCTTTTCCTTGCTTTTTATTAGCAAATCCAAAGTCTCGCTGCTTCTGTTTGAATTTTTTCTCAATCTTGGAATCATACCGATATGTTGTACCATGATAGGAGATGTTGAGGAACTCCATTTCCTCTTGAATGCATATTTGCAGACAACTGCAATAATTCAGAACCAAAGGTTTCTCCGAATACTTGATACCCAACTTTGTGTGTAAGGTATGGAACAAATTCGTCAGCTCATGCACATCTTGATCCTTTTGTTACCGTAATGTAGTCCATTGTATGTACTTGTCCTCATATCTCCCCACGGGATAATATTGTTCCTTGATGGCATCTCGGAAGTAATTCCAAGTGGGTAAAACCGAGAACAAAGAGGGTTCCCCCTTGTCCTTTTTCTCATAGTAGGTTTCCCACTAGTCCTTAACATGGGGGACGACTTTGAGGATTGCAAAAATAATCTTCTCTCGGTCGGAAAAGTCATGAACCGAGAATATCCTTATAATAGATTCAAACATATATCTACGGCATTTGCATATTTTTGGCACTCAAATATGGGAATGTAAGATTTTAATTGTACCTTAAAAGGAGTGGCACCTCCAGTGTGACTGCTGGATGTAGATGTGCAGTCGGTGGGCAGTTGTTGAAGGATCTAGGGAATTTTATCCATCATCGCATTCCTTTGTTTCTCGAGGGCCTCCTCGAGAAATATTTTGATAGGATCTCCTGCTCCCCCATCTTTCTTTTCTTCCCCCATGGGCAGTCGTTAGGGTTTGCGAGGTTGATCTTGCAAAGGTTCAACCAGATCGAGCCCTAACTCCTTATACCCCAACCTCGTTGGGGACATGCAAATAAGGATCGAGAAAGAGCATGCCGATCTGATACCACTGAACCATATTTATGCAGGAACACAATGAAATAGAGAGATACACATAAAATCAGAGATTTAGCGGAAATAAAACTTCATTTCATTAATAAAAAATAACTGAAATATTCTTAGAGACAAAATGGAAATAAACTATCTAGGGCGCTGGTATCTTATATCTGAGAAGAGATGTGGCGGCTACATGCCTCTGAAATATGTTACAATGAGGCTCGAGGGCCTATTTATTATTGAGAAACAATGGAAAACCCTAAACATACAAAAACCTAACCCCAGGAGATGAAGTGCCAAAACTGCGGGCCCCATTTGGGTAAATTGGTACAACAATCTTCCCGAGGACGTAACTTTGGCATACGATCTTTGTTTGACACACACAATACCTCGTTAGAAATATCTATCTGAGGACTAAAAATTTCAATGTAAGAAACATCGAATGAAATTCCATGTTTCTCCCGGTGTTTCCAAAAAATGTCGTCTACGATCTCAAAACGACTTTGGAAGTTTAGGACCCGAAAAGCTGCTAAAAATAGTAAATCGTGCAAAAATTAAGGAAACTGAAAGAATTAAAGAAACAATGGTGGGGTCCCAAGTGGATTAGGTAGGTGGCCACTAATATACACCTGGATCACTTGGTTGTCTAGTGTTGATGCTTATATCAGTTGTAGGGTTGGAAACATGACCATCAAGAATGGGCCCTTATCAAAACAACCGATATTGTATCCTCCTGCCTAGTCTTCTATTGAACATCGTCTACCTTTATGTATGAAGGATGAAGAAGAAAATGAAGTGTACCAGGCGACACCATACCATTTCTTTACCTTAGATGTTGTTATCAGAGGGGGACAACCTGATGAACCGAAGCTCTGGAAACTCAATAAGAGGAGGAATACAAATTAGTTGAGAAATTTTCTCAAAAGAACAATTAAAAGCATAAATTTGGGTCACCAATAAAATAAAACAAAAAATACAACTTCAAATAATGGAGATGAGACCTCATTTGAGGTTTATGGAAAATTCGTATGTGAAGGAAACATAACCAAAAAATTGTGGTATCGACTCCATCCAACAAGAATGGGACTAAAATTTAGGTTTCAAAAAATCCCCAAGAAAGAGACCCAAAATCAAATGAGGAGGAGTTCAATAAATAAAGGGAGAGTGAGGCCTATGAATCTCCTTCCTTTGCAAAAATTCTGGATAAGAATTCATGTCCTTCTCCTCTATTAACAAGAGGAAGGAAATCAAATAAAGAATGTAGATATAAAGAAGCATAGTCAAGAATTTTAACTCAACCAACCTTGGATGCAATAGTGTATAGTGAGGGGTTATTTATGTGTTGCAATTAATTTCTTTTGCATTATCTTATGTAAACAACTTATAAGAATTTATTCTTGAAAATACAAATTATATAGTAATTAAGATATTAGGAGTTTTTTTTTCACATCTAGATATTTTAGATCAAATTTTTATTGCAAACTACCTATATATGGTGATTTTAGGCAAAAATATTTGGTCATTTTGAATTATATTCTTCTAATGGGAATCCATTTTTCTATAAATTTACTGTTAATTTATGTTACAAATCCTATGAAAAGAGCGTGACACACTTTTTTCATGTATTTTTATTTGTTTCGATATGGGTCTACTCAGAAATATGCTTAGTGGGTTATTTTTGGATGTAAAATTTAATTCTACATCCAACAGGTGTCTACACTTGATATTTGAGTAAATTTATAAGGAAATAAGCTGAAAATACAATAAAAAAAGTTTTTTTTTTTTCTTTTCCTTTAAAAATTCATAACCCTTATTTTATTATTTTAACTATTATTTTATATTTTTCCTTAGGAGTGTCAGGTGTGGAGCCTGATTATCTTCTTTGTTTAGATGTATCACAACGTTGGACCCCTGTTCTTAATGGGGTGGCAACACTGCCCGTCATTGAATGTTGCTTGGGGGTTCCAGGGGATGATATGACAGTAGAAGTTATGTTTAATTTAGGGTTTTTTTCCCTAGAAGGAAACCCCTCGTTTTCTATGAGGGCATTGTATTGTGATTGTGTTTGTATGAGTATTATGAGGGAGAAACGGAAAGGGGAACTGCGAGAGATAACAGAGGATATTACAGCGGATCTTATGTAGGTTGTGTCTCTTCATTTTGCTGGATAATAGAAAGGAAGGACGGGTTTTTTGGGGTGGACATAGCCTAAATTAGGTGAACCACGCATATTTGTGTCTCTCCTATTTTATATGTTTTATGTGTTTGTGTTTCTACATATATTTTATGTGTTCCATTGCTCTGTAATATGTAATTTTCTAACAACTGGTATCGGAGCCGAAGGTATATTTGTCTTATAAACTCGCAGGAAAGAAGGGTTCTTGGTTCGAGTGGGAGCAATGGCGGAAGATGGTAATTTTAGGGTCGAGAATTTAATGGCCAAAACAACCCGCTGTGGAAGATGGAGATGGAAGATTAACTATATCAGAAAGATATGTACCTACCATTGAGTGGAAAATAAAATAATTCGATGAGTATGACAGATGAAAAATGGAATATTCTCGATAGAAAGGAACTTAGAATAGTACAATTTTGCCTCGTGGCGTCGGTAGCCTTAATTATTACAAAGGAAACAAAAACAGAGAGTTTAATTAAGGCATTGGCGGAACTATATGAAAACCCCTCATCCTCAAATAATGTATTTCTTATGAAACATTTATTTAATATAAAGATGTCGGAAGTTGGATCTGCTGCTGACCATTTAAATGATTTTAATACAGTTACCAGTCAGTTAAGTTCTGTAGGGGTAAACTTTGATGATGAATTTAGGGCTCTGTTATTTATGTGCTCATTACCAGAAATTTGGAATGGTTTATTTATGGCCATTAGTAACTCTGTCTCTGGATCTAGTACTTTAAAGTTTGATGATGGTGTTGGTGCTATCTTTAGTAAGGAAATGCGACGGAAAAGCTCCGGTGAGACATCGGGTAATGCTTTAAGTGTAGAGACTAGGGGAAGAAAAATGGAAAGAGGAAGGAGCTCAGGATATCACATTAAATCAAGGAAAGGAAGATTCAAGTCCAGATCAAGGATAAGGTGCTTGAAATGTGAAAAGAAAGGACACCTGAAGAGAGACTGTAAATATCGAAAGGGAAAAGAAGGAGATGCACAACAAGAAAAAAATCACGAAGAAAATGTGACAGGTGATGTGTTACAAGATTCTTTGATTATTTCTTTAGAAAATGTTATTGATTCTTGGGTGGTAGATTCAGGGGCCTCATTCCATGCCACACCTGTTAAGAAATATTTTCATGACTATGTTTAAGGAGATTTTGGACAGGTTCGTCTCAGTGATGATAAACCCTGTAAAATCGTTGGAATGGGTAAAGTTATTGTAAAACAACAGAATTGAAACCAATGGTTATTAAAGGAGGTAAGGCATGTTCCAAATCTGAAGAAAAAATTGATTTCAATAGGGAAATTAGGCAGTGAAGGTTGTGTGAGAACTTTCACAGATAAAACTTGGAAGGTCACTAAAGGAGCCCTGGTAATAGAAAAAGACAAAAAGGCTGGTACATTGTATTTATGCAATGGTATTTGTAACTCTGTTAATGCTTTAACTTCCAAAGGAGAAGATGCAACATTATGGCATCATAGGCTCGAACGCATGAGTGAGAAGGGGATATTTTTCAATCAAGAAATTTGTTGTCGGGTTTGAAGAATATTGATTTGGATTTATGTAAGAATTGTATTTATGGAAAACAGAAGAGAGTCAAATTTCTTAGAGTTGGGAAAGAAAAGAAGAGAAAAAAATTAGAGCTTGTGCATATATATGTATGGGGACCTTCTCAGGTATCATCTCTCGGTGGCTTTCGTTATTATGTTACTTTTATTGATGATGCAACTAGAAAAAGTTGGATTTATTGTATTCGAAATAAATCTGATGTATTTGATACTTTTAAGAAATGGAAAGCTTTGGTTGAGATTGAGACAAGAAAGAAGTTGAAGTGTCTAAGATTAGACAATCGAGGTGAATATTGCAGCAAAGAGTTTGATAGGTACTGTTCAGAGCATGGAATTCGCAGAGAGAAGACAGTTCCAAAAACACCACAAGGAAATGGTGTGTCAGAAAGGATGAACATAACAATCATGGAGTGTGCAAGGTGCATGAGATTGCATGTAGGATTTCCTTCACAATTTTGGGCAGATGTTGTAGATACTATTGTTTATCTAATAAACAGAGGGCTTGTAAGTTCCTTGGATGGTGGTATTCCAGAGTAGGCATGAACAGGTAAAAAGGTAAACTACTCTTTTTTAAAGCCTTTTGGCCGTGAGGCCTTTGTCCATATTAATAAAGAAAATAGAACAAATCTTGAGGCAAAATCAAAGAAATGTACCTTTATTGGATATGGTGTTAATGATTTTGGTTATCGTTTATATGATTATGAAAATCACAAAATCATTAGGAGAAAAGATGTAACATTCAATGAAAATGTCTAGTATAAGAATCAATTGCAGGAAAATAAACAGGAAAAAGAAAACAAAGAATACACAATTCTTGATGAGATCACAAAAAAAGTAAAGGTGCATGAAAATAATAATAATCAACAGCCACAACAAAAACAACCACCACAATAGCAACAGGCACTTCAAACACCTGAAAGTGGTGTCAGAAGATCTACCAGGATAAGTAGACCCCCTGAACGATACACTCAATTATATTATCTATTGTTGATTGATTCTGGTGAACTTGAATGTTATGAAGAAGCATGGCAGGTAAAAACCAGGAAGAAGTGGGAGCTAGCCATGAAATAAGAGATGGAATCCTTAATACATAACCATACTTGGACCTTATTTAGGTTGCTTGCAGGAAAAACAACATTGCAGAATAAATGGATTTACAGGCTGAACGAAGAAGATGGAGGAAAGTAGAGGTACAAATCTATACTTGTGGTGAAGGGGTTTGCATAGAAAAAAGGTATTGATTTTGATGAAATATTTTCTCCTTTTGTTAATATGACTTCAATTAGAACAATTTTAAGTCTTGTAGCAGCGGAAGATTTGCATCTTGAACAGTTAGATGTAAAGACAACATTTCTCCATGGAGATTTGGAGGAATATATCTATATGCAGCAACCACAAGGATATGAGGTCAAAGGGAAAGAAAAATTAGTGTGCACGTTAAAGAAGAGATTGTATGGCTTAAAACAGGCTCCAAGGCAGTGGTATCTAAAATTTGACAGGTTTATGTCTGAACAAGGCTATACTAGATGTCACTCTGATCATTGTGTTTATCTGAAAAATAAAAATGATGGCAACTATATTATATTGTTATTGTATGTAGATGACATGCTTGTTGCGGGGTCTAACATGCAGGAAATAAATGTGCTCAAAAGAAAATTTGCAAATTAATTTGCAATGAAGTATTTGGGAACTGCAAAACAAATCCTTGGTATGAGAATAACTAGAGACGGGAAAAATCGCAAATTAAGATTGTCTCAGAATGAGTACATACAAAATGTGTTGAAAAGATTTAATATTAATTATAAATCTTCCGGGAAATCACATAAGAAATTTTGGAACCGACGCATTTCGAACGACCAACTATAGTTCATCATCAGGATAATGAAGAATGGCCGATCTTACTTACACATTTATACCAGGAAGAGAGAAGCAACGGTCAAAACCCAAGAAAAATTAAAAATGTTAAAAAAACGGTAAAAAATAAGAATAAAAATATAAAATAAACTAGAAAAATAATTAATCCAACCAACGGTCAAAAATAAAAATATAAAATGAACCAAAAATATAATTACCCCATCCTTAAAATTTTACGAAATAACCCAGAAAATTATATAAAGACACAAGTCAAAACTAAAAATAAAATAAATAATCTAAAATCAAGACTAAAAACTCCAAATAACACTCCTCTGAAAGAAATAAGTCAAAAGTCAAAATAAATAAATCAAAAAATCAATAAAATAATAAATTGAAATAAAAATAAATTATTTTATGACTAATTAATAAATTAATAAATAAATACATGAAAAAATAAAAAATAAAAAGTAAAAAATATTTTTATTTTATTATGACATTAATTATTTAAGTTAATAAATAAAAAAATAAAAAAATAAAATACAATACAACTAAAATAAAAATAAACTAAATAAAATAAAAGAAATAATAATAATATAATCACATTATAAAAATACCAATGAAAAGAAAAAAAAGAAAAAAACCACTTAGAGAAACGCGTCAGTTCCAAAATTTCTAATGTGATTTCCTGGAATATTTATAATTAATATGTTATGGATCACAAGAGTTTGCACTCTCAAAGATTTAATATGCAGAATGCAAAACTAGTTAGCACACCTTTGGCTAGCCATTTCAAACTTATTAAGGCTCATGTGCCCCAAGACCCAAGAAGAAATGAATTATATGTCTAAAGTTCCATATGCATAAGCAGTTGGAAGCTTAATGTATACAATGGTATGCACAAGGTCTGATATACATGTAGTGAGAGTTGTAAGCAGGTACATGAACAATCCATGAAAATAACATTGGATGGTAGTGAAATGGATTCTCGGATTTTTGAGAGGTACCAAAAATCAAGTGTTATGCCTTGGTGGTTCAAACATTGCTCTATAGGGATATGTTGATTCAGATATGGCAGGTGATAGAGATAACAGGATGAGCACTACAGGGTATGTATTTACTGTAGGTGGAACAACTTTCAGTTGGGTTTCAAAAATCCAAAGTGTTGTTGCACATTCAACAAAAGACACAAAGTATGTTGCTGCTACAGAGGCTAGTAAAGAAATTATTTGGTTACAAAGGTTTATGGATGAATTAGGTAAGAAGCATGAGATGGGCATGTTATACAGTGACAACCAAAGTTCCATTCATCTTGCAAAAAACTCAACATTTCATTCCAGGACTAAACATATACAGCTCAAGTACCATTTCATACAGTCAATGTTGGAAGATGGATAGTTAAAGCTGGAAAAGATACACACTAGCCTGAATCCTACAAATATGATAACAAAAGTTGTAACCAGGGAGAAACTGAGATTATGCTCAGTTTCAATTGGTCTTCAAGTATGATGATGAATATGAGAAACAACCAAGTCAAAAGTGGAGTAATTTTCCAGCAAATGAAGCAACAGAGGAGTTTCTACAATCAGTCTCCAAGTGGGAGATTGTTGGGTGTGGAGCCTGATTATCTTCTTTATTTAGATGTATCATAGCATTGGACCCCTGTTCTTAACGAGGCAGAAACGCCGACCGTCATTGAACATTGCATGGGGGGTCGGGGGGGTGGCGACTGCGACTTTATGGAGCACCCCCCCGAGCGAGGGGTTTCAAGGGCAGTGCCCCCAAAGCTAAAAACATATGTAAATTTTCCTTGTTAAATAATACAATTTCTAGTCAATCTGGGCCATTCATTAGGCGGATGATTTGACAGTAAAATTTATGTTTAATTTAGGGTTTTTTTCCCCTAGAAGGCAACCCCTTGTTTTGTATGAGGGCATTGTACTATGGCTAAGTGTTGTATGAGTATTATGAGCGAGAAACAGAAAGGGGGACTATGAGAGAGAATAGAGGATATTACATCGGATCTATTGTAGGTTTTGTCTCTTCATTTTGTTGGATAATAGAAAGGAAGGACTGGCTGTTCGGGGTGGACGTAGCCCAAATTGGGTGAACCACATATATCTGTGTCTCTCTTGTTTTATATGTTTTCTGTGTTTATGTTTCCTCATATATTTTATGTGTTCCATTTCTCTATAATATATAATTTTCTAACAAGGAGGCCCATTTTAGACCTCGAAATTCCCCTAATGAAAGGTCATCCTCAAATCAATTCAATACCATAAGGAGAATGTGCATATGACATTGGATCAAAATATCATCAAAGTGCAATAATAGATGAAATTTGAAGAAATCAAGTTTTATCATATTCTCCATAAATATAATGACAAGCTTGAAGAATTAGCAAAAGAGGCTTCCTCCACACATATTTCAGGGAACAAAAGGTCCATTTACCATAAAAAATCTAAATCAATTATGAAATTTAATTTTAAAGTCTATGTTTTTTTTGTAAGTTAGAACACTTTTCATTATATAAAATGTACATATATTACATGCAAGGGAGCTCTTTGGCTCAATAGATGTCAGCCAAATTCAGAGGCCAAAATACTAATAGATAAAAAATAATAGTGCAGGAGGATACATCTATCCAAAAAGGAGAAAGTAGATTCTCTCTTTGTATGTTTGGTACATCATGATATAAAATTACAGAGAGATAAGAACACAAAATCCAAAAACACGGTGTGATGGTGATGCTAAAATCTACTTGAAGAAGTGTTCCTCACCTAGCTAACACTTTGGAGGGTCTTCCCATACCATAGGGCTAGGCTTGTAGTAATCATCATCATCGAGAGGGGGGTGCCCTGTAGATTTAGGTTGAATGGATGTCATAGGATGTTCAGGTGGCTAAGAGAGGTGGGCTCCAATGTGGTTGGTTGTGTGGACACCCCTGTTCCAGAAGGGTCGGTATTAGCATGAGTTCTCTTATTATATATTAGTGGCAGTTGAAACTTGGGCTACTGAAAGCGAAATCTAGTGTGATGTGTTGCTGAGATAAGAGGGGAATACAAGGAAGATTCATCAACTGTGGAAATGGAAGACAAAGAGGAGTTCTAGAGCTACATGCCTAGAGTGCCAACAACCCTATGAAGCACAAATCGAGTACGAATATGATGGAATTCGAGATCCAGGATGCTACCTTCAAGAAATATTGTAGCCTCTTCTTGGTACTTGAAGTGGTAACCAAAAACATTACAAAGATCCCATAGGTGGTCTCCAGTGATGTGAAGCTCTCGGGCTTCATCTTTTCCAACCATATGACGATGGCAACGGGGGATACTACTATCAAAGTGTTCATCACACTTGCCATACTAGGAAGGGAGGGGCGACCTTCCCCTTCCTTTTTCTCCCCTGTGAGGGTGTCTGCAATCCCTGACCGTGTCTATAGTAGTGACCTCAAACCAAATTATGCTAACTTTTGTGAGTTTTATTTGTTGTTTTTTCTTCTATCACATCTACATATGCTGGTGGCCTTCTTATCATGTTTCCCCTACTGGCAAGTATATGGATGAGTGCAATGAGCTAGATAAGACCATAAATGTTGAGGGAGAGTGCACTTGCCACCACCTCCATGCCTTGGACATTAAGCATTGGGGAGAGCATGCCAATGGAACCATCTATCCCCTTTGTTATGCATTTTTGGAGTAATAATAATAAATGATATTAATTATCCTCAATTTCCTTACATCAACTAGATCTCGAGAAGTTAAAAATATAAGTTAAGATTAACCCTCATTTAATATTTCATTTTTCTAAGCCTTCCAAGTTACAATATTTTAATCTCACGCCATTTTTCATGTCTAGTTTTGCAACTCCTCCACCTCACCACATGGGATGTATGATAACCATGCTATACTATAATATCTTACTTATTTTATTTATCATCGCCATTATTAGCAAAGGTGGGATTTCTTTGGATCATGTGATGGGTAGTTTCTTCTAGTTATTTTTTTTTTCTCCTTGGTTGGTATTCTGATATCATGAAAACTTGACTAAACTAAGAGGGGGGGTGAATCAATTTAGTACATTCATGGACATTAAATATATTTTATTTTAAACTTATTAATTGAACATTTATATGAGCAACTTTAAATATAATTAACATAAAATTTAATATGTGAACAATAGGCAATAAGTAAACCATAACATCACATCAACACATAAAAGCAAGCACATATGGACACCATACATAAGTGGAAACCCATAAAGGGAGAAAACCACGATTTTTTTATTGTTGTGATGAAAAGGAAAGCTCCTAATCCATTATTACATCTAATTTTTTTTATTTTCCAACCTACACTAGGTTGCTACCTCAATTTTTCTGCAAGCTACAACTTACAATGAAGTTCCAACTCCCATATATTTTCTATAGGATACAACCCATAGGAGTCTCCTACCTTAACAGGATATGACCCGTTCTTTGTCAAGATCCATCTTGAAAGGATACTACAATCCCCTGATACATACAAGAAACAACATGTTGATTTATCTAGTCATCAATTCTACATATCTCCATATTTATCTCCGCCTCTTCTCCCCTTAAAATATACTTCACATAAGTTTAATGAGTGTCATGTAACTCATGCACAATCAACCCTCACATTCTCTCTAACTCTCTAAGATATTTTTCCTTCTAATATCACATATTTTATAAAGATAGCTTGTTGGTTGTTTGTATTCCACATAAGAGTATGAAGTGAACATGCTTGAATATTTTCCTTACACTCAATGATTTCCAAACTCTTCATACTTTAAATATAAGAACAAAAATAAGTGCTCAAATAATGTTTTGATCCATCTATAATGATTAAATTCACCAACATCAACATAATGCCAACATATGCAAGAAACACATTATAACAATACATAACACATGTAAAACATTCACTCTCTGATGCAAGCAATATGCACGAAACATATGAAAGAAATACATCACTCTCTAAAGCCATATATCTATTCTACAACATCTTGTATCACTACTTCTTCATTCCATTGCCCTAGTACCCTTGAGTCTTGCATTTTCTATCATGGAGTCTTTCCTTTTCCCTGCATCACAATATCTAAATCATCATATGCATACATGCTTACCAGTAGCCAGTATTCCATATGCTTACTAGTATCGACTATTCTATATGATTACCAGTAGTCACTATTACAAAAAGCATCAATGCCTTTCCTTTTTCCTCTTAAAATTGATCTTTTTTTCATAATAAATATCATAAAAACCATGAGCATGAGGCATTGCAAGTATCAAAGATATTGCTTCTTTGTTGTTCCTTTTCCTTTAATACTTTTTTTCTCAATGTTTTCGCTCCTTTTTTTAACTCCTTTGCCAAGGATACAATGTTGTATCTCTTGTTGCTTCTTTTCCATGTTGATGTTCCTTTGCCATCAATGAAAAAAATGCCATCAATCTCCCCCTTTGGCATTGAAGGCAACACACACCTTACCTTAGATTACCTCCACATTTGACATCAATGGAAAGGGTACAAGAAGAGATTTATCTTTGTTTATGATGGAGAAGACTATGTGATCAATCAATGTAACATTCAACCTTTTTACCACTGTTGAACCCTTGGTTAAACTGGGAGGGGGGGTGAATTAGTTTAATGCATTCATGGTCTTGTAAAAATTTCTTTTGAACTTATTACATCTTCATTTCATGATCAACTTAATATACAATGGAATAACAATCTTAATAAGTGAGTAGCAGGTATTAAGAAAATTAAATACAAAATATCAACATATAATAATCATGCACATAGACATTAGATATAAGTGGAACCCATAAGGGAGAAAACCACATCTTATTATTGTTGTGATGCAAAGGAAAGCTCCAACTCCCTCTCACCACTGATTTTATGTAGGCTCCAACCTACAGGAGGCTACTACCTCAATTCTGCAAGCTACAACTTGCAAGGAGGCTCCAACTCCCATCTAATTTCTGCAGGCTACAACCTACAAGAGGCTCCTACCTCAGCCAGCTACAACTGGACATCTATCAAGCTACAAATTGATATGGAAGCACGAACTTCCTCACTGTACAATAAAATCATATGCTGATTTACCTGGATATCGGCTCTATTTTTCTCCTTCTTTACTGCTGTCCTTCCAGCCTTCAAATTTTCTTTATATCATCTCTGGATCTTCACAACTCCTCTCTCTGCTCCTTATTCTTCTTACATTCTCTCACCTTTTTCTCCATTCTCTCACCCTTATGCATATGCTGGTAACATTATTTATAGAGATCACCTCATAACGGTTTGCATTCCACAGGGAATTCAAAATGAACAGGTATGACTCTTTGCCTTCCTCCTTCTCATTTTCTTGTCTAGCACATTCAGAATAATATAACAGAGTGTATACATTTGTGTATTACAGTGGAGTTTTTTTTTTCCTACAGAGACTTGCCTTTACATCACAAACAATATAAATTCAACAATACATTTACAATTACAATCAAACATTTCAATTCAACCCTTTCATCCTCTTGCTTTTCCGTTTATTTTTTCTTCTCTGCCTGCTGTCCCTTTATCTTCTCTACCTGCTGTTGTATTTCTAACTGTTCTACATAGGAACGGGTCCTTTTAACTGTGCGAGCCTTTCCTTGCCGTGTTTAACCTTTTCTTTTGTTACCCGACTCGACCTCTGCTTCCACTCTTTTCTTCACAAACAACGCAGAATACATTAAGCTTGGACATGAAATTCATTACTATTTACCTCTGAACAATATCGCATCCACTTTTTATCGCATTTCGTTATTTCCATCATTCTTTTCTATATGGATCCTTTTCTCTCCGATGCAATTTAAAAAGGGAAAACCCATACTCCCGGACTTGAAAATCTTTAGGCTTCGGCTTTGGTCTTCATCGCGTCCTCTCTCTTTATCGCACTTCGCACTTCGGTGTTCCCATGTGTTTGTGCGATTTTTCTCCTGCCCCGATTGCGATATGCGATGGTAATATCACATCGCAATATCGGCTATCGCAATATCGCAATATCGGCTATCGCATATTAATTTACCATACCGTGCCAATTCATATCATATGCGATATGCGATATGCGATCGCATCGCATCGCATCGCTTCACATTGCATCACATCTTCGCATCGCATCGCATCGCCACTTCGCAGTATGCGATGGACTTCGCATCGCCGATGTGCGATATAGCATTGTGCCGCCATGTGTCCCTTCGCATCGCCACATTGCATCGCAACTTTGCATCCATCCAGCGGCTATCGCATTCGCTTACGATGTTCGATATGCGATCGGGTCCCACTTTTTTCCGATATAATCTCTGCTGTCTATCTCCTTTAATCTCATCCGTTGATCACGCCAGTCCACAACTGTACTTTTGGGCATTAGGAAAGCGGGTCCCAATTCATGGCACTGCGGAGGCACTCCTTGGTACGGAATAATCATCGGGCTTGTGCTACCATAGTGAATGACAACCGTCGATCTGCGGTCAACGCCCAATGGGCGGGTCAACTGCGGAGGCACCCCCTTGAGTTAATCATCAGGCTGTTTGTGCCCCCGCGGTACAGTTGATCCTAGATCAAAGTTAACCACGCTCATAACATGCGCTGTTCAAATCTATGACACTGGTCCCACACCTTTTATCATTCCGCTCTTTATATACTTTTTACTTTAAAACAAAACACGTCAACAAAATGTATTGGCTCCACAGTATGCCTCCGCTTAACTCATAATTTCGTTATGCCAAAGAATGTTGAGTCTCCACCGACGCGATCATCATCGTTGATTTGTCCAGATCTACGATCCTCGTTGCTGCTGGCACCCCGATTAATACTCAAGCACTAGCATAATATAATCTCCGCTTATGATTCTCAACTCTATGGTTTAAACCCCAAATAAACCATATAAATATTTACGGGCCCACAACTTTATTTCAACGTACCTTTTACACCGTCGATCTAATTGCTCATATTATATCCGACGACTATCACATACCAAAGATAAATGACCCTCAATTTTGCAATCTCATGCGAAATAGCCAATTTTTTGTTGCTACGTATCAAATCCTTAACGCTATCGCGTTCATTTCAACTTTTACCACTTACCACTCTAAAGCTGCGTGAAAACCCATTTGTTCGTTTTTGAAACCGTTTTCATTGTTCCATCTCTGCTATTGATTCATGGTTCCATACTGCTTGTTTAATGCTTCGTTTCCCAGGACAACTTGCCCCTCCATGATACCTCTTGGAGATTGTTCCCTGACTCCATGGGCATTGACTTCTCCCCCGTGCTTGTTTTGCTCCTTTACTCCTTTTTCCTCCTTAATGCCGTTGCCTCCTTCTTTATGTCGCCTTGTCACATTCGTTTCTCTCGCTTACCTTGTTCCTCCGCTCTTTATGCTTTCAATACATTATTGCTTGATCTTCATTCTCGCTTTATCGTCAAGTTATCTTCCGCTCCTTTTCCTTAGTGATAGTTCAGGTGCTGCTCCTTTGTGCTCCTTTGCCATCAATGACAATATTTCCAACAATCTCCCCCTTTGGCATTGATGGAAACACATCCACCAATACTCCCATACTTCCTTTAGGACTTCCTCCCCCTTTCATTCTGATAAGTATCTTGTCTTTCTTCCTTTGACTGCTTTACAGAAGAGCCTTTCTTATTTTTCTTGCTTTTCCTCCCCCTTTGATATCAATGGCAAAGAGTTGCACTTTTCCCAGTGTGGTTTCTATCAGACAATACTGATCTCGAGGGACCAGCTCATGCACCTGCCAACTGTTTTCAGCTCTTTTGGTATTAAATTTTTTTGTCGATCGCTTTCTCTCCCCCTGGAATGATGCTTTCTTGACTGATACAGTCTATCACTTGACTTCTGTTCTGATCCCATTCTTTGTATGTAGTCTTTACTTATATATATATATATATATATGAATTTACAATCATACTTACAACATGTGCGTACACTACCCTTGCCTTGTCTTAGATATTCGACTTGTTCTTTAGCAAGAGTTTTGTGAATATGTTCCATGTTTGTTCCCAGTTGGTGCAAATTCCAACTCACTAATTTTGCCATTTGTTTCTCCCACGTGTAGGTAGTACTGTCAGATGTGCTGTTTTTGAACTGCGATAGGACTTTTAGATATAATTATCGCACTTGTATTATCACATTTGATTGAGATAGGTTCATTAATGCTTACCTTCATGTCTTGAAGAGTTTGCTTCATCCACATGACTTGTGTACAACATGCTGCTGCTGCTATATATTCTGCTTCAGCTGTAGACAGAGATATGGATGTTTTCTTCTTGCTTAGCCATGCCACCAGACGTTCTCCTAGATAGAATGCACCTCCACCAGGTTTTCCTCCTCCTCGTCTATCCACACAAACAGACCAACCATCCTCATGTATGTCATTAATGTGAAGCTTTTCCTTTTGGATACCATAGGCCATAATGTGGAAGTTCTTGTAGATATCTAAATATTCTTGATCATAAGCAAATGATTTTGTTTTCAGCCATGGATATTCGCTGCCAACCCCTACCGCTAACATGTTAACCTTCGGGCTCAGTAGTTGTGCTTAAGTAGGCTAAGAATGTACATGGATTCTAAAGTTTTTTGATTCAATTTATGATCCATCATTAGCACATAGTTAGCATCTTAAAGGTTCATGTGGAGCTGGGACACAGTTTTACAATTTTCCATTTGAAACCTTCAACATTTCCTTGAGCATTTTTTTCATAAATGAAATATCTTGTGTTCTTGTTCGAAGTCCTAAATAGAAGGTGAGCTCTCCAATCATTGACATCTCAAACTCTGATTTCATTTCTTCAGCAAATCCTTTTTCTAACTCATCTTTGTTGCTTCCAAACATGATGTCATCTACATACACTACTACAATTAAGAGTTCATTTTCATTAGCCTTTATGTACAAATTGTTGTCTACTCCTCCTTTCTTGAACCCTTGTTTTTGCATGTATTTGTCCAGCCTTGAATACCATGCACGAGGAGCTTGTTTCAGACCATATAAGGATTTCTTTAATCTACACACATAGCCATGTTTATATGTTAATGAGAATCCTTCAGGTTGTTCCATGTAGACTTCTTCCTCTAGATCTCCATTGAGGAAGGTAGAATTCATATCCATTTGATATACCTTGAAATCATGATAGCATGCAAAGGAAAAAAACATTCTAATTGATTCCATTCTGGCTACAGGGGCAAAGGTTTCATCATAATCAAGACCTTCGATTTGAGAGTATCCCTTGCATACAAGTCTGGCTTTATTTCTGATTACCTGACCTTGTTCATTCATCTTATTCTTGAATATCCATTTTGTGCCAATGACATTTTTCCCAGTGGGTCTTGGAATTAATTCCTAGGTATTGTTCTTCTCAATTTGGTCCAGTTCTTCATTCATAGCATTTACCCAGTTTTTGTCTTTGCTGGCTTCTTCGAACTTCTTTGGCTCTATTTGAGATAGCATGGCTAGGTATACTTCTTCTGTCTGTTCAGCAAGCTGTCTTCTTGTCTGGACTCCCACACTCTTGTCCCCAATGATTTGATCTTTTGGATGGTTCTTTTGAGTGTGTCTTGAGGGACCTTTTGAGTTTAATTCAGTATCTTCTGTTGTCTTGCTATGTTCATCATTATCTTGGTTCTCAGCTTCATGATCATTTGGAGGATTGGCGCAGCTTGTGCTTCTTGTTCTGTTTGGTAGATCTTCGTCAAATCTTACATCAATGCTTTCCACAATTTTGTGCAGTCTTTTGTTATAGCACCTGTAACCCTTACTCTTGGATGCATATCTTAAAAATATTCCTTCATCAGCTCTTGCATCAAACTTCCCCAGTTTTTCATCATTATTTTTTATGAAACACTTGCTTCCAAAGACTCTAAAGTGCTTGATTGATGCTGGTTTACCATGCCATAATTCGTAAGGAGTCTTGTCACAATTTGGTCTTAGATGAGCTTTGTTGAGAATGTGAACAACTGTGTGTACTGCTTCTGCCCAGTAGGTTTGGGGAATGTTACTTTCTTGCATCATAGCTCTGGCAATATATTGTATTGCCCTGTTTTTCCTCTCTGCCACTCCATTCTGTTGTGTACCTGCAATTGTAAACTATTGTTTTATCCCATGCTCATTGCATAGGTCTGCAAAATCATAGTCTGTGAATTCACCTCCTCTGTCTGATCTGATGCACTTTAGCTTGCATCCTGTTTGATTTTCTGCCAATGCCTTGAATATCTTGAATTTCTCAAGTGCTTCAGATTTATATTTGAGAAATGCCACCCACGTCAATCTGGAAAAATCATCTATTATCAGCATGAAATAAGATTCTCTGCTTGGTGCTTTAGTTCTTGAAGGTCCACACAGGTCCATGTGTACAAGCTGAACAGGTCGACTTGTGGATAGTATCTCTTTGGTCTTGAAAGATATGCGGGTCTGCTTGCCCAGTTGGCAGGATTTACATATGGTATTTGAAGGCTTCTTTATTGCTGGCATATCTCTGACTGCATTCTTCTTGCTCAGAATGATGATGTGGTCAAAGTTTAGGTATCCCAATCTTCTATGCCATAACCATGATTCATCAAGTTTGCTTATGTGGCATGCTTCATTCTCTTCTTTCACTATATAGACATTACTTTATGTTTGAACACCTTTGATCAAGGTCTTTCCTATGGTGCTCAATCTTACTTCACAGTCTTGGGCTCTAAAAAGGACCTCACAGCCTTTATCACACATTTGACTAACGCTTAGTAGATTGGCTTTCAGCCCATCCACAAATAGTACATCTTGAGCTTTTCCTCTTCCATTATTCAGCTTGACTGAGCCTTTTCCTTTGATTTTCCCTGCTTTATCATTGCCGAATGTTACATTCCCAGATTTCTTTTTATCAAAGGTTACAAACTTGCTTCGATCTCCAGTCATATGCTTTGAACATCCACTATCCAAATACCATTGGATTTTCTGATCTTGGGCTATTAGAGCCAGGACACACTTATTCAAATTCTTTTTCCACTTCATGCATCCTTCTGTTTGGTACCTTTTCTGAGAAGATGCACCACATTCTCTGAGAGGACATTTGTGACACTTGGGCCCGATTTGATGGTAGGAAAAGCATTTGATTATGTTTCTGAATGGATTATGTACACGAGTGAATTCTCTATTGTTCATCAATCTCCTTGAGTTTTCATACATCAGTTTTGTCCATTCGCTTTGCACTCCATGGCTTTATGGCCGTACCCCTTACAATAAAAACAATACCCATGGAAACGATTAGTGTACATGGTGAAGGGTTGTTCTCTCCATTTGTTTGCTTCAGGTAGTATTTTAATTTTCTGCATCCTTTGCTGGTTGGAATCGATTCTCTTTGTCTGATAGTATGCAACAATATGTCCCAGTTTATGGTAGGTAAAACAAGTGACATTTCTCATAGGAGGAAAGAATCTCCTTTGATGACTTCTGAATTTTCCATATTCAGGAGTGGAAGAGATTTTTCCAGCTAGCTGTTTATTGATTTCGTTCTTTATTATTTGAGATTCCTTCTTGTTTCTGTTTACTTCATTGCAAGTCATGTTCTTGTTGGCTTATACTTCTATAGGAATATTTTTAGTTTCTTCATTATCCTGTATAGCTTTTACAAAAATGATATTCTAGTTATCTTTTACCTTGGATTTGCTGGTTTCTCCTTCTTAACCTATCCCAGTTTTTATGAAAGGATATCTTTGAGAATTTAGTATTTTATTCAACTGTTCAGAGCTTGTCATTTGAGGAGTGTTCATTGACAATTTCCTTTGGGTGTTTTCTAATTTCTTTCTCAAGCATACTACTTCTTCTTCCAATTTCTCTTGCTTCTAAATTTTATCCTCAATTTGCTTTAGTAGAGTGTCTTCCACCTTCTTAGCTTCTTCAAGTTTTACTTTCAACTGACTGAGGTCTTCTGAAGTCGGTTCTTATTTTACATATTTGAGGAGAATATCTTTCTGTTTTCTGCACTTCAGTTTAAGTCTGTCAATTTCCTCTATGGCACTTCTTAGTTCCCCCTAAGGATCTACCTCACATTCTTCCTCCTCTTCTAAAAGGAATCCTTCTGATTCTTCTTTGGCCATCAACACAAATTCAGAGGTTCCTTCTTCATTTGAGGATTCATCTGAGTTTTCAGATGCACTGCTATCTTGCTGAGCATAAAATGATCTTCTATTGAATCTCTTCCCTTTTTTCCAGTTATTTGTTTTGGTTTTCTCTGTCTCTTGAGTCTGATTCTTTGTTTTCTTAAGAGGACATTTAGATGCATAGTGCCCAACTCTTCCACAGTTAAAGAATTTAAATGGAATTTTACCTTTATACTTGCTTGAGCCTCTATCCAATATTCTGAAAAATTTGGCCTCTTCTTCATCAGAGCAGGAGCATGTATATTATTTTTCTTCTTTTCTCTTCTTTGTCTTAAAGGCTTCCTCCCTCACATTTGACTTCATCTCTGGAAGTCTCATCTCATAGGCTGTTAAGTTTCCAAGTAATTGGTTCATGGTCAATGTTTCCCAATCAGTTGTTTCTTCTATGGCAGAAACCTTGGGATTAAAACTGGATGGTAAAGATCTCAATATCTTTTGAACAATTACACATTCTCTAATGGTTTCTCCTAGAGCTTTCATATTATTCACAATTTTTGCAACCTTTAAGAAGAAGCTGGCAACATCTTCTTCTTCATTCATTTTTATATTTTCAAATTGGGCTCAATAGACTTGTAGTTTGGCCATCTTCACCTTTTTATCTCCCTCATGGATACTTTCTAATGTATCCCATATTTCTTTGGCAGTCTTGTTGTGCATTACTTTGATAAATTCTGCCTCACAGAGACCACTTAAGAGAGCATTCATGGCTTTGGCATTAGCTATAAAATCATGTTTGGCTTCTTTCTCTGTGTTAGACTCCTTTGGGGCATATCCCAAATCCACAGCAGCCCAGACTTCTATTCCTAGTGACATTACGTACGTCCCCATTCTTATTTTCCAGAAGGCATAATTTGTGCCAGTAAACAAAGGGGCTTTATTTGTTGAGCATCCTTGTAGACTACCCATCTTGGGGACCAAGGATCTCCTTCCAGTTGTTAAACTGATACAGAAGGAACATGGCTCTGATACCAATTGTTGAACCCTTGGTTAAACTGAGAGGGGGGAGGATGAATCAGTTTTATGCAGTCATGGTCTTGTAAAACTTTCTTTTACACTTATTTACATCTTCGTTTCGTGATCAACTTAATATACAACGGAAAAACAATCTTAATTAGTGAGTAGCAGGTATTAAGCAGATTAAATATAGAATACCAACACATAATCATCATGCACATAGACAACAGATATAAGTGGAAACCCATAAGGGAGAAAACCACATCTTATTATTGTTGTGATGCAAAGGCAAGCTCCAACTCCCTCTCACCACTGATTTTATGTAGGCTCCAACCTACAGGAGGCTACTACCTCAATTCTGCAAGGTACAACTTGCAAGGAAGCTCCAACTCCCATCTAATTTCTGCAGGCTACAACCTACAGGAGGCTCCTACCTTAGCTAGCTACAACTGGACATTTATCAAGCTACAACTTGATATGGAAGCACCAACTTCCTCACTGTACAATAAAATCATATGCTGATTTACCTGGATATCAGCTCTATTTTTCTCCTTCTTTACTGCTATCCTTCCAGTCTTCAAATTTGCTTTATATCATCTCTGGATCTTCACAACTCCTCTCTCTGCTCCTTCTTCTTCTTACATTCTCTCACCTCTTTCTCCATTCTCTCACCCTTATGCATATGCTGGTAACATTATTTATAGAGATCACCTCATAACTATTTGTATTCCACAAGGAATTTGAAATGAACAGGTATGACTCTTTGCCTTCCTCCTTCTCATTTTCTTGTCCAGCACATTCAGAATAATATAACAGAGTGTATACATTTGTGTATTACAGTGGAGTTTTGTTTTGCCTACGGAGACTTGCCTTTACATCACAAACAATTTAAATTCAATAATACATTTACAGTTACAATCAAACATTTCAATTCAACCCTTTCAGCCTCTTGCTTTTCCATTTATTTTGTCTTCTCTACCTGCTGTCCCTTTATCTTCTCTACCTGTTGTTGTATTTCTAACTGTTTTGCACAAGAACGGGTCCTTTTAACTGCGTGAGCCTTTCCTTGTTGTGTTTAACCTTTTCTTTTGTTACCCGAGTCGACCTCTGCTTCCACTCTTTTCTTCACAAACAACGCATAATACATTAAGCCTAGACATGAAATTCATTACTATTTACCCTAAACAATATCGCGTCCACTTTTTATCACATTTCAGTATTTCCATCGTTCTTTGCTATATGGATCCTTTGTTCTTCGATGCGATTTACAAAGGGAAAACCCATACTCCTGGACTTGAAAATATTTAGGCTTCGGCTTTGGTCTTCATCGCGTCCGCTCTCTTTATCACACTTCACACTTCAGCGTTCCCATGTGTTTATGCGATTTTTCTCCTGCCCCGATTGCGATATGCGATGGTAATATCGCATCACAATATCAACTATCGCAATATCGCAATATCGTCTATCGCATATTAATTTACCATACCGTGCGAACTCATATCATATGTGATATGCGATATGTGATCGCATCGCATCGCCACTTTGTGGTATGCGATGGACTTCGCATTGCCGATGTGCGATATAGTGCTGTGCCGCCACGTGTCCCTTCCAATCGCCACATCGCGTCGCAACTTTGCATTCATCTAGCGGCTATCTCATTCGCTTGCGATGTCCGATATGCGATCGGGTCCCACTTGTTTCCGATATAATATCTGCTATCTATCTCCTTTAATCTCATCCGTTGATCGCGTCGGTCCACGACTCTAATATTGGGCTTTAGGAAAGCGGGTCTCAGTTCACAGCACTACGGTGGCACTCCTTGGTACAGAATAATCATCAGGCTTGTGCTACCGTAGTGAATGACAACTGTCGATCTGCGGTCAACGCCCGATGGGCGGGTCAACTGTAGAGGCACCCCCTTGGGTTAATCATTTGGTTGTTTGTGCCCCCGCGGTACCGTTGATCCCAGATCAATGTTAACTGCGCTCATAAGATGCGATGTTCAACTCTGTGACACCGGTCCCACACATTTTATCATTCCGCTCTTTACATACTTTTTTCTTTAAAACAAAACACGTAAAAAAAATGTATTGGCCCCACAGTATGCCTCCTCTTAACTCATAATTTTGTTATTCCAAATAATGTTGAGTCTCCACTGATGCGATCATCACCGTTGATCTGTCTAGATCTATGGTCCTCGTTGCTGCTGGCACTTCCGATTAATACTCAAGCACTAGCATAATATCATCTCCTCTTATGATTCTCAACTCTATGGTTTAAACCCCAAATAAACCATATAAATATTTACGAGCCCACAACTTTATTTCAACGTACCTTTTACACCGTCGATCTAATCACTCATATATCTGATGACTATCGCATAAAAAAGATACATGATCTTTAATTTTTCAATCTCACGCGAAATAGCCGATTTTGTGTTGCTACGTGTCAACTCCTTAACGCTATCGTGTTCATTTCAACTTTTACCACTTACCACTCTAAAGCTGCACGAAAACACATTTGCTGGTTTTTGAAACCGTCTTCACTGTTCCATCTCTGCTATTGATTCATGGTTCCATACTCCGTTTGTTTACGCTGTCTCGCTCTGTGACACCAGTCCCTCCATGCTACTCCTCCTGAGCTTGTTCTTTATTCTAAGTGCGTTGATCTCTCCTGAGCTTTTTTTGCTACCTTTGCTCCTTTTCTTCCTTTGCTACTTCTCTGCTGCCTCTACTTCTTTCTGCTGCCTCTCTACATTCGTTGTTTCTCTGCTTTCGTTGTTCCTCTGCCTCTCTTTTATGCTTTCTTACTGCATTATTTCCTGATCTTCTCCTTTGCCTTATTACTGGTTCTTCTCTGCTCCTTTTCCTTAGTGATAGTTCAGGTTCTGCTCCTTTGTTCTCCTTTGCCATCGATGACAATATTTCCAACAACCACTGCATAGTTTAATAGTATATGAACACATTTCATCATTTAGAAGAGTGCTCTCCATTCTCTCCATATATGT
The DNA here is from genome assembly GCA_034641835.2 of Pinus albicaulis. NCBI lineage: Eukaryota > Viridiplantae > Streptophyta > Pinopsida > Pinales > Pinaceae > Pinus > Pinus albicaulis. The sequence continues at coordinate 177,828,548 of CM076582.1, read as the reverse complement.
GAATACTGCGAGTAAAAGAGAACGTTGTCATAAAGGGAGAAAGCTGAAAAATAAAAGAGAACATTGTCATATATTTGGAGGGCAATATAAAAGAGAACGTTGTCATATATTTGGAGAGAAAAATAAAAGAGAACACTGGAATATATTTGGATAGCACTCATAAAAGATAAATTTGTCATAAAAGGAGAGTGCTGCAAATATATATGTGAGATAACGTTTCAAAGAAGAGTTGTATGTTACGCAATATATATCCAATGCAAACGCACCAATGAAAACACACCTACTCCACATAGTGCAAACACATTATATATCCAATGAATTATACATCTTCCACCTATGCATTTGATATCCAACGCATTATATATTCAATGAATTATATATCTTCCACATACTCGTTATATATCCAATGCATTATATATCTTCCACCCTTTTTTTTCATTGAAAAATGAAACAAAACTGGCACTACTTGAAATTCTATATAATTCTAAGTCTCGCGGAAAAGCTCAATCATCTTCTTTGATTCCACGATAAAACCCAAGAACTTCAAAAGCTTCCCTTGTCCCTTGACTTGGAGAAATGAAAACTTAGTGGTGGAATCCCTTAGGGTGGTTCTAAGGGAGACAGTGATCTCTCTGTAGAGCTTTTTATTGTTCAATGATTTTACCAAATCTACGACCCCACAATGTAATTTTGTCAAAGAATTTCCCCACACCCTCCGATGCCTATAATTTCCCCACACCCTCACCTATTGTTGATGTTTCCTCCTTCCGCCAATTTATATATATCTTCCACCATATGAACGCACCATATGAACCTGTAATAGACTGGGAAAAATTTCATGTAATAAAAGTTAATAAATGCAAAATAAGACCAAAATTAAGGGACACTTATTCCAAGATGAATGTTGGGAAAATATATCCTAGTGGGAATCATTGGATGTGTTTATGGCTATAGGTAAATTTCCAAAGGCAATGGCTAAGGCATTAAAGAGGAAAATATTATTTTTGGCACATTGTTTATGAAAATAAAGGAAAATAGGAGATATGGAAAGTAAAAGGTCACAGGTGGCATGTGAGGAGGAGAAATGAATGAAAATAATGAAAAATAAAGAAAATAGAGGCCTAATTGATAAAAAATATTATGCGGATCAATTGATACCTTTTGTTAGTTCAGTTTTGGAGCTCTCTCATTATTTTATCTCTCACATACTCTTGAATAGTTAGAGTTTACTTGGAGCATTCTAGTATTGAGACAAGAAAGAGGAAAGAAAGAAAAGGAAGGACAAGGAAAGGAAAGGAAAGCAAAGATCAAGCAAGGAAGAGCAGGATCTAGCAGCTTCAGCAGGAATACTTGTAGGTAACATATTGCATGTGTGATTTCCTAGATAGTTTGGACATGCATGTATTATGCATGTTGGTATTTGTTTCTCTTGATGTCAGTGGCATGGTTTTTTTGAGTTTTTACATTTTTTTCAGCCTTACCTTGCCTTTTTCTGGATTCCATGGTGTGTTGGTATTTTGATCTCGGTTTTGAGCTTTGGAATTATCAGATGGATTTAGGAATTAGGGGCGAAGGTGGTCTGAAGGAAAATTCCTTAAGTCCTAGGAATCCCTTGACCAATTTTGGCGGGATACACGGTAAAGCCTTAGGTTATTGTCTCAGATTAGGTCCTAATGATTTGTGATTGGATTGCAGTAAAGCCTGAGAGATAGTGAGATGGAAAAGTCCTCAAGGATAGTGATGGATTTCCAAAGGCATTCCAATCTCAGTTCGTTTTTGTGATGATAGCTCCTATTTTGGTGTGATAATGATATGGTGAGGGTGGAGGTGGTTTAACCTCTAGATTCCCTTGTTTTTTTTAGATTGGTTTATCCATGAGACCCCACATTCATGCTTGGAATATGGCACGGTGGTGACTGGCTGAAGAGAGATTTGGCTCAGCCATGTCTATGGTCTGGTGGTACGTGGAAGTCTCGAACCTAGTCGGTTGTTGCCTATGATTAATGAAAGATAATTTCTCTTAGTTTTTTACTTATTAATGTGTGGATTTAATGGTTGTTATATCACTGTTATTTCCATGGTTTTATGCTCGCTATAAGCATGGTTAAATGACTATTTCATCTCATGGTTATTTCATGTATTTTCTTGTAAATGTTAATATAATGGATCCAAGACGAAATTGACGTTATATCAGTTCAAGGAACAACGCAGTGATCTTTCTTGTAATGTCTCTCAAGATTTTTTAGTCATTTGTGCTATGTCTTGTATCATAGAACTGTAGATTTCATGCATGCCAAGTGTTTGATAGAATTTTAGTCCCAGTTAGGGATTTTCAGGCCTAGTCCTGGAGTCATTTTTTGGGTATTTTGCATTTTCGCCATGTGTTTAATTAATTTTTAAAGCTACAGGAATTTATGGGTAGTGTTCAGGATTTTAGGCTTAAAAAGTGCCTTAAATCATGTGAACGCAAGAATAGGTATGGGTAAAAGAGTCCCTAGATGCTCGTTCTACAAGGATGTGGGAGAGTACATAGCCTCCCAGACACGCCCTTGACCATATTAAGGGAGTGTTCGAGGGTTTTCTTTAGTAAAAATTCAATGGGACATAGGGCCATGTCATGTGGATGATTGGGATAGCCTCTAGGGGTCCTTTAGTAGGTACAAAGTGTCTGTGTTATGGTTTTCCGTGTCGATTCCACTTCCTTAAAGTTACCAAGGAGGTTGAGTCTCCTCTTAAATTCCCTCATCTCATGTTTACTTCAGTTGGCTGGTTAATTAGGTATATGTGAGGGGAGTTGTGCGTTATAGGTGGTATTAGAGCGTGGTTGCACTCTCCTTGGGAAAATTCCAATGTTGTCAATCTTATTGTCTTTTTTCATTCATGTAGGTTGTGTATGTGTCTCTCATGTTTGTGGTCTGTGTACTGGTCGCATCTGCATGGTATTGGTCATGGTGGCAGTAATGTCGTCATGGAAGGGATGATGGTGTTGTTGTAAATGTGTTTCCATGAGCATATGACTGGTTATACATGCCAGGTTCTTAGATGTTTTTAAGTGTACATTGGTATGGTTGAGGTTGTCATGCATGAGGTCATGGTGTGTATTTGGTGTGGTCATGCATTGATGACTGGACTCTAACTAGAATGATTTTTATGTGTTGTTATAACATTTTTTACAAGTATATATGTTGTTATGATTATGTATATACATGTATTACACTAATAGGATGATATTTCAGATGAGATATCCTTGCCAATTTATGCTAAGGTACGTTGGTTTATTGTGATTTGGCTTAAGCTAACATGAGATGCCTTCTAGGAAGAAATCAAAGATGTCTAGCAAGATGGTAGACTACAAATATTCTCCTTATGAATATGATGAAAAGCATGATGTTGGGAACTCATCTGATTTAGCACATACACGAGGGATTTTGAAGGAATAAATAAGTAATTGTAAGGAAGACAATGAAAAAATCATACAAGCATAATAAAAACAAGCATAAGTAAATGCAGAAATCCTTCAAAGTTTGTCATATTTGCAGCAACAAGGACCACTTCATATCAGTTATGGATAGGAGGATGTAACTAATTGGGAATATGCCAGTAGGTCTCCTGATGGTTACAGGTCAGATAGATATGACACGATTAGAGATGGTAGATTCTTGGACACTCCATATAGGAGAGGTAACAAACAAAGGTACTACTCTAGTTCTAGTTCTGATAGGCATTATGATCGTCATCATTATCATCCTTACAGGAGGTGTGACAGGGGATATTTGTCAGATTATTTTAAGAAAGAAAATCCACCTACCTTTGAATGAGAGATGAAGAAATCATAATATGTAGAGGCACAGTTGCTTGGTATGAGGAAATTATTAGGTTTCATGATTATTCAGAAAATATGAAAGTCAGAATAGCATATTCAGTCTCAAAGGTAAAGTATTCAATTGGTGGGAATATGTGAAGAATGTCAAGGGTATTTCTGAGGAGGAGTTGACTTGGAGTGATTTCGAGAGGTTGTTTCACAAGAAGTATCTGTCAGAAAGGTACTATGATGCTAGAGTTAAGGAGTTTTATGAGTTGCAGATGGGTTCCATAACATATGACGAGTATACTAGTAGGTTTTTGGAGTTTTTGAGATATGTGCTTTACCTCAATGAGGATAAGGGCAAGGTTCAAAGATTCATCAGTGGGCTTCTAGTAGCCTACAGAGACCAGATTGAGTTTGATGAGCCTAGATCATTAGAGGAGGCCATTCAAAATTTGAAGCATTGTTATGAGAAGTCAAAATGAAAAGTTGAGCCTAAATGTGATTTGAAAGGAAATGAAAAATCTAAAGGAAGATGGCCACCAAAGCGGGAAATACCGCAAGATGCAGGTGATAAATAAAACGTGGTTCCTTACAAGAAGTTCAATACAACTCGGAACAGACCTAGAGAGCAGTAGAATAGAGGTGATGGTAGAGAACCATTTTAGTTTTGGATATGTGGCAAGGATCATCATAAGAGGGAATTTCCACGGTATCAGGGTGGTAGACCCCAGATCTATAGTGCATGGGAGGTGTAGGTAGTTGGGTATGTTGGTCATAACATTCCTCAGATTTATGCAGATGTGGAAAATAGGTAGGCAAAACATCAGGAGTCTATCATTGAGATGGGCGATAATATTTGTGATAAAGTTGTTTATATTTTGATTGATCTTGTATCTAGTTATATTTATGATAATCCTGACCTAGTGGATAAGTGTGGTTTGAGAAAAGAAGTGCACACAAAATCTTGGTTAATGCAATTGGCTATAGGTACACAGAAAAGAGTTCAACATTGGGTAAGATCTTGTGCATTTGAGTTGAATGGCATGTCTACAAAAATGCACTTGAACATATTTCCATTGGGATCATATAGTATTCTATTGGTTATGGACTGGATATACCTTCACAGGACCAAGGTCGATTGTTATGAAAAATACATTGAGTGCTTGGATGACAATGGGGAACCAAGAGTCTTACATGGAAAGAAGAAAGCCACATTACTTAGGATGGTGAAAGTTATGTAGACAAAGCATAGTTGCAGGAAAGGGTGTGTGTTATTTGCAGTACATATATCTAGTGAAAAAGGTAAGGAAGTTGAGGATGCAGATGTTTTGAGTAGGTACCCAATTCTACAGCATTTCCAGGATGTATTTCTTGTAGAAATTTCAGAGTTTCCACCTCACAGGGAAGTATACTTTTCTATCAAGTTGGTACTTGGGGTAGCACCAACATCAAAGGCACCTTACAGGATGAGCACACCTGAGCTGGTAGAGTTAAATTTGCAACTGAAAGAGATTCTTGATAAGGTATACATTAGGCCAAGTGTATTTCCTTGCGGTGCACCATTGTTGTTCGTGAAGAAGAAGGATGGTACTCTTAGACTATGAATTGATTATAGGCAGTTGAGCAAATTAAAAATCAAGAAAAGGTACCCATTACCAAGGATTGATTATTTGTTTGATCAGCTGAAGGGAACAAAAATGTTCTCTAAGATTGACTTGAGATCATGTTACCATCAGGTATGCATCAAAGAAGAGGACATCTACAAGACAACCTTACGAACTAGGTATGGTAATTATGAGTTTGTTGTATTTCCATCGATTTGAATAATGCTCCAGCTACATTTATGTGTTTGATGAATAATGTGTTGTGTCCTTATCTTGACAAGTTTGTGATTGTATTAATTGATGACATCTTGGTATATTCTAAGAATGAAGAAGAACACGTCGAGAATTTGGCATCAGTGTTGATATTTTTGAGAGAGCATCAGTTGTATGCTAAGCTCATCAAGTGCAATTTATTTTAGACTGAGGTACATTACTTGGGACATGTTGTCTCCAAGGATGGCATAGCAGTGGATCCAGAAAGGTAAGAGCTATCATGGAGTTGGAAGCTCCTAGAAATGTAGAAGAGGTGATATATTTCATGGGATTTCTAGGCTATCACAAGAGGTTCATTAGGAAATTCTCATAGATTTCTTATCCAATTACATAATTGCATAGGAAAGGTAAGATGTTTGAGTGGACGAAGGAGTGTGAGGCCAGTTTTGAACAACTTAAGAAATTGTTGACACATGATCCAGTGTTAAAGATCGCAGATCTAGAAAAAGAGTTTGTAGTATGTACATATTCTTGCAAAAGAGGGCTTGGTGGAGTCCTTATGCAGGATGGATAGGTGGTATGCTATGAGTCACAAAAACTGAATGAGCATGAACATAATTATCCGACGCATGATCTTGAAGATGTTGAGGAACTATATTCTTGGCAGGAGGTTTTTAATGATGAGTGATCATAGTGGGTTGAGGTACTTGTTTGACCAACCGAATTTGAATGTCGGGAAAGCTAGATGGTTGGATATGATCAATGAGTTTGATTTTGAGATCAAATACATTAAAGGTAAAGAGACTAGGCTTTTAGATGCTCTTAGCAGATGGATAATGGTAAATCACATTGCATCTATGATCTCCTATGGGACAGATTTATAGGATATGATTTTGCAAGCAAGGAAGTAGGATTTCAGTTATATGGAGCTTAGGCACAGATTGCAGCAGGGTACAAGTAGTAGTGCATGTATAGGTGCAAGTGTACAGGATGTGGACTATCGTTTCACAGTAGATGAATTGATCAGGTTTAGAGACAAGATATATGTTTCAGATAGTAGTGAGCTCAAGAAGGTGATCTTGAGGGAGTTTCATATGAAACGATATTTAGGTCACCCATGATATCATAAGACATTGAATGTAGTGAAGAGGTTCTATTATTGGCCGAAACTGAGGAAGGATGTGGCAGATTTCGTGGCTAGATGTTTGGATTGTCATCATGTAAAGGTAGAGTGAAGGAATACAGGTGGTCTACTACAACCTATTTTGATTCCAAAATGGAAATGGGAGGTCATTTCCATGGACTTTATCACAGGTTTTCCAAGGATAGTGAGACAACATGATTATATCATGGTTTTTGTGGACAGGTTGACAAAGGTAGCACACTTCATTCCAGTGAATACTGCGTATTCATATAGCGATGTAACATAGGTGTTCATTAGAGACGTATTTAGATTGCATGTTGTTCCAAATAGGATTGTGTCGTTCACTTCCAAGTTCTCGAAGGCGTTATTTTCCGGTTTGGTCACATAGTTTTCCTTCGATACAAATTGAGTTTTCCTTCGATACAAATTTCCATCCTTAGACATATGGATAGACAAAGATAGTCAACAAGATATTTGAGGAAATGTTGAGGATATATGTGATGCATTAGCAATGTAAGTGGGTTGAGTTTTCATACAACAATGAGTATCAGTATTCATTGGGTATGAGTCCCTTAGAGGCACTGTATGGGTGGAGTTGTAATACTCCCATCAATTGGAGTGATCCAGTTAACAGGGTATTGATTGTACTAGACATGTTGGAAGACATGGAGCAGGAAATGCAGGTTATAAATAAGAATCTAAAGGCAAGACATTATAGAAATAAGATTTATGAAAACTAGCACAGGGTATTTAAGGAATTTTAGGTTGGGGAGCATTTTTATTTGCGCATCATGCCCAACAAGAGCTCCTTGAGGATCATATTATGTGCCAAGTTGGCACCACAATATTGTGGGCCTTTTGATATCCTTGAGAAGATTGGATCAATGGTATATAGACTTTCACTGACTCCAATGGTGAAATTCCATGATGTGTTTCACGTTTCATTACTTAAAAGGTATATAAAGAATGTTGATTATCTTATTGATTGGTTTGTAGTGCAGGTGGAGCAAGAAGGAGAATTCTAGCTGGAACCTCATTTCATATTGCAGTGGAAGAAGCTCATGCTCAGGAACAGATCCATCAAGTAGGCTAAAATGAAATGGGAGCACTTTGGGCCCGATGAAGCTACAGGGGAGATGGTGGATCAGATGCAAACCATGTATCCTTCATTGTTTTCCGCTTGAGGCAAAGCAGTCTTGGTTTGATGTTTGGTATATGTTTGGAATATGTTTTGGTGATGTTTTGGTATATGTACATATGTATATGGATGTAAATACCACCATGAGATAAGTTATAAAGCTCCAATAAACGATATGGATATTACATGGTAATGCTATCATGGTTTTTTCTTTTGAGTAGGTTACTTATTGTAAATACTGCATCGAGCTAAGTTATAAATCTCCATGAGAAATATGTTTTCTTTTTAGCACTTTTGCTAAGGTGTAGGTGTGTTTTAACACCAAGGAAGGTTTTCCCCAAAGGGGAGGGTTCTATAACACACCTAGGAAAAATTTCATGTAATAAAAGTAAGACCACGGTTAAGGGACACTTATTCCAAGATGAATATTGGGAAAAGATATCCTAGTGGGCATCACAGAATGTGTTTATGGCTAAAGGGGAATTGACAAAGGAAATGACTAATGCATTAAACAGGAAAAAATTATTTTTTGGCACATTATTTATGAAAATTTAAAGGAAAATAGGAGAAAAGGAAGGTAAAAGGTCACAGGTTTCATTTGAGGAGGAAAAATGAAGGAAAATAATGGAAAATGAAGAAAATAGAGGCCTAATTGATAAAAAATCTTATGAGGACCAGTTTGTACCTTTTGCCAGTTCATTTTTGGAGCTCTCTCATTATCCTCTCCCACACATACTATTGGATACTTAGTGTTTTATTGGAGAATTCCAGCATTGAGCCAAGAAAGAGGAAAGCAAGTAAAGGAAGGAAAAGGAAACAAAAGGAAAGAAAAGATCAGGTAAGGAAGAGTAGGATCTAGCAAATTCAACATGCATACTTGCAGGCAACATATTGCATTTGTGATCTCCTAGTTGGTTTGGACATGCATGGCTTATGCATGTTGGTATTTGGTTCTCTTGCTGCTGGTGGAAAGGTTTTGTCGGGTTTTGACAGTGGTTTTCATCCTTGCCTTGAATTTTTCCAGATTCCATGGTGTGTTGGGATTTTGATCTTGGTTTTTAGCTTTGGAATTTCCAAATGGATTTCGGAATCTAGGGCAGAGGTGGTCTCATGGAAAATTCCCAAAGGAATAGGAATTCCTTGATTGGTTTTGGTGGGATACATGGTAAAGACTGAGGGTGGTGTCTCATATTAGGTCTTATTGATCTAAGATTGGATTGTGGTAAAGCTTGAGAGACAGGGAGACAAAAAATTCTTCAAGGATAGTGATGGATTTCTGGAGGGATTCTAATATCGTTTCGGTTTTATGATCAAAGAACTGGCTTTGGTGTGATCACATTATGGTGAGGGTGGAGGTGGTTTAACCTCTAGATTCCGTTGGTTCTTTTTGGATTGGTTTATCCATGAGATCCCACATTCATTCTTGTAATATGGCACGTGGCTGACTGGATGAAGATATATTTGGATAAGCCATGTCTATGGTTGGGTGGTACATGGAAGTCCCGAACCGGGTCAGTTGTTTCCTATGATTAATGAAAGATAATTCTCTTTTTTTTTTACTTATTAATGTGTGGATTTAATGGCTATTATCTCACGGTTATTTCCATGGTTATATTTTGGTCATAAGCATGGTTAAATGACTGTTTCATGTGATGGTTATTTCATGTATTATCTTGTAAGATAATATAGTGGATGCAAGACCTAATTGATGTTATATCAGTTCAAGGAAGAGGGTTTTGATCCTTCTTGTATTGTTTCTCAAGAATTTTCAATAATTTTTTCCTTGTCTTGTATCCTAGACATGTAGATTTCATTCATGCCAAGTGTTTGACAAAATGTCAGTCCCGATTGGGGATGGTCAGGCTTGGTCCTGGAGTCATTTTTTGGTTATTTGCCATTGTCTCAATGTGTTTGATGAATTTTGAAATCTACAGGAAGTTCTAGGCAGTGTTCGGGATTCTGGGCTTAAAAAATGCCTTAAATCCCACAAACGTAGGCACACGTTTCGGTAAAAGAGTCCCTTGACGCACACATTTTTATGCTGTGGGAGCATTCAAAGCCTCCCAAATGCACCCTTTCCCATATAAAGGGAGCGTCTGAGGTTTTTCTTCAGTACAAATTCAGTGGGACCTAGGGACAAGTCAAGTGGATGACTGGGATAGCCTCTTGGGGTCCTATCGCAGGTACATGGGGTGTGTGTTATGGTTTTCTGTGTCGATTCCACTTCCTTAAAGTCACCAAGGAGGTTGAGTCTACTCTTAACCGCCCACATCTCATGTTTACCCTAGTTGGCCTGTTACTTGGGTAGATGTGAGGGGAGGTGTACATTATAGAACCATTGTAATATTGCATGGTTTAATATATATTAATGCATTGAATGTATGTGTTGCGTGGAATATATAACTTTAATAACATATGAGAAAGCCCCACTACTGCATATGTGTTCCAATTCCTCTTATTGAAAGCACCAAAATTACATATTTGTTACAATTCCTCTCATTGAAAGCACCAATGTTACATTGAATTGTATATTATGTATAATTGATAAGCTTTACATAGGGTTTTTCTCGTTGTTGTTGCATAAGCATGTTATCATTTTGTTGCATATCGTTGTTAGCAACAAACCAAGTGTATACTTTCCAGCACACTCATTTATTCAAGTGTACCATATATGATACCAAATTGTATATTCAATTGATCAACCACTTATATTTGATACCACAATGCATACATGCCAATGAAAAGCATTAAAATAAATATACTAATGCCAACCTTAAATAAAATATGCCAACACAAAGCAATTGTATAATTTCCAACGCAGTCATATATTCAAGTGATGATATGTGGCAATTACAAAATTCATAAGGAGGTCATTGTATATTGAAATCAATCCACAAGGAAGCCTTTGTATATTGAATTAATGAGGTTGTTGTATATTCAAGGCTATTAAGGAGGCTGATGTATATTCAATTAAGGAGGTTGTTGTATATTCAATTAAGAAGGTCGCTATAAATTCAAGACTATTAAGAATGACATTGTATTATTCAATGATACGATATGTTCCAACATTGTAGATAAGATTCCAATGTTGTATTTACAATTTTCTCTTTGATAAAATAACGTTGTCCAAATTAGGGCATAATACCCTAAAATCTCCTCCATTTGTAAATACATTTCTCTAGATATAAAATTCCTCCATTTGTAAATACACTGCTCCAATTGCAAATTCGCTACTCCAAAAAGGTATATATAATGTTGAATGTATCTCTTGTAAGCTATACACTACTCCAGAAAGAATGAATAAATTCCATCATTGAACGCCAAACCAATGTTACACACCAAATCAAAGTTGTACAACATATCTTGACCACATGGAAGAATCACACATGGTGGAATCTCTCTTGGAACATATAACTACAATGTTGGAATATAATAACTGTTGTGGTGGATTTGATGCACGTATATACGAAATCACACCAGTTTAAGGGGTATGGTTTACCCCTTTAAACTATTGGTAATAGGTAGAAAGAAGTGTAGTAAATGAGCATACTACATATAAAAAGAAGCATGAAAATATAATCTAAAAAATAAACTAAAACTAAACATAAATAAACAGAAGCTCTAACGAGTCAAATGACACAATAATGGAAACGGTGGCTCTAGACCCCTCTTATTGAGCGCTGTTAGTGAAGAGAAGAATACTTAACCATCTTTCCAAAGGGCCCCTAGATAATGGTTCTAGGTCTCGATGCAAGGATGTTGGTCATTCTAAGCTTGCCTTGATGCAGTCTCCCTCTCTCTCTCTACTATGTGGACTGAGCTTGTTGTATGGCCAACAAGTGAGTCCCCTCTGTTTGTAGCTCCGGGTCACACACTGTTGGTATTGCTTGGGAAATTCTAGCCAGCATAACAATGTGATCACCAATTCTTCATCTCATGGTAGCTTTATATAGGGGATTTCAAATCCTCCTTCCCTCCCTTGGTACATTGTAGATGGTGACCCAAGGGAGAGGTATGATTCCTTTGTGTGTTCCAAATATCCCATTGTGTGCTCACATAGTGTCTAAGGAGGCATTGGTCATTGTCCTTAGGTGGCTTCAAGTAAGGAGTAACTTGTCCTTTGCTTTATGTGGTCCCTTATAGTGACATTTTTCCACTCTCAGGAATGCGCGCTTATTGGGCCAAAGGGTGCGCAGCAGGTGCTCTTCTCGAAGGATAATGTGTGCAATCAAAATTTAAGACTAGTTCAAATACTTTCCGGATCCTGTAATGTCTTCCAGCTCTGTAAATCCTTTGGCTTGACATTAATTAATGTCATCTTCTGCTGTATGATTTTCCAATGTTAACAATAACCAAAGTTGTATATTAGACATAAAATGACATTGTTCGTTCTCAAATGTAATCAATAAATCCAACACACAAATCAACAATGTATATCGTTCACCATATATATCATTCAATGCCCATATCTTAAAGCAACATTACATAGTACTAAAGCATCGTTAGGTATTAAATAATTTTAACTCATGAATGAATGAAAGCTACAAATAGTATTTTTCAACACTTTTATATGAATGTTGCTCCAGGTTGGAAGAATTCTCTTCTTTTTATAATACACTCACCATTAATAATATTCTCTCCATTAATAATATTGAACGTTGTTCAATTTTCTCCTCAATGAAGGTTGATATTGCAATGGTGAGAAAAATGCATAATATCGTGTTGAACATAACACTTGTATTTAATATTAATGCATTAATTATTAACTTGCTACAAATATCCTCAATGCATAGTGTTTTCCAATTAACAATGTAATGGGTACGTAGAATACAAGCTTTTCCAATTTATTTATACGTAGATCATTCATTGTTCGTCTCTTTGTTTTTTTCCATCTTTGTTCCTATTTTTGCTCCTATCTGTTTTGAATAGTCACAAATATATTCCTGACCACATAGTTGTTACTCTTCTCTGTATGAATTCATTCCTTACCATTAAATATGGGAATTATTTTGAGTGCTCAATTCTCTTTGGGATTGCATTTTCTTCCTTAAAAATATTGCTTACTCTCTTAGTCTTCTCTTGAGATCAATTCACACAAAATGGATCTAGATTGGTTCTTGATTTTTAGGGTTATGCTTCCCCTTCCCTTTCTTATTTTATTTTGTTTTGTTTTATATTGCATTTTGTATCCTCTGCCAAAGATATAGATAATTTCCTTTGAATATGGTATCCTTTCTTCTTCTGTAAATGAAATGTCTTTATAATAGAAATATTGCTTCAATGTTGCATTGTTTTCTTTATATAATTGTGGCTCTTTTCATGTGGCTTACATGCCTTTAATGTAATTAGTTTGGTGCTCAGTATTTCCTTTAATTCTATATAGGATGATCCTTTACATACTTAACTTGTTGGTCAAACATTATTTCCTTCAGATTTGTATTCTCTCTTAGCGGACTGTGTTGATCACGTTTGAGCATTTTACTAGATTTCACTTTATGTTTTATTTCATATCCCTTTTCAAAAAAAATTGGTTGACATAAACTTAAATATCTCATATTTAATTGAATTATTTGCATCATGTGAGAAAGAACATTGTGTATCATTTCACGTAGAACTTGCACAAAATCATAGGCTTGGATTTGGTGATTGGTGCCAACTTCAACCTTTTAACACCAACTTCTCTTCCCTTTAATATGTGTTTCTTCCTTTTGTAAACTTACTCTTTTGCATTTCCTTTTTCTTAGCCTTCATATTTCCAACTTCATTTGTGTCATAAAGCACCTCATATACTCATTTTCCATTGAACTTCCATGCTCATGTAATCTAGTTTCTGACATCTTTGATACATGTACTTCATAGGAAAATAAATTGGATGAAATATTCATTCCATCACAATTTTGAGTGGATATTTTGACAATATCAACTAAGGAATTTTTCATTTTCATATAAATCCTTGTTCTCTTCATTAACAATGTCATTCTTGACATATATTTTATTTTCATTGTAGAAGTTTTCTTCCTCAAAATTTTGATATATTTCTAATCCAGATTTATGCAGGAATGCAACAGAATAAAAATATAACCATAAATACAAATATTCAGCTGAAATGTAACTTCATTTCATTAATATCAAATGACTGAAATATGCTTAGAGAAAAAATGAAAATAAACTATCTAGGGTGTTGGTAGCTTGTCTCTAAGAAGAGATGTGGCGGCTATAGGCCTCTGAACTATGTTAAAATGAGGCTCGAAGGCCTATTTATTATTTAGAAACAATGGAAAACTATAAACATCCAAAATCCTAACCCTAGGAGATGAAATTCCACGCTATGGGCCTCGTCGGGGTAAATTGGTACATCAATTTCCTGGGGTCGTAACTTTGGCATACTATCTCCCTTTGACGCACATGATACATCGTTAGAAATATATATCCGAGGAATAAAATTGATTACAATGAATATGGAACTTGTGACTCATATTTTCTAGACCTTTCATGCCAAAAAAATGTCGTTTATGGCCTCAAAACGGCTCTGTAATTTCAAGACCTGAAAAACTACTAAAAATAACAAACTATGCTACAATTAAGGAAACTGAAAAAATGAAAGAAACAATGGTTAGGCCCCAAGTGTAATAGGTGGGTGGCCACCAATATCCACCTGGATCATTCCTCCCCCTTAGGAAGCAATGGTCCCCATTTCATTGAGTTCCTCCATGAGATTTGTAATGTCATATGTGTCCAGTAATGGTGGAAAGTATGGCTGAAGGCGATCCACTTTGAATATTGGTTGTCGGCCAAGGAATGGGGGAATGTTAAGCTTAAATGAATTGTCTCCCACAACCTTGATAATGATGTAAGGCCCATATCAGAGTGGTATGAGCTTCCGATGAGCTCCCAAACTTGGTCGCCCACCTGGAACTTGTCTGGCACCTGATGTTGATCATGTCACTACTTGTACTTGTAATTAGATTTATCCAAGATTTCATGGACCTGATAGATGCGTTCAATAATACTGGTTGCTTTATCAGCCTCAAACAATACATGTGTAGATTATGTCTGTGTGGTCTCATGAGGTATGGCACCATCAGGCAGCGACACGCCTAGCAACATATCAATGTAGTGTTTGACCTAAAAATGTAGAGGAACCTCTACGGGTGAGGAGAGAATGTCCTTGTATTCCTCCACCACTTTGTCAATCTGCTTCTATCATGTAGGGGAGCCCTGCTTATAGGCCGTGGCCACAATCTTCCTGGTTTGGGAAATAATCTTACTGCATTGATTTTCAGTAATCAAAGACATGGCAAGAGGCGGTACTACCTCTAGTATCATGTACAACTTATTTCCCAAAGTAATAATAATAGTACGAGGCTGAGACTCATACACATCATGTCGCTTCCACAAGTATGGTTGGCACAATAATACATAAGACACCTCAAGAGGAGCAACATCACACAATGTCTCATCCGTGAATGGCTTGATGTTGTACAGAAGGCAGAACTGCTGGCGAACATAGAGATCTCTTCATTAGTGAAGCCACCCAATGGTATATGGTTCTGGGTGTGATGTGGTCGGTAGGCCGAGCCGCTTCACGACCTCTACTAAAATGAGGTTCTTTTGGATTCTACTATAGACAAGGAATTGTAGTGGAGAACCCTTCACCCACATTTGGGAATGGAAGAGGCGCTCCCCCTCCTCTGGATCTTCGGGTTCCTCCTTTTGGATCTTGGTGGTGGAAACAGTGGCGATGGGTTCTGCATCAATGATTTACTTCCATTTTTCATTCCGCTTCTCCGGTTTTGACTCAGAATCAGAACATGCATCTGATTCAGATGCCTTCACTTCGTCCACCAACGACTGTTTGGTTCGACACTCGCTTGTGTTGTGAGTGGGGCTGTTATGAAATTCACACCACTTCCTTGTGTCATTCTTTGGCTTTGTGGTGTCGTTTTGAGTTTCCCTGCTTTGGATTTTCCCCTTGTTCTATGGTTTGGGGGCGCCTTTCCTTGGCTTCAGATTCATGGATCTAAAGTCTCGCTTCTTATGCTCGATCTTGGCGACATATCGATATGCCGCGTCAAGTGAGGTAATGTTGAGGAACTCCATTTCATCCTGAATGTATCTGTGCAAACCACTATGGTACTTGAGCACAAAATGTATCTATGATTCTTTAATACCAAACTTTGTGTGCAGGGTACGGAACAAATTTGTCAGCTTGTGCACATCTTGGTCCCTTTGCTACCGCAGCATGGTCCATTGGATGTACTTGTCCTCATAGCTCCCCACGAGGTAATATTGTTCCTTGATGTCGTCTTGGAAAAAATTCCAAGTGGGTATGGTCAAGAACAGAAAGGGTTCCCCCCTGTCATTTTTCTCACAATAGGTTTCCCAGCAGTCTTTGACATGTGGGGTAGCTTTAAGGAGTGAAAAATTAATCTTTTCTCGGTTGGAGAAATCATGGACTGAAAAATACCCTTCCAGTAAATTGAACCATCTATCTATGGTGTCTGCATCTATCTGGCCTTAAAATACATGAATTTCAAAGTTTACATGTAACTTGAAGGGAGTGGCACCTCCAGAGTGGCTGTTGGATGCATATGTGTCATAGGTGGGCACTAGTTGAAGGATCTGGGCAAAGTTATCCATCATCGCGTTCCTTTGTTTCTCGAGGGCCTCCTTGAGAAATATTTTGATAGGATATCATACTCACTCTTCTTTCTTTTCTTCCACCATGGGAGGTCGTCAGGGTTTGCGAGGTTGATCTTCGAAGGGTTCAACCAGATTGAGCCCTAACTCCTTATACCTTGACCTCGCTGGGGACAAGAAAAAAAAAACAAAGAAAAGGCAGACCGCTCTAATACCACTGGTCCAGATTTATGAAGGAACACAACAATATAAAATATAAATATAAATACAAATATTCAGCAAAAATATAAATTCATTTAATTAATATCAAATGACTGAAATATGCTTACAGACAAAATGAAAATAAACTAGCTAGGGCGCTGGTAGCTTATCTATGAGAAGGGATGTGGTGGCTACAAGGCTCTAAACTATGTTACAATGAGTCTCGAAGGCCTATTTATTATTTATAAATAATGGAAAACCCTAAACATCCAAAAACCTAACCCTGGGAGATATAACACCATACTATGGGCCCCGTCGGGGTAAATTGGTACATCAATTTCCCGAGGTTGTAACTTTGTCATAGTATCTTCGCTTGAAGCACATGATACATCAATAGAAAGATCTATCCAAGGACTACAACTAATGAAAACAAATATTGAGTCTCTAACTCATATTATCCAGACCTTTCATGCCCAAAAAATGTCGTTTAGGGCCTCAAAACGACTTCGGAAGTTCGGGACCCGAAAAATTGCTAAAAATAGTAAATTGTGCTACAATTAAGGAAACTGAAAAACTGAAAGAAACAATGGTGGCGCTTGTTGGGTAAAATTAATTGCTTAATAAAAAAAACTAATCACGTAATAATTAATTATCAACCAAGGAACGTCTTTTTATTTCAACACAATCGACAAAATATATGCACAGAAAATACCAATAGCTAACACTGATTCTACATGATTATGTTCTACACTATCAAGCTCATTCGAAAAGAAATAAAAAGAAAGACTTGAAAAACAATATTAAATCTAAAAAACGGAAAGTAAATGATAGGAAAATAATTATGCTAATCACACGACTTGAATCAATACTAAATTAAATCACACATTGTTGAATTGTAAATTTAACCTATTGCACCCAACATAATTCAAATGTTAATATAGGAAAATAAATTAAATGAAATCTAGAAATTGCGAGAAATAAAAAATCTGGAAAATGCAGCAAGCAACAAATTACATTTAAAGAAAGGAAATTTACTTTAAAGAACAAGAATTGAAATTCAAATAAACAAACATGCAACTAAACTAATTTAGATGTTCAAGACAACACCTCATCTAAGGTAGTGAACCCAACTGCCCAAGACTCAGTTCTGCCTTGAGAAATAACTCAGATCAGATTACAAGTAACAAATGTAGAACTCAATGGATAACTTCCTTCATTAAAATATATGAAAGAAATAATTACATCAGAATGAAGCTCTTAGCTTTGTCTCAAGTTCAACAATTATTCATCTCATATTCAACAATTGTTCATTCGTTCATCCAGTAATTGTTCATCGGTTCATTCCCCCTGTTTCATTTAAATACACAGAGAGCAAAGGGAAATTACAACTAACTTGATTACAAAATGATTTACCATTAAAATTGAAGATTGTCTACAACAAATTGGTCAACAAGATCAAATCTGAAATATCATGACTCAGCTGGAACAAGTCAAATCTGGTATTGCAATTGGAAGAATTTGGAAAACGACCACAATAACAAATATCAGAAATTTACCTTCAGATAACCTTCCATTTCTCTCAATCCGAACTGAATTTTGGAAAATTTCTCATACAAAAATTGAATTGGTTCGTTCTGCACAAAACCCATGTCTCGGATTTTCTGTATTCAACTTCATTTATCCAAAATCTTCAATGCAAAACCGTCACTATTTATCCCAACAAATTTTTGAGTTGGAATAGTTGGAGATCGAATTTCCAATCTGGAAGAGATCTTGGAGGCTAAAAGCGTGAGTGATGTTATAACAAATTAATAAACGATATTTGACAAAATCATGCATAATAATTATCAATTTATTTGAAATAAATGAGAATACGTATTACTTATCCATAAGAGCATAAATTACTATAAAATGGAATTAAATGATAAATTATGATAAAGAATGTGATAAAGAATTGTAGAATTGGATGAAATAGACATTAGAAAGTGGTAATAATAGTGACAATTTAGTGGCCCAACATACCCCCAAACTGAATATGTTGCATGTCCTCATGCAACCCAAAGCTTCTGTATTAACCAAGCTGTAATAAAATAATCAAAATGTTCACCCCAAGTCATTATATTGATGGAACAAATGATTTCTTCCTCAAATAATAAATATTTAATTTTAGGGATGTTGGTGAAGGCATAACAATTTTCACATTGACTTTCAACCATATGTAGATCAAGTTACAACAAAATATGATACAAGGAACTACAAACTTCATTAACCATTTTCTCAAAAATTACAAACCAGATTTTGCTGAAATTTTGTAACTATACTAATGCTTCTCTAATCCAAAAATCAGATCATTTTGATGCATAGACCAGGAGATATAAAAAAAATGGTTGTAAGTGACAGTGCATGATTTCTAAAATTTTACAAACTAATTTAGCTTGAAATTTTATGGGTTTGTGTATTTTAAAGATACATCTTTGCTGTCCAAAAATCACAAGAATTTATTTCATAGTTTTAAAGATATACGCAAATAAATTTCGACACTATATAAAAATGAAATTGTATGCCTTAAGTTAGAAAGAAAGTAGAAAACATCCATCATGAGTATAAATTCCTCCCCCAAACTGGAGAATTAGCATGCTCTCATGTTGTACTAGAAAACAATTTGAGGTCGTTGCTACAATCATTATGCTTGGTGTACAACAACATGGAATAAGCGAGGTCTTGATAAGGAATAAGGAGATCGATGGGTGATGGCATGGTCAGAATAAAGAAATGAATGGAAGTAACACTCCCCCAAACCGAAAGCATTTGTGTCTCTGAAAAATTGGAAGTGGTGAAGAAGTGGAACGAATGAAGATAAAGAATGCTCAATGGATTTTCATGAAATACTCCTAAATTTTTAATAAATAAAAAAATTATGCTATGTTACCTCAAGTTTTACCTCCGTAGAAATGTGGAATGGCATGTATGGACTGGCATTTTTTGAAGCTGTTGTAGGCTGAGTTGATTCTGAAAGTGATGCAAAAGGTAGAAGCCATGCAAGCTGAAAGTAAGTACAAAGTGTGGCATGGTTTTGTTCCCCCTGGCACCCACGACCATAAAGAACGGGAAAAGAAGAAAGGATATTGTGGATTCATAAATGCGGTAGAAAAATAATGAGAGTAGCGTACATATGGTAGAAACAACCAGAGCAGTACAAATCATAAAGATGATTAGGAATTGACAAAAAAGAGTAAAACATAGATTTAAGCATTATGAGAAAATATTTTTCCTTTGGTGACAAGATATGATGAAATCATGACAGGCAATGTATGATGACGACTGTTGATATCATTTGATCGTACGGTTTTTAATATAATTCATATAAAAGTATAGTTTACCATGCACATTGGTTAATATAAATATAAACATTGTTCAAATGGTAAATTCGTCTCTGGAAATGAGTCAATGGGAAATATTGGGATATAGAATAATTGGCAATGTAACATAGAACTTCAATACCATAAGCAGAGCCACTGTTTCCAGTAGGCATCCATAGCCTTGACAGGGTTTCTTTTTAACCAAAAATAAGCCAGGATCCTCTATTTTCTATTTAAATAACTGTTTATTTTTATAAAGAGATCATTGTGCTGGCATGGTAACGAAATAATCATAGTGCCATTCACCAGGATATTAAAAAGTGATGAGGTCATCTTGTGATGAGACCTCCTATCCTTCTAACAGTTTTTACTGTCTAGAATGCCATTACCCTAGTGTTGTGGCCATAATGGGAATGTCACTTGTTACATCCTTACGATCATGGTAGGTTGGATCTTGCTGAGACCCCCTATCCTCTCTTGGAATATTTATATTAGATTTTCATATTTAATTATAAATGGAGGGAGGCTCATTAACTCCTTAAGAGCTAGGGATGTCGTGAGAAGTAAAATATTTTCAATGAAAGCTAGATGCTTTTACCCCCATATCATCATACCAAAGGGAATTATCAATTGAAAGTGTGAAAGATAAACCAACATGGTATTGAGATAGTGAATCATTTTATGATATGTCCAAAGAGAATATATTCAAAAAGTCATTATATAGATGAACCATGTCAGTTTCGGAATAAAGATAACTATCAAAGTTTTTAAAGCCATAATATTGTTAATATCACTATTTTTCCTTTATATTGGGTACAAATTTCCAATAAAAAAGATGGTTTTCATGGAAAAATGTATGAAGGAAAAATATTGATTTGATTGAGATCAAATGACAAAAAAAAATCACAAAAGTTCATTTTACTGAACAACAGTTGTTCAATCTATTGAACAATAGCTGTTCAATTGATTGAACAACAATTATTAAACACACAAAAATAAATTGTGACTGTTCATTTGTCTGAACAATAATTGTTCAATTGATTGAACAACATCTGTTCAATTGATTGAACAATAGAAATACACAAAAAAAAATTGCGGTTGTTCACTTGACTGAACAAAAAAAAAAACACCAAAAAAATTGTGGTTGTTCAATTGATTGAACAACAAAAACACACCAAAAAAATTTGCACCTTTTCAATTGACTAAACAATAGTTGTTCAATTGATTAAACAACAAAAACACACCAAAAAAATTTGTGATTGTTCAATTGATTGAACAACAAAAACACACCAAAAACAATTTTCGGCTGTTCAATTGACTGAACCACAAAAACACACCAAAAAAATTACAGATGTTCGATTGATTGAACAACAAAAACACACTAAAAAAAATTGCGATTGTTCAATTGATTGAACACCAAAAACACACCAAAAAAATTGTGGTTGTTCAATTGATTGAACAACAAAAACACAAAAAAAAGTGTGGTTGTTCAATTGATTAAACAACAAAATCACACAAAAAAATTACGGTTGTTTAATTGATTGAATAACAAAAACACACCAAAAAAAATTGTGCCTGTTCAATTGATTGAACAACAAAAACACACCAAAAAAATATGCGGCTGTTCAATTGATTGGACATAAAAAACACACCAAACAAATTTTGCGATTGTTCAATTGATTGAATAGCAAAAACACACCAAAAAAATTGCGGATGTTCAATTGATTGAACAACAACTATTCAATTGATTGAACAAAAAAAACACACCAAAAAAATTTGTGGCTGATCAATTGATTGAACAGCAGCTGTTCAATTGATTGAACAACAAAAACACACCCAAAAAAATGTGGATGTTCAATTGATTGAACATCAATTATCAAACACACAAAATAAAAGAAAACACAATTGTTCGCTTTTCTAAACAACAGTTGTTCAATCGATTGGACAACAATTATTAAACACACAAAAGAAAAAGAAAACACATCTTCGTTTGATCGAACAGTAGCCGTTCAATTGACTAAACAACAGTCATTCAATTGATTGAACATCAGTTTTTAAACACACCCAAAAGAAACACGGTTGTTCATTTGATCGAACAACAATTGTTCAATTGACTGAACAATAATTATTAAACACAAGCAAAAGAAGCATGGTTGTCCGTTTGATCAAACAAAAACTATTCAATTGAATGAACAATAGTTGTTTAACTGATTGAAAAACCTTTATTAAACACACACAAAAGAAATCAGAGTTGTTCGTTCTATCGAACAACAGCTACGCAGTCGAAGATGGGACAAAAAATGTGCAGTCAGGAATGGAACAACAGTTGTTCTTTTGATAGAACAACAACTATTTGTTGGACATAACAACAAGTGTTCATTTATAGTAACCGTGCATTCGCCAATGGAATGGAAACCACAACTTTGAAGGAAGCAACACCTGAAACACAAAAACATAAGAGAAATCAGAAAAGAAACAACACTTTATTAAAAAGAGTAAATAAATAAATAAATTAAGTTACAACATCTGTGATTTCAGTTGCAATAATGTTGTTTCCTAAGGAAACATCAATCTGTTTTCAGGGACAACAATTTGTCAATGGTGAATGAATGGAAAAAACGATATTTTGAAAAAAAAATGCTTTTGTGGAAATAACTTAAATTTTCAATTCTTCATTTTTCCTGTTATGAATCCATCAAGTAATGAAAACATCTTCACATCATTTTCTTTTTGGCAGGTATTAACGAGACATTTGTGGCAAGATCTTTTAAGACATTTTAGATCATAACACCTAAAAAAAATTAACATCATATGATATTAAAACTTCTTAATAGATGTTTGGATGAAATTCCCTTATTTCATTAACAGTCTTCAAGAATCATTTTTTCATAAATGGACTTCCTTTATTCTCCTCAGACCTGCAAAAAACTGAGTATATACCTGCAATAAAACATAAAATCATGGAAGAAGAGAGGTGTACGGACTATTTTAATCCAAGAAATTTGAAAAAAAAATAACAAGTAGTCTCTCTGTAAAAAAAATCCACAGAAATATAAACAAAACAGAATTTATATGTCGCCTGCGGGAGAGCATTGGTTGACCATATGAACCAATAGTGTTTTAATCATAAATTCTTTGTTTTTCGTCCAATTTATGTGATTCAAAAGCCAAATGAAAGTTGTTTCAAATAGAAATCACCAATATAAACAAATTATAAAAATTACATGATATGATATGTCAAATTTACTTAGAACAACCTGCATAACAAAGTCATTTTCAATTTCCCAACTTAGACCAACAGTTGATATTTTAAGCATAATTTTTTCGTTTGATGACGGATTGAATTGATTCAAATTGGAGATTAAATTATTTTCATATATATAATAGAAATGGTTTTTAGAGGCAAGAATAATTGATAAGTCAAATATGCTAGTGAACAACTGAAAAAAAAAAAAATAGTTTTGAGAATGTTGATTTACGATAGGCAGTCAGTATTTTGGTCATAACTTTCTCATACGATATCGAAATAGAGTGACTCAAATTTACTTGTAAAATAGAAACATAGGGGAATATACCACAAAAACGGGTTTGCAATATCTAGTCAGTTGGGCCTCAAAAAACTGACTGTCCCAATTCTATTCCTGAGCTGCCTACTAAACACCCTGTTAATGTTTTGGTTATAATTTTTTCGTTTCAAATCCAAATGGAATTATTCAAATTAGGTTGTTTAAGTATACATAAATAGTTACCTAATATAGAAATGAGTTTTAAAAATATGCCCATTTGGCCCCTCAAAACATGACTGTTCCAACTATTTTTCCATATATTTCATGAAGCCCGCAAGCCATAAAATATGATAAACAAACATTTTTTTTTTTTAAAAATGGTAATGGGTGTTTGTAAAAAAGTTATTTTAAATATAATATGTCTACATACACATATAAATTCAAAGATATATCACCAATATCGATTTACACAGCGTGTTGCAACAAACATAACTCTTTTTTATTTAGTTTATTTTCTACACTAACTTACTTAGTTTGAAAAAGATGAAATATCTCTATGTATAAGAGTAATTCCAATGGCACCATTTTAAAAATAAGGCATCAAGTATATACATAACCAAATTAGAAAAATATACATTAATAAATACCAGGGTAGGAGAGACCAAGTTCCCTTGAAAAGATGGTGTCGAAAATTGCTGAAGTATGGAGTTGTGCTGCAAACAAATGATGGAGTGAAACCAATCTTCAATATAGCCTTGACTCTCTTGATTTCCCATGGTTTTCATATCATGAATTTCTTCCATAAATTCTGTAATTTTTGGATTTCAAGCCTTCCCAATCTCAATATAATTTTTCTACAATGGTGAATGTATAGAATGTGTGGGAAGAGTGGGTAAATTTTGCAGTTCAATACTGTAATTGTGAGTGTGTGGAATGGATTGAGCAGGAATTTTGTAGGGCATGGAGGATTTTGATAATGTAGTTGATTGGGTTGTGTGGATGATTTTGATAGATAAGCAAGATGTTGTTGAAAATATGGTAAAGAATATGGATGATATGTTTCTGCTACACGATGAGGGATAGTAGTCATGTAATCATAAGATGAACCCTGCCAAACTTGTAGACAAGATTGGTGGTGGTTATATTGAGATTGACATGGTTGCCCTAAAAAAGGAGTATTACATAATGGATTATGAAAGTAAGAAAATGGAGAGGAAATGTTTTAAACTGTACATGTAGGTCATGCTTTCCATAGTTCTGAGCTTGTAGCTTTTTGATCTCTTTGATATGTTGCTTTCATCCTAGGTAAGAAAGAGAAACTATGCATGGGATGCTCCTTTTGGAAATGAGGGAAAAACACTTTTTCACATTTTTCTTGATTTTTCTTTACCTGCAAAACATGCAATTGTGAATTTAGAGAGCTAATAAAATCAATTTTAAAACGTTTAAATAAATCATTGATTTCAACTCTTATATCTCTTGTTCTTGTAGTAGATTTGGAAATGAAAGAAGAAAATTCTCTATAATTCTTACTAGCCTTGTAGATTCCTCTTGAATACCTAATGCATAAATCACAAACATCATCATATGATAGCTGAAAAACATCACATTTTCCTATCAGATTTAAGAGTTCTAAAAGTTCATCTTTGATTCCTTTGAGAATGAGTGTTTTTAAGATCTCTTTTTCCAAATGCTTATGCTTTGATTTTTGAAGGTTGTATTTAACTCGCTCCACATAGTCCTCCAAGCTTTAATCTCCCCCCTGTATCATACTGAAAATGTCTTCAATGTCCTTGCAATATTTTTGGTACTTCTTCAATAATATATTCTTCATGTCCTCCCATGTTTGAATGCAGCTTCCACCAAGGCTCATGAACCAACAAAGAACTGCTCCTCTTAGAGTAAGATGAAACACCCTCAACCTTTGATCATTAGTATAACAATAATATCCTCTACAAATTACTTCAAACTCAAATAAAAATGTATTTGTATATTCATTTGCTAAACCATGAAATTTTGGTAGAGTAGATGGGGGAATTATGTGCATTTGTGTCACTCCTCCTAGATCTCTGATAGGAAATTCAAAAGTAGTAGTGTCTGCCATTTATTCCCAAAATAGAATATGTTCTTCATGTGCTACTTTGAAGCTCCTCCTGCAAATGGTCCTGTCAGTAGGTTAGTGAAATGGGTGGTGCTTACATCACCACTTCAGTGAAATGATAATATTTATTCAAATTTCTACCTCTAAGATTCCTACTTCTAATCATGCATGCTATATGACCTAAGCCTGACTACTGAGGGTAGACATCACCACAAGTTAGCTAGGGTGTGTGCATAGGTTCTTACCTTTCGTCTTCAATATCCAATCCTCTTAGATTCAGAAATGCATCTACAACCAGATACTAGTGTGGTAATTCTATTTGACTGCCTCCCCGACAACGGCGCAAAAATGTTGGGTAAAATTAATTGCTTAATAAAAACAACTATCACCTAATAACTAATTATCAACCAAGGAATGTATTTTTATGTCAAGACATTCAACAAAATATATGCATAGAAAATACCAACAGCTAACACTGGTTCTACATGATAATGTTCTACACTATCAAGCTCATTCAAAAAGAAATAAAATGAAAGACTTGAAAAAAAATACTAAATCTCAAAAATATAAAGTAAATGACCGAAAAATAATTATGCTAATCACACAACTTGAATCAATACTAAATTAAATCACACGTTGCCGAATTATAAATTTAACCTATTGCACCCAACATAATTCAAATATTAATCTAGGACAATAAATTAAATGAAATCTAGAAATTGAAAGAAATAACAAATCTAGAAAATGCAGCAAACAAAAAATTACTTTTAAATAAAGGAAATTTACTTTAAAGGACAAGAATTGAAATTCAAATAAACAAACACACAAATAAACTACTTTAGATGTTCAAGGCAGGATCTCGTCCAAGGTAGTGGGCCCAACTACCCAAGACTCAGTTCTGCCTTGAGAAATAACTCAGATCAGATTACAAGTAACAGATGTAGAACTCAATGGATAACTTCCTTCATTAAAATATATGAAAGAAATAATTACATCAGAATGAATCTCTTAGCTTTGTCTCAAGTTCAACAATTATTCATCTAGTATTCAACAATTGTTCATTCGCTCATCTAACAATTGTTCATTTGTTCATTCCCCACCTCTTTGATCTCTATTTTCATTTAAATACACAGAGAGAAAAGGGAAATTACAACTAACTTGATTATAAAATGATTTAGCATTACAATTAAAGATTATCTACAACAAATTGATGAGCAAGACCAGATCTGAAATATCATGAATCAACTAAAACAAGTCGAATCTAGTATTGCAATTGGAAGAATTTGGAAAACGGCCACAACAACAAATCTCAAAAAATCACCTTCAGAGAACCTTCCATTTCTCTCAATCCAAATCAAAATTTGGAAAACAACTTGATAAAAAAGTGAATTGGTCTGTTCTTCACAAAACCCATGTCTCAGATTTTCTGGATTCATCTTCATTTATTCGAAATCTCCAATGCAAAACCGTCACTATTTATCCCAACGAATTTCTGAGTTGGATTAGTTGGAGATCGAATTTCCAATGTGGAAGAGATCTTGGAGGCTAAAAGCGCGAGTGATGTTATAACAGATTAATAAACCATATTTGAAAAAATCATGCATAATAATTATCAATTTATTAGAAATAAAGGAGAATACATATTACTTATCCATAAGAGCATAAATTATTATAAAATGGAATTAATGATAAATTATGATGAAGAATGTGATAAAGAATGGTATAAATGGATGAAATAGACGTTAGAAAGTGGTAATAATAGTGAAAAATTAGTGGCCCAATAGGACCCCAAGTGGAATAGGCGGGTGGCCACCAATATCCACCTGGATCATTTTCAAGATATTTTAGGGTTGTTTTTCCCCTGAGATATTGTTTCTCTTCTATCATTGAATACAATTTTATTTTTCTTTCCTGACAAGCTCCCCGTGAGGCTTTGATGACTTCATTTTTCTATTGAAGTCTCCGGCTACTTTTTTTCGTCCTCTTCCATACCTCAGTTTCCTTCCTGCTATTTATGTTTGCATTTCCTTTTGGATCATTGTCTGGTATACTTGGAGTTTCTTTCGTTTTCTATTTAGAACTCTTTAGGGTATATAACAACTTGTAGTCTTTGGCCATATGGCCAAGATTGCTACACAAATAGCATTTTATATGGCGAAGAAATGAAACAAATGGTTTGTGATTTCTTGAGTTAGTTCTAATTTTCTTTACATACATTTTTCATTCAATAGCTCTATGTCCAAATTGGTTGGACATATAAAAATAACCATAGAAGTTATTTGTGTACTTGGTGAATGAATGCATTCTCTATTTTCTTGCTTGAGGGAGCCTTCTTATTTGTTGTGTATTTTGATGATTAAACTTGAATTTTTTTGTCTTATATTCTCTTTCAACATGTCAAGTTCATGAAAAGAAAAACACTTCATATCTTTCATTAAAGGAGTAAAGAATATGCTTTGAAATCTTACTAATTTTCTCAATTTATCTCCAAGAGAAAATGACCTTTTTGCAAATGACCATTTCTTCATCTCATTATTTGGATCTTGATGTTGCTGCTTATTTTCGTTTGCTTATTTACAAATCATGTTGTAGTCAACTTCTTTTCTTTAGATATTTTTAGGGCTGCTTCATTATCCTTTATGGCTTCCTTTTCTATGTTATTTATGGAGAAAACCTCCTCTTCTAACTACTTACACAACATGCCCTTCTAATCTAACTCCATTATAGTTGAAATAATCTAAAACTCTAAACTTTCACATTATACCTCTCTCCTTTAGTTGACTATTTATCATCTCTTCTATTCTCCTTGTCTCTTCAAGTCGTGTCTTCAGATTAACAATTTCCTCCTTGAATTCATGTTCTCTTTAATCACATATTTGTAACAATTTCTATGGACTCTGCTTTCATTCCTCAGTCTTTCTATTTCAACAAAGAATAGTTCAAGCTTGAATTATTTTTCAACTAAATTTTCTTTATGAGAATCAGATGCATTTGCAGTAGCATAACATGTCTTATTTGATTGAAGTCTTTCCTTTTGATATAATTTTTTCTTCCTTTTCTTTTTCTTCTCCTTTTCGACAATGATGCTACTAATGTCTTCTTCATGCATGAGCTATAACCTTTCCCATTTTTTTTTTAAATTTTAAGTATATCACTATCTCAAGATCCTTATTATGAATATTATTATACATTACACATTTTTCCTGAGAATTCCACTGTTGTTCTTGCTTAGAGGGGGAGTCTTTACAGGAATCATCACATACTAGCTTCCAAATATCTAGTCCATAAGATATCAGTTGAGATTTTATCTTATCTTTCCATTCATGAAATTTTGTTACACTTAGCACGGGTACACTTTGACATTCCATGAATTAACCAGGTCTACCTTCAAGTTGTTAGGCTTACATCGAAGGAACTTGATCTAATACCAATTGATGAAGATTTGACTAAACTCAGAGAGGGGGTGAATCAATTTAGTACATTCATGGATTTTAAATCTATTTTCTTTTAAACTTATTAACTGAGTTTTTAGATGAGAAACTTAACATATAATCAACATCAGATTTAACATGTGAACATCAGGTAATAAGTAAACCATAACATCACATCAACACATAAAATCAAGCACATATGGACACAAAAGTGGGAATTCATAAAGGGATAAAACCACAATTTTGTTATTCTTCTTATGCAAAGGAACGCTCATACGCCCTTATTACATTTGATTTTTTGTAGGATCCAACCTACATGAGGCCGCTACCTCAATTTTTTGTAAGATACAACTTACAAGGAAGCTCCAACTCCCATATGTTTTCTGCAGGCTACAACCCACATGAGGCTCCTACCTCAATAAGCTACAACCTGTTCTTTATCAAGCTCCAACTTGAAAGAAGACTACAATCCCTTGATACATAAAAGAAATGACATTTTGATTTACCTGGTCATCATTTTTGCATATCTCCATCTTTATCTCTACCTCTTCTCCCTTTCAAATATGCTTCACATCAGTTTCATGAGTGCCAGGTAACTCACACACAATCAACCCTCACATGCTCTCTAGCTCTCTAACATCTTTTTTCCTTCCAAAATCACATATTTTATAAAGATATTTTGTTGGTTGTTTGTATTTCACATAAGAATGTGAAGTGAACAAGCTTGATTCTTTGCCTTCCACTCATTCGTTTCCAAACTCTTCATATTTTGAATATAAGAACACAACTAAGTGCTCAAATAATTTTTCAACCATCTATAATGATTAAATACACCAAAATCAACATAATTCCAACCTATGCAAGCAAGAAATTATAACATCATAATACATTTAAAACGTTCACTCTCCAATACAAGCAATTTGCACACAACATATGAAAGAAATACATGAGTCCCCAAAGCCATATATCTATTCTGCAACATCTTGTATCACTACTTCTTCATGCCATTGCCTCAGTAGCCTTGAGTCTTTCCTTGTATGTCATGGGGTCTTTCCTTTTCCTTGCATCACAACATCTTAAACATCATATGAATACATGCTTACCAATAGCCACTATTACAACAAGCTTCAAATCCTTGCCTTATAACTCTTCAACACTAATCTTTGTTGCATAATGCATCTCACAAAAACCACGAGAATCAAGCACCAAAAGTATCAAACATACTTCTTCTTTGATGCTCTTTTTCCTTTGCTACTCTTTTGCCCAATGTTGTTGCTCCGTTTCCAAGCCTACAATGTCATATCTCTTGCTGCTTCTTTGCCTCGTTGATGTTCCTTTGCCATCAGAGACCACTATGGCATCATGATATGGCAATGACTAGTTTTCTCTATTGCCATTTTGGGAAGCTCTCTTGGCTACAACAGGACCAAGTGGTCGTGAAGCCCCTCAATGATTTCCTGCCAAGATCTAGATCATGCTCTTATTTCTTTATTCTCTCTCACTTTGTTTGGTAACTTTAAAGTTATTTTCCTTGAGGTTGGCTCTGTTATGGAGGATTTTGTAGTTTGGGTTTTCAATTATCTTCATATTCAACCTTTTCTCTATTTTTTCCTCATCAATTTCCAAATTATTGGGTTTTGAAGTTGTTCTATTTTTCCCCACTCAATTTCCTTCAAATTCTGGTTTTATGAATCCTAATCATCTTGAGGCCGTCATTCAATGGAGTTTGTTTCCTCATTCCACCTCAAATTTTGGTCTTCGAATTACCAATTTCCAATTACATTGTGGCTTGCTTTGTGTAGTGGAGAATGCTTGCTTCCCCTCTTTCTATTAGTTATCTTTAAATTTCCACTATGCACATTAACAATGTGGTGCATAGCTCCCCCTCCAACAAACTTGTCAACTACTCTTGATATCTTGTTAGCTTAAGAAGCATAATGTATAATTGTGCAAATGAGGCAACTCGAAGCACGATACAGAGAAATCAATCTTATCATCATAACTTTGACAGATCATCGTACAAAGATCAACAATAAAGAAATGAAAACCCATTATGAAAAATCATATTGTACACCTACCTCCCTTTCATCAATTCAAAAACAATGTTCCAAACAATTAAATGCAAATGTTGAAGAGGTCATAATCACCCATAAACTGTTAAATCAAGGGTAGTTTGAAGGTGGCCAACCTACAATCAATTTAAATATGAAATTGTAAGGCTAGTTTAACTTATGCTTTTAAAAGTTTATCTATTACATAACACCTATTTTAAAATATATACATATTGATTTTTCAAGAAAATAAGTGTCCTCCTACTCTCTTTTTGCATAAGGATAAATAGCATTAGCCTAAATTTTGTGATAATGTTTTCTTGAACCTATGTAACTATCTATCACTTATCCTTTTACAACGGTTTATTAATATAAATCTAGTATTTTTCAATAAGCATAGTTTAACTAATAGAAGAAATGACCTTTTCCTTAAAATTGGACAATACAATTTTTAGTAAGATCATGATTTCTTATTTTTTACAAAGCACTTTTGAATACATAAATAGATTTAACACTCTGAAAAAACATGAGACACTTGATCTTTGTAAGTTAAACAACTTAAACTTATAATTTTTAAAAATATCTATGAATTTTTAATTTAAACAATTTAAACTTATGATCTTTAAAAATATCTATAAATTTTTTACAAAATTAACCTAAAAAAATATCCAAAAAATTGTCATTTAAACTATTAATTAAAGTAATTACTTATATATATATATATAACTCCGATACTACCTTTTGTTAATATAAATCTAATCTTTTTCTGTTTTTTATATAATCATGTATTACTCCAAAGCTAAACATAATATTATCATTTATTATTTCAATAATAAATATATATTTCAACTTACTACTATTATTTTGGAAAATAATATATGACCCAAAAATATTATAAATCTAATCTTTTGCCCTCTATAAGCTTCTCCTACATTTATTACACCAATACCAATGACAAATACTGTATTCCACTTAATGCAACATTTATTACTTCGATACTAAATATATATTTCAACTTTAATAATATTTATTACTCCATTGCTAGATGTTATTTTGAAAAATAATCTGTGACCTCCAACATTTGAATCATGATAATCCAATTTAAAAAAACACATTTCCTCGTTAATATAAATCTAGACTCCTCGGATTTTGCCTTAGAATATTATAAAGCTGTACGAATGTGAAAATGCACAAAATGTGATCTGGTTAGGTGCAGCTGTTTCAATTTTTTAGCTCTGGTTGCATGCAAAGGTTTTGAATTTTCCTTGATTGTATACACAACAGCTTTGGACTTCCTTGCAACGGTCCCCTTCACATGTTCTATAAATCTAATAAATCATGCAACAGCCGCACTGACATTTTCTATAAATCTATTAAACCATGTGTTGAATCATTTCAGATCCCAGAATACTGTAAATCTTCCCCTGTTTCAGAGCCCAGAATACCGTAGATCTATCCACTTTAACAGATGGAAAATGGATGGAGCAACAGCGCGATGAGCAAGATAGCGAGCATTGTATGTGGGATTCTCTATTCATATTATGCCCTGTCAAAGATTCCCAAGGGACTCCCTCGCCTCATTGCAGCCCTTCCTGTCATTGCTCTGTACACTGCTCTGCCATGGCAGCTTTCTAGCGTACATATGAGAGGAATGGCCTCATTTATGTTCATGTGGGTCGGCTCTTTCAAGCTTTTAATGTTCTGTTTCGAAGTGGGTCCTCTTGCAACGTCATGGGCAAGATCCAATCTCTTCCATTTCATGGCCGTAGCTGCTTTTCCCATCAGGGTTCGCCAATCCAGATCGAATGGCGATTCTCAGACAAAAATTTTCAATTTAAGTACCTTGATCAAAGTTATTGTAGAAGGATCTCTTTTGTTGCTAGTCATATACATGTATTCATTCCGAAATCGAATTCCTCATGGTCTGATCTTTGTGCTTTATGGGGTTCACATATTCTTGTTTCTTGATGTATTTACGGTCAGCCTGGCAGCTGTGGCAGATGTATGCCTGGGAGCAGAATTAGAACCCCAATTCAACAGGCCCTATCTTTCCACCTCCCTGGAAGATTTCTGGGGCAAAAGATGGAATCTCGTTGTAACAAATATTCTTCGCCCATCTGTCTATGATCCTATATTGCACATCTGCTGGAAAACCCAAAAGCAATCAGAAAAGAAAAGTGAAAAGCCCCCTCTCTGGGCACGAGCAGTTGCAGTAGTGATGACATTTGTAGTCTCTGGATTAATGCATGAAGTGATACTGTGCTGCATCACGGAGACAAGATCACCCAGTTGGGAGGTTACAGCTTTCTTTATCCTTCATGGTTTCTGTGTAGCCATTGAAGTTGGTTTGAGAAGAAGTAGCCTCTCTCGTTTCATCAGATTCCCAAGATTTATTGCAATCTCTGTGATTTTCATATTCATATGCAAAACAGCAATCTGGCTCTTCTTTCCAACTTTCACCAGATCTGGAGCAGATATAAAGGCCATTGCAGAGTATGAGCTTCTCATAAACTACTTCTTTCCAGCAAGTGTGCAAAATTGAGATTGTATTTCCCTGGCATTGCCAGAAACTTAAAGTTGACATTGTATTTCCCTGGCATTTCCAGAAACTTAAAGCCCATTTGTACAATGATGACTTGAGAATTTGTTTCATAACAGACTCCTATGTTTTTACAGAGTCCTGTATTTTTCCAGATTGCATTATTGGTATTGGTTTTGGTTTTCTGTAGTTAAAATTTTGTACATAAATAAAATATACAGAAAAAGACATTTAACTAAATATATCTTTAAATGCCATCTTTCCAGAGTCCTATATTTATCCAGATTACATTATTGGTTTTTTGTAGTTAAAATTTGTACGTAAGTAAAATACACAGAAAAAAACATGGTAAACATATCTATAAATGCCATTATCATGCACACTTCAAATGTTTACTTTAAATGCCACCATCATGCCGTATGTTTTCATTAGAATTGAAAAGGGAGGTGGCATATGTGCTTCATTAGTATGGAAGAGGGAGGTGGCATATGTAATTCATTGGTATGGATGAGGGGGTGGCATGTGTATTTAGATAGGAAAAGTGTTGTTAACTTTAGTTTTGAAATATGTAAAGGAAGTGTAGCAACAAAAGCAACAATAACTTGTAAAGTATTAGGTTAAAGACAATAAAGAATAGAATGTTGACGCTATAACATTTATGAAGGCAAAGTAAATAAAAAGTTGTTATTCCCACAAACTCTGAAGAATAAAACATTGATACTACTACAACATCATTTTTAGAGGAGCAAATTGAAAGCAATTATTTTCGTTTCATAATGTTTTGTGTGATGGTATGTTTGTAAGAAATGCAACAAAGAAGGTGGCAGTAGTGATCAGTAGTGACCATGAGGGAGGCAACCAATAATAGAGTTGATAACAAAGGAAATAGTGTACTTGTGTAGTTAATGTAGCAGGCATTGAGAATGGAAATGAGAATGGGAATGGAGCCTAAAAGGAAGTTGAGGTAGTGAGCACCATTGAATAAGAGTGGGTAAGTAGTAAACATTGTTAAGGTAACGTAGAAGGAAATAGTGCAACATTAAGGGATATATTTGGAATGAATAAAAAAAAGCGGGGGGAAGATGCAAAACATTGTTGGCTTAAAAACATTGAGGAAAATGTTACAAATGTTACTAAGAGAGAATGGTATAGGATGTAGAAATTATACAAACAATGTGTATACCAATGGATTCAATCTGATCATGCAATGTACTAAAGCAAGATACCGAACCCTTTTATAAATAAATTGTGGAAAATAAACATGGTCGCCAATCACAAGAAGGAAAGAAAGAAGCAAATCAAACCACAACATAGATATTTTCCCGGGGAAAGCTTACTGCTCAAAACCCCTCGATCTTCTATTGTATATTCACCAAGGAATCATAAAACAATGCACTCTTCTCACAAGAATCTCCTGCACTCTCACAACCGTCTCACACTGATCCGGACAAAATCGACCAACACTTAGCCAATTTTCAACGTCTACACGGCCTGCTTTGCTTGCGCAATTCCCGACGAATGCAATCCCTATTAGTTAGGAATTTCAGCCTTCCTAAACTGCACAATTATTATGGGCAATCCTATGGTTTTCTTGCTGCATGCGAGCAACCTACTAATGATACAACTGATAGTTAACATCCCTTTAACCTTTGTCTCAACTGGGTTTCCACTGGAACTGACATGGATGCAGCTATTAATAGTAAATCATCAGCCACTTGACAGATCACTGCATGTAAATTAAATCTAATTTAATTCACTGGGCGTCTCACTAGTACAACAATTAGTTACAACTAGTTAGACTGAATTTAACTCATTTAATTGAGTTAACTGATTACTCATGCATTAAACTAATGCACTAATTGCAATCGAACTCCATAACTAATAGAATCACTCTGCATGCCTCACCAACCACCCTCAACTTGAAATCCATGAGCTAACTGAGTTTAGCACACTCAATTAACTATTCGAAGTGATTATGAGATAAGATTACATTTTATTTTCCAATTTAATTAAGGGACAATTAAATTAGACACTTCTCCAATTTATTAAAATAAATTGGCTTTCACACTAATGTATCGCTAGGACCTGTGGTCCCACACTAGTGTGTGTGTAGCAATTTCTTGTTGACTTTCAACACTCCCTCTCAACAAGAAAGGGATTATCTGCCACCCCAATTCTGCCTCTATGGTATTCGAATTTGCTCCTGGCGAGCACCTTCATCAAAATATCTGCATCCTGATCTTCCGTGGGAATGTATTGAAGTAACATAATGCACCTTTGAACACAATATCTGAGATGGTGGTACTAGATTTCTATGTGCTTGGACCTATCAGGGAATACCGGATTAACCGAGAGTTTAATGCAACTCTGTTTATCACAATGTATCATCGTTGGATCCATCTAAGAACCAAACAAACCCACCAGAATCTTCCTCATCCAAATGGCCTCACATGCAACCTGATTTGTTGCCATGTACTTTGCTCGGATGAACTGAGTGCCACAGATCTTTGCTTCTTGCTGTACCAAGAAACTGTTGTCGATCTTATGTTGAAGATCCCTCCTGATGTGCTCTTTTTGACTGATGGAGTGCCTGCCCAATCTGCATCCGTGAAGCCTTGAAGCTTCACTCCCTTTGTTCATTTGTACCATAATCCATACTCTGTAGTGCCCTTGAGATATCTCAAGACATACTTCCCCACCTTTCAAAAGAGCTTGGTCAGCTTAACCATAGCTTGAATCAGCTAGTTAACTGCGTAGAAAATGTCTAGTCTAGTGTTCACCAAGTACATCAGTGAACCCACTAGCTGCCTGTAAACAGTAGCATCCACTACCTCACTTTAAATAGCATCCTCCTTCCTCTAGTTTCTTGGAAAATGAGTCTCCATGGGTTTACAACTCTCCATGTGAAACTTACTCAGAATCTCTTTGGCATACTTGCCTTGAGAAACAAATAGCTCACCATCCTACTGCCATATTTCCAAACCAAGGAAATAGTGAAGGAGCCCCATGTCCTTCATTTCGAATTCTCTTGCAAGATCCTCTTTGCAAGAAATTATCAACTGCTCATCACCTGTCAAAATTAGATCATCAACATAAAGTATGATAATCAAGAGCTTACCATCAACCACAATCTGGTATAGGTTCGCATCCGCTTCACTCTTCGTGAAGCCCAACCCGGTGAAATAGCTATCAATCTTGGGGTACCAAACACGAGGTACTCATCCCATACAGTGCTCTCTTGAGTTTGCACACATGTGACTCACTATCAAAGATCTCAAAACCTTTTGGCTACTCTATGTATACTTCTTCCTCAATAACTCCATTGAGAAATACAATCTTCACATCCATCTGATATATCTGCCACCCCATCTGCGCTGAGAGAGCAAGGATAGATCTAATCGATGAGTATCTCGCAACCGGTGCGAAATTCTCCTCATAGTCAATCCCCTCAACTTGTGAGAATCCCCTTGCTACAAATCTAGTATTGTACTTCTCCACACTCCCATCAGCTGCCTACTTTACCTTATAGATCCATCTAGTTCCAACCATTGATTTTCCAACTGGTCTTGGGACAACTTCCCATGCACTGTTCTTGACGATGGATTCATACTCCTCAACCATGGTGTCAACCCAAATTGGTTGCTGCACTGCTTCCTCAAACAAGGATGATTCTATCACAATACACTTGCTCATAAGATCCATGTATCCTACATGTTCGGTCGCATTAAGTCTCAATCTATCAGCTTCCGTGGTGCGCCTTCTACCATTTATGGTGGATGGCTCTGCATGAGTGTTTTCTGCCACTCCATGATCCTCCACATGTGGCTGCTCCATATCTTAAGATTCATCCTTTGGAACGAAGAGTTCCTCATCTGCATGCAAATCAAGCTCCCTCTCAAGGGACAATCACATGGCTCTCTCCTCATCAAATTTTATATCCCGTCTCACAACAGTCATCCTTCTGTTTGGAAAATACAACTGATAGTTGTGGGGAGCATCAGTGTACCCCAAAAATATCCAAATCTCAGATGTTGGTTCAATCTTCTTCCTGGAATCTTTGATCACATGGAAATACATAGATGAGCCAAATTTTTTAAAATATGAAACATCAAGTTTCTTACCAGAAAAAGCCTCCTCTGGTGTACTCATGCCAAGTATCCCATGAGGACTATGGTTTTGCACAAATACCGTTGTGTTGCATGCCTCTGCCCATAGATGCAACGGTAGGCCTTGATCACGCAACATTGCTTGTGCCACACCCACAATTGTTATGCTTTGTCTTTCTGCGACCCCATTCTGTTGTGGGTTATGAGGTGCAATCAACTCTCTCTGAATTCCTTCTTTGCTACAGATGTTCTTGAATTCATTTGAGATGTACTCACCACCATTGTCTCTCCTAAGAGCCTTCACATACTTCCCCGTATCTTTCTCCACCAGTGCTTTGAACTCACAAAATTTTGAGAACGTCTGATCTTTCTTCTGCATGAAGTAGATCCAACACTTTCTAGAAAATTCATCAACAAAGATCACATAATACCTATGCTTTGTTGTCGAAGCTGTAGAGAATAGTCCACACACGTCTGCGTGAATTGTCTCAAGGATTTCAGCTGCTCGGTTCTCCTTCTCATGAAAAGCAGCCTTTGCATAGTTCCCCATGGTATATCCATTGCATGTGTCTATCTTCACAAGAGTACCCTTGGGAAGACCCGTAGAAATGTGTTGCATGACCTTCAAGGCTCTGTGGTGTAGATGGCCCAATCTCCTTTGCCACAACTCACCCTCATCCTGGTTCACCACTTTGTTTGCCTTACCCATCAATGTTGCACAACCATCTACATCAACTTTGTAGAGATTATTCACACGAATCCCAATCTTGTTGGCTTGCCATGTGGCTTTTTCGTGAAGGAAAGAATTCCCTTCACTGAACACCATATCATAACCTCTAGGGCCTCTAACATTGCGACTAAAACTAAATTCTTTTTCAAGCCCGGTACATGCATTACATCTGGGTTTACCTGACTGTCTCTAGAAGGTAACTGTACCAATCCCAGTAGTGTTGTATCTCCCGTCATCACCCATTTCGATATGCATCTGGAGGTCCTTCTCCTCCAAGCTACTGAAAATTTCTTTGTCTCCCGTCATGTGGAAAGATGCACCACTATCTAAGTACCACACTGATCCCATCACACTTGACACCATGCATGTGATGAGTGAGAAGTCAAACTCGAATTGCGAGGACAAAGCCTCACCAGCTGCAGATCCTGGAGCCTTCTTGTTCTTCTTCTTTTGTGGAAAATTAGTGGCATAATGTCCATGCTCGTGACAGTGAAAACATTTCACTTTGGACATGTCGCAGTTCTTGCCATATTCGTCGGTCTCATATTTGGAATATGATTTCTTGCCTTTCCCCTTCTTCTTCGTACTAGCCAAAGCACAATTTTCTTCATCGTCATTCTTAGATGAAGTTCCATCCCTAGTATTCCGCCTGAATTCTTCTTGCACCAAATCCGACCAAATTTGTTCCCAATCTGGCAGCTTCTCCCTCCCATTGACAGAGTCCTGATAGCTATGCCAACTCTTGGGAAGGCCTAGAAGAGCTAGGCTCACCAAGTCATCATCTGCGATAGTCATTCTGACGCTCCTAAGCTCATCTCGACATTGGAAAAACTTCGTTAAATATTTTAGAATAGTTTCACCTTTCTCCATTTTGATTTTCCTGAGCTTGTCCTTTAGTGCCAATTTTCTATGATCACTGCTACTCTGAAACATATTTGTCAAAGACTTCCACATTGCATATGGAGTTGATTTTCCATGGATACTTGAGACAATGTGGTCTCGTACTCCCTCCAATAAGATCCTCCTCGCCTTTGCAACCTTCTTTTGCCAAGAATCAAGAAGAGCGGCATTTGCTACAGTGGGTTTGGGAATGTCATTATCAATGAATTCTTTCAACCCATTGTCCTCTAGAACTGCCTCCATCATGTCTTTCCATGCAATATAATTGGAAATGCCCTCAAGTGCATACTCCAATCCAAAGCCATTGAAATCCACCTTGATCCTGATCCGCATGTCACACCAAAGAATATTTTTGCAAATTCGAATGTTATTCAATCACAAACTAAATTTCTTCTCCACTATAGTGATTTCCTCCACTCTGATACCATGTATAAATTATACAAACAATGTGTATACCAATGGATTCAATCCGATCATGTAGTTTACTAAATCAAGATACTAAATCCTTCTACAAATAAATTGTGGAAAATAAACACGATCGCCAATCACAACAAGTAAAGAAAGAAGCAAATCAAACCACAACACAAATTTCTCGAGGAAAGCTTACTGCTCAAAACCCTTCTATATTATTTTGTATATTCACCAAGGAATCATGAAACAATTACAATACACTCTTCTCACAAGAGTCTCCTACACTCTCACAACTGTCTCATACTGATCCAGACAAAATCAACCAATACTTAGCCAGTTTTCAGCCTCTGCTCAACCTGCCTTTCTTGCACAATTCCTGATGAATGCAATCCCTATTATTTACGAATTTCAACCTTCCTAAATTGCGCGATGCTCATGGGAAATCCTATGGTTGTCTTGCTGAATGCGGGCAACCTACTAATGATACAACTGATAGTTAACATCCCTTTAACCTTTGTCTCAACTGGGTCTCCACTGGAACTGACATGCATGCAACTATTAATAGTAAATCATCAGTCGCTTGACAGATCACTGCATGTGAAGTAAATCTAATTTAATTCACTTGACCTCTCACTAGTACAACAATCAGTTACAACTATTTAGACTGAATTTAACTCACTTAATTGAGTTAACTGATTACTCATGCATTAAACTAATGCACTAACTGCAACTCAAACTCCATAACTAATAGAATCACTCTGCATGCCTCACCAACAACCCTCAACTCAAAATCCATGAGCTAACTGAGTTTATCACACTTCGTTAACTATTACAAGTGATTATGAGATAAGGTTACATTTTATTGTCCAATTTAATTAAGGGAAATTAGATTAGACACTTCTCCAATTTATTAAAAGAAATTGGCTTTCACACTAATGCATCGCTAAGACCTGTGATCTCACACTAGTGTGTGTGCTGCAATTTCTTGTTGAATTTCAACATAGGAAGATTTTTGGGTGTGTGTTATATTCTATACACGTGTCATTTTTTTATATTTTTTATGCGGACCCAATAATAGTTGGGCAAACCAAAGGATGGGGGCAGACCTAAAGATGGTGGGCAGACCTACCCATGGTTTTGCACATGATTTTTGGGCATAATGGTTTTTTCCCACGGTATTTTGTAGATCCGTTCAAGCGAACTATAGTTATGTTCTAATCAAGGGTTGATGGATTGGGTTTATGAATTCTTCGACATGTATATATATGTATTGTAACATTGAAAGGAATATAATGAAAAATTGATCTGGT
Source organism: Pinus albicaulis (assembly GCA_034641835.2). NCBI lineage: Eukaryota > Viridiplantae > Streptophyta > Pinopsida > Pinales > Pinaceae > Pinus > Pinus albicaulis. Next base: position 177,787,356 of record CM076582.1, on the reverse strand, counting down.
TTTCCTGGTTTGGGTTCCAGGAGAAAATATTTATGTATATTTTATGTTCTCGCCATTTTTTATTTTTATGTTTTAAGAATTTGTTTGCAGGTAATTTCTGTATAGGGTTAAAACCTACAAAGACGTCCACTCTTAAAAAATTTTGTTTACCTTTAAAATACTCAAAATTTTCCAACTAAGAAGTTGGATGCAAGACTATCTATGATTAAGTTGTAGCATCAAATTATAAACATGGATCCTATCCACATTAGACACATGGATCATGAAATGCACTTACAAGAACATTGTTGTAGTTTTGCTCCCAAGAATCTTGAGAAGTTGGTTGTCGACAAGGACATTTAGGAATAATTGAATGAATTAAGGTGCTAGGAAATGTAAAAATTTGATGATATAAGGAGTCTACGTCTAATCACAGTCTGTGGAGTACACTCGTGACCCAATGAAGGATTCGGGGAAAAATAGAAGTTTTTAATTCATTCAATGGAAATCAAATCCATGTCATTGATGCTACAAAATTAAATGATACTTGGGTCAACTACACTAGGGTTTAATTCAGTGACACTTGGGGTGAAAAAGTTAGTACTAAAGAAATGGATAATCTATGCTACCACCACAATAATAGGGAAATGAAATGGTGTAATAGAAAGAATGATTATAAACCATTACAAACTGAATGCAAGGACTTAAAATCAAGAAATGATTTATGTTGAATCTGAGTCAATCAACCTATAGTCATAATGGTTCCAATATTTGCTATTCCCAAGCAATTGCATAATTTTTCCACCTGCGATGAAGCACACACTCATGGGCTTTCAGTTTGCGTCTTAATTTGAGGGTATAAAAGTAGAGAGAAATTGTAGAAATTTAGAGCATAACTTTGTTGAATGTAATGAAAACCTGAGAGCATAGCCATCAATAATAAATAAAAGGATTGCAAAATTGTATAGATTCATTTACATCACTATGCTAATGTTCCTCCCATAAATCTCCTGAATGAACAGAACCATAAACTTATTTTCCAAAATGCCATGAATTTAATAAATATTAATCATAATGCATTTCATTTTAGCATATAAGTTTGTAAAGAAAATTGAATACTTGAACAAACCTAAATATTTTTCCGAAAAGCCCCAAGCTTGATAACTATTAATCAATATATGCTATTTTTTGGCATACAATTTTTTGTTCAACTGTCCATGTAAGAGATAAGAATGAATTGAATATTATTAAATTGATAAATATATAAATGCATGTTTACAACCATTGGATTCATGTTCTGGGGTATTTTGGATTCCATTGTTCATAATCATTACCATAGGCCAAACAAATTAGGTATCTAACATTCCCTCCCTTAATCCAAAGGGGTTCTTATGAGTCCAAGCAAAGATATAGTTGTCAATGATTGATTGTGCTCTCTAAATTTTGTGGTTTTAGGATGAACACGAATGCAATGGCTAGCAGAAGATGTTGTATTCACGAAATTGCAGTTTAAGGTTGACCACCAACTCTGGAACATCGGTATAATGCTCAATGGACCCCATACCATTTCCAAATTTTGCTAGAAGTTCATGTCTTCTACTAATTGGAAGTGTTCAAACTGTAGAACTTGGATCTAAGGCTTAACTATTATTAGAACATTTCCTAATTTAGCTAATTTTTTATGTCTTTTTTTAATTGGAAGTGCTCGTAAAGGGTGATTTGAAGATGATGCAAATTGATGTCTAGTAAAATCTATAAATATTCTACTATTTGTGTTTTCGGGAAGACCACAACCCAAATCACACTCATGGATCCGACTATTGTTACAACTCTTACTCTAGTTCAAGCTTGAGACCTTCGTTCTAACTATGGCTCAGGATCACTTGTACATCCTCAATTGACAGGACTTCTAAACTAGAAGCCTCATTGTCAATCACTTATATCATCTGTTAGGTAAAAATGACTAGGGGAAAGAGTAAAATTTGATTGGTTCTACAATAGTGGTTTTGGCTGCATGGTTTTTTGCCTATGGATTGCATGTAATGGAGCCTTTATAAGGCTTGGAAGAACTCTATTGTAATGTGCCAGGGAGGTGAGCAGTGAAGGATGACTTGGCTGGCTTGGCCCGATTTTGGCCAAGGACTTAATGGAATTCCATTAGCTGGGTTTTTCCAAAAGTTGGGGTTTTCCCAGGGTAATAACTGTGTTCATGTAACACTCCCTCCCAACCCCTTGGAATTCTCAATCCTAGTGGGTGGTGTTACATTCAATTAACCTAACCTCTATGGTCTCATTATGAAGATGGGCTTACAAAATTTATTCTCACTCAAAGTGTGCATAACTCACTTTGGACAACACCATCAAATTGAACTGGTCGTGAGATTTCCAATGATATAAAATTGATCTCAATCTTATCTTTGGATTGGAATTTATTCCCATTTGAAGTTTAGGCCTCACAACCCTAATCACATCAACAAATGTTCTCCATGTGGCATTGCTTCCTCATATGAAGCCCACCATAGCACCCACCATGTCATAGTGCCTTAGCGCCATCACACCTTGTGCCATTTCTTTTGGATGACACCATTCAAGATCTGAACTACACCACACTCTTTCATGTCATTTGGCATGGATGATTATCGTCTCATGGATTCTATCTACCCCACACCCCATGGTAGAAATTCACTACAAACAATTCCATTGTTAGAAATTGTAGCAAGAAACGCTCAATTTGACATGTGCCTTAGTCAAATTGAGTAATTCAATTTTCCACATTAGCAAGATGACTTGGATGGAAGTTAACTTGTGTGGCATGGTCGTGTCTCTTATTTAGATCAACTAATTCGAGTTTGTAGGCTTAGAGTAGAGTTGTGCTTGTAGTGATTACCAAGATTTAACAATCTAGTTAATTTATTTTTAGTTGAACTTAGTTAACTGAGCTCAAGTCATTAATATAGTCAGTTGAAGGTGAGTTGAGTAGTAGAAATTTTGTTAATTGACTCATTGTTATGGGAAAAGCTACCCAAATGCCCAGGTTGAAATACATAATAGAGCGGAGGCATGCAATCCACAAGAAGCACTCTAAAAATGAGTTTTAATGCTCAAACTAGAAAAAGGAGGATCGACAACCTTACCCAAAAGTCCTTCGTTTGATGTCGATCCCACAGGGTGCAAACCCTCTGCTACTCTTCGTGCTCCAGAACCTACAAATCAATCCAAATAGAGCATAAAAACTAGTTGCACAACATATATATCTTAGATGTCAACATGTTAGCATATATAATCTCATAAAGATAACATGAAATAAACAAGATTATTCAACATGTATAAGAGACATATAACATAGGAACATCAAGAACAGGATGGTACTTCATGTATTGATCACATGTATAGAAAATTGTGGAGAATTCACTTGAAATATGCCAAGGCTTCTGAGTGAAACCGTCCTCTGGATCCGTTTAGTCCTAGCCTCACAAAACTCCTTCCATAAGGGGTGCACAAAGGATGCCACATATAAGGGAAGTGATCATCACAAGGAAACAAGGGTTTCCTTGAACTGGGAAGTGCAGGAGGCACATGGAAATATCATAACTAATTAGGGTTCTAGTAGGCTATAATATCAATAGTATTATCTCTCTCCTCCCTTAGGCCATTCCCTTGAGGTGTATTTATAATTCCTCAAATTAGTTTTTTCAGTTTGGGAACAGTTAGGCCACGGGCTGGGGTAGTTAAGTTATAGGATAAATCGTAAACCCCGCCTCTTTAATTAGAGATTTATATTTTTTTAATATTTTAAATAGCATACGCGGGTAAAAAATGTATGGACCCACGTCTGCACGTAGAAAAATATGGGCAAAGTCGTGTATGGATTTTAAGATATTGTTTCTTAAGAAATGTGATCAAGTTTGAATGGAAGGGTTGCCCAAGGCCAATGCATAAATCATCAAGTACATAGAGGTGGTAAATGATGCAATAAAATATTTTTGATAATATATGAGGTCAGAAGGGGTACATGATGGCCGAAATGTATTATGTGCATAATAAAGAAGCTTGCGAGGACTAGAGAGGAATTCACCAGATTTCAGCCTGCCAAAAAACCAGTGAGAGAGATCAGAAAGAAAGCTCATGTCTGAGGCGGGAATACCCATGCTAATTAAAAGAAAAGCATGTTTGCATATCAATTATGGAGCGGATCCAATATGTATACAAGTATAACTAAACTGTACAGTACATAGTGAATCATCTAATCACTGCTCGGAAGTATAAGTCGAAATCATGTCCAAGTATCACACATAAAAGACCGATCAATGATGCTGCATAGATATCTGATCACTAAAGTCACAACTGAATCTCCAAGTACCAATTCATAAGTGGTGGAACAAATGGTACAACACGCAACTCGGGTGCCAACATATAAGATGTTTTTGTGATGAGACTACAACATATAAGGGTGAATGGTGTCACTGGCAGAAAAATGAAGGAGTTGTCAAAGTGAACCAAAACATGCTGATGCAAACCCGAGGTCTTCACCGATCACCATGGCACAATTATACACAATGGGAATAAATGAGTTGAGGTCGAACATGTGAGAAATTGTTTGATTACCAGTCATTGATGTATACCGTTAACAAACACGAGACTACTCACCGATAATTATAATGAGCGTCAAGGTGCCCAGTACAATCTAACAAGTGAGAATGAATGAGTTGAAGTCGAAAACTTGAGAGAATCTATTAATTAGGAGACATTGATGTATTATCACTGTCGATAGCGAAGGAGTTTTCCACTGATGACTGCAAACCCTAAGGTTCTGACAAAAATATTCTAGACCTTATTCCTTGAGCAATGAGTCTAAGTCTATGGGAAAAGGTCTACTGGAAGGAAGGTATTAAGGAATCCCACATCAGTCCAATGTGAGTGTAACCCGTAGGCCAAGATTTGGAAGGAATCATACGAAGAAAAGTGAAGTAACCAACTTTAAGTACGTTTCTGTCATGCACAAAATGTAGCCAACGCACAACAGAAACCCTATGAACCAACCAATAATGGAAGCTGAAAAAGAGGCGAGATATCCACCGATAGGGTCAAATGGAAATCAAGGTACTGCATGAATCCCAAGTGATATTGTAAGCTGAAGTCGAACACAAGGGAAACCACTCAATCAAAGAACCATGATGTTGATCAAATGCTAAGCACAAGGTCACCTATCAATGATGTAAATAGGGGCAGGGTGTGGCTCTAGGCTTACTCTTAGAGAAATTTGTCGGAGTCGATAAGAGACAAACCCATTGGCAATAAGTAAATGGAGACCTTCTGAAACCAACATGAGAAAAGGACCAACTAGTTGATGTAATCTGAACAAGACTTGAAAAAATTGAGATGGCTGACTGAAAAATGAGTCAAGGGACACCACAAAAAGGCTGACTCAGGTTAACTTCCCTTGAACAGAATCACGACTCATTTTAACTAAGGTAGCATATAATAACTTTCTATAATTTTTTCATGCAGGAGGCATAAACAAACCCTCCATATGGTTGGAAGAGATAACCAACTGGGGGATTAATGACTCAATTAGCAAGGTTAGGGTTTCACTTAAGTCAAAACTTAAACCATCCCAAATGGAGAAAAGGCTTAAATTTTTCTATGCTTTGTTCAAGGGTGACAAAATTGACTCTATAGCTGCCATAAAAATATGGAAGTGTTGTCCTGTTCCCTCTCTTTTTCAAAATATTTGATTTTTTTGTCTTTTTCATATTTCAAAGCTTGAAAAAGAATAAAATAATGCCTATAATACAATGGATAGAACAAGTGTCAGAAAATATATGCTCTATTTCCTGGGATAGGAACAATCCTATGCTCAATGCAAGGTGGCAAAAACTGGTAAGTGACACTCAGAGGAATTTTCCATCCATGGGTATACGTGTCAAGTTGTGAAGGCTAAGTGATTGCAAGGTTAACTTTGCAAAAATACATGGTCAAAATATGGCTTTAACATGAGTCCAAATGAAGCTGGCTAAAGGCCAAGATAATCAAGTGGTCAATATGCAATTCAACAATACAACTCGACAACAAAGAATGGGAGCCTCTAAGGTATATGGCCATAATAATATTACGAAGAAGAAGAAAAATGAAGCTTCAACGCATAATTCATGAGGAGACTAAAGAGGACTCCCGAGCCTACATAGATTGTATCATGGGCGGCAAATGCTAGCGAGGAACTAACAAGGAAGCCCATGTAAAGGATGTCTCTACCATCATATCATGATTAAAAATTCGATGAGTGAAATTGGTTAAATATTCATAATACGATGGGGTCGACCCTATGGAAATAATTCAGAATGGAGGCTAGTATGCATAAGTGCAACAGAAAGTGAATTCCCTAACCTATATGCCAGTTTAGAATCAAATACCTGCCATGATAGGTCAGCGGTCATGGATCCGAAGAAAAATTGGAAATATTTCAAAATCACCAGAATTGATCCAGATTTATGCAGGAACACAACAGAATACAGAAATAACCATGAACATAGAGATGCAGCAGAAATAATGCTTCATTTCATTAATATCAAATAACAGAAATATGCTTACAAGCATAATAAAATAGCTAGGGTGCTGGTAGCGAATCTCTGAGAAGAGATGTGATGGCCACAGACCTCTGAACTGTGTTACAATGAGGCTCGAGGGCTTATTTATTGTTGAGAAACAATGTAGAATCCGAAACGTCCAAAAACCTAACCGTAGGAGATGAGGCGCCAAAACTGTGGGCGCCCGTTCGGGTAAATTGGTGGTTCAACTTCCCTGGGGTGTAACTTTGGCATCCGATCTCCGTTTGACGCGCTCAATAGCTCGTTAGAAATATCTATCCGAGGAGTACAATTTTTGAATGAGAAACATCGGTCCATGGACCCATGTTGCTCTCCATTTTCCCAAAAAAACGTCGTTTAGGGCCTCAAAATGACTCCGGAAGTTCAGGACCCGAAAAAATGCTAAAAATAGTAAGTTTTGTTGCAACTTGAAAACTGAAAGAACTGATGGTGGGGGTTCAAATGGAATAGGTGGGTGGCCACCAATATCCACTTGGATCATTAAGGCCCCAAAACGGCTTCGGGAGTGGAGGACCCGAAAGCCTGCTAAAAATAGTAAGTTGTGCTGAACGTGAAAAGCTGCAAGAATTGATGGCGCTAGTCCAAATGGAATAGGTGGTTGGCCACCGATATCCACTTGGATCATTCCTCCCTCCTTAGGAAGAAATGGTCCCCATTGCGTTGAGATCCTCCATGAGATGAGGCAAATTCTGTTGAACTGAGTATTAGATGCGTTGAAGATGTCATGGACCTGCGGGTGGACAGGCTGGATGCGTTTAGTAAATTTGGTTTCTTTATCAGCCTCAGACAGTACATGTTTGGATTCTGTATGTGTAGTTGCAGGATTTATGGCAACATCAGGTGGTGGTGCGTTGGGAGTCAGATCACTGGAGTGGTTGTCCTGACAGTGTAGCAGAACCTCTCTGAGTGAGGATAAAATGTCCTCGTATTCCTCCATGACTTTGTCCATCTACTGCAGCCGTGCAAGGGAGCCCTGTTTCGAGGTTGTGGCTAGAATATTCTTCTTTCCTTGTGAGTGAGTTGTAAGGAAAATGAATTTCCTGGTTTGGGAAACAATCTTACTGCGTTGTTTTGCAGTAGTCAAAGAGATGACAGGAGGCGGTACTACCTCCGGTATCCTGTACAAGTTATTTCCAAAAGTAATAATAACAACACGAGGCCTAGACTCATACAAAACATGTCGCCTCCACAAGTATGGTTGGCCCAATAATACATCAGCTACATCAAGAGGAGCAACATCACACAATACCTCATCCGTGAATGGCTTGATACTGTATGGAAGGCGGCACTGCTGGTGGATGCAGAGATCTCTCCCTGGGTGGAGCCACCCGATGGTATATGGCTATGGGTGTGCTATGTTTGGTAGGCCGAGCTGCTTCACGACCTCTGCTGATATGAGGTTCTTTTGGCTTCCGCTATCGACGAGAAATTGTAGCGGAGAACCCTTCACCCACATCTGCGACTGGAAGAGGCGCTCCCCCTCCTCTGGATCCTTTGGACCCTCCCTCTAGATCTTGGTGGTGGCAACAATGGCACTGGGATCCACATCAATGATTTGCTTCCCTTTGTCATTGCCTTTGTCTGGTTCTAACTCAGGATCAGAAAATGCATCTGATTCGGGTGCCTTTAGTTCAGCCACCAAAGACTGTTTGGCCCGACACTCGTTTGTGCTGTGAGTGGGGCTGTTATGAAATTCACACCACTTCCCTGTGTCCTTCTTTGGATTTGTGGTGTTGTTTTGAGTCACATTTCTTTGGCCTTGCCCCTTGTTCTTTGGTTTGGGGGAACCTTTCGGATTCACAGATCCAAAGTCTCGCTTCTTCTGCTTAAATTTTTGCTCGATCTTGGCGGCATAGCGATATGCCGTGCCAAGTGATGTAATGTCAAGGAACTCCATTTCCTCTTGAATGTGTTTGTGTAAACAGGCGTGGTACTTGAGCACCAAATGTATCTCTGAATCTTTAATACCCAACTTTGTGCACAGGGTATGGAACAGATTCGTCAGTTCGTGCACATCTTGATCCTTTTGTTGCCGCAGCGTGGTCCATTGGATGTATTTGTCCTCATAGCTCCCCACGGGGTAATATTTTTCCTTGATGCTGTCTCGAAATGAATTCCAAGTGGGTGTGGCCGAGAACAGAGAGGGTTCCCCTTCGCCCTCTTTCTCACGGTAGGTTTCCCACCAGTGTTTGACATGGGGGGCAGCTTTGAGGAGTGAAAAAATAATATTTTCTCGGTCAGAGAAGTCATGGACCGAGAAATACCCTTCCAACAAATTTAACCATCTTTCTACAGCGTTTGCATCTATTTTTCCTTCAAATATAGGAATGTCAAAGTTTACCTGTACCTTGAAGGGAGTGGCACCTCCAGAGTGGCTGTTGGATGCAAATGCGCCATATGTGGGCAGTCGTTGAAAGATTTGAGCAAAGTTATCCATCATCGCGTTCCTTTGTTTCTCAAGGGCCTCCTCGAGTAGTATTTTGATAGGATCTCATGCTCCCTCATCTTTCTTTTCTTCCGCCATGGGAGGCCCTCGGGGTTTGCGAGGCTGATCTTGCAAGGGTTCAACCAGATCGAGCCCTAACTCCTTATACCCTGACTGCGTTGGGGACATGCAAAGAAAAACAAAGAAAGAGCAGACCCGATCTGATACCACTAATCCGGATTTATGCAGGAACACAACAGAATACAGAAATAACCATGAACATAGAGATGCAGCGGAAATAATGCTTCATTTCATTAATATCAAATAACAGAAATATGCTTACAAGCATAATAAAATAGCTAGGGTGCTGGTACCGAATCTCTGAGAAGAGATGTGATGGCTACAGACCTCTGAACTGTGTTACAATGAGGCTCGAGGGCCTATTTATTGTTGAGAAACAATGTAGAATCTGAAACATCCAAAAACCTAACCGTAGGAGATGAGGCGCCAAAACTGTGGGCGTCCGTTCGGGTAAATTGGTGGTTCAACTTCCCGTGGGTGTAACTTTGGCATCCGATCTCCGTTTGACGCGCTCAATAGATCGTTAGAAATATCTATCCGAGGAGTACAATTTTTTAACAATCAACATCGGTCCATGGACCCATGTTGCTCTCCGTTTTCCCAAAAAAACGTCTTTTAGGGCCTCAAAACGGCTCCGGAAGTTCAGGACCCGAAAAACTGCTAAAAATAGTAAGTTTTGTTGCAACTTGAAAACTGAAAGAACTGATGGTGGGGGTTCAAATGGAATAGGTGGGTGGCCACCAATATCCACTTGGATCATTAAGGCCCCAAAACGGCTTCGGGAGTGGAGGACCCGAAAGCCTGCTAAAAATAGTAAGTTGTGCTGAACATGAAAAGCTGCAAGAATTGATGGTGCTAGTCCAAATGGAATAGGTGGTTGGCCACCGATATCCACCTGGATCAAGAATGGACTTGAAAATGAATTTTCCCAACACTTACAAGCCAAAAGTTTAAACAGTCGTGAACAAATTTGAAAAATAAACATAAAATAAATTTGCAAAAAAAAAAATCAAATTCTAGGCATAAATAAGCATTTTTTACTCACATTTGGTCATTTGTTCTGTGAAGAAGTGGAGAAAGAGCTTTGGAGAAAAAAATCCCCTTCTTGTAAACAAAGAAACCATCCACCGAATTGATCCAAATCAGTTAGGTAAGCCTCATACTCAGCTTGTTTGTCAATTTTACTGTCATTTCAAGAAAAAAATTGGATTTTTGACTGTAGGAATATTTTTTTTTCTGGAACCCTCTACGCATACGCAGGTCCAAAATGAGGAACTTGTGTATAGACGCGTTTGTGTCTGAATGAGGTCGGGTATGCGCAGGGTGGAATTCAAAAATCGATTTCTAATTGGTCAATTGATGAAATGATTGAAGATGAAAATGAGCTGGAGGGAAAGAGAGCATAGTGCCATAGATAATGAGGTTATGCAAGATCAAAAATCATTGGATATCCTTGGAAATTTTGGATTGTTAAAAATTTTCAAAATGCCAAATATGAAAACTCACACTCGATTACTCGAGATGTTGGTTAATTATTGGGATCCTGATGAAGACTGCTTCATGATTGACCATATGCCATTAAGAATTGAACTGGAAGATATCTATTTCATAATTGGACTCTCCCGGAGGGGAGAACTAGTAGATTTGCATGGTATGCCCACAGGAGGGCTTAATGTAGATGACTATGTCCAGGTTTACTGTGTTGAGGGTGCAAAGTAGGTGAGGACTCAAATCCCAATCATAGATGTACGAGACTTGTACATGAAAATACTCCTTTTCACTATTGGTAGAGTAGCAGGATTGACATCCCTTCACCGGACCTCACTAACTCACATGATTCTAGCAGTGGAATGCTTGGTCACACTCTACAATTGGTGCACAACCTTATTGGAAAATTTGAAGAAACAATTGACTTCAATTTGGTGAGTCAAAACAAAACATTTTGGATATGGAACCATTTTGATGACATTCTTCTTTGAGAGAGTCCTAGGGCTTCGTCCTAAGATTATCTCAACCATCAGTATCCCACGTGATCGACGGATAGCTAGATGGGCAGACTTGATGAAGAGAATGGGGGGAAGTGAGGTTCCCTAAACTACATGGGATGACGATTTTTTCCTTTGGTGGGGATAACAAGTCATCTCAGTAGAGGACTATCCCTATTCTCAGATGGATTTTAGAGTAGATCTAGACTTGGTTCTTCCACCTGATGCAACATGGGGTGCAATTGGTGAGATTTCACTTATGATTTTTTAATTATATGATTTTTATGATTTTTTTCAAATTATATGAAAATCAAAAAATGTTTTTGATTGGACAACATGACTTACAAAATTATATGATCATGATGTAGACATGGGACCAGTAAGACCTGAGGGCTTCCCAAGGCATAGGCGCCATGGAAGAGAGGCCGAAGTTGCCGATGAAGACCCAGGAAGAACCCTCCATTCGATTCAGAGGAACTTGGAGAGTCTAACTCGCCAAGTTCCTATGGAGGCCATAGAGGATCTTCCAGAGGCTATGTAGAAATGTGTGGTCAGAGTACCACGTGATTGGGTTCGGTTATTCCACCATGTAGTTACAACTATAGTGCCCTTCTGCAATGTCAACCCTGAGTAGGGCCTGTAGTGATAGATTTTTGTTGATTGGATGACTGTAATATTTTTTGATGATAGACATGACCGGGCATAAGCCCTAATTTTATAGGACATGATGGTCCAATTTTTTAATATTTTGAACACATTGATGATATATATATATATATATATATATATATATATATATATATATATATATAGTGATTTTATACGATGTGATTGTTCCAAATGTACAATTATGAATGATGTTTTTGATATATTTTAAAGTATTGAATGATTAAAGTGCCAATCAACTGCTTGATTGGCTAATGAGTCTGCTAACCAATTATCTGATCGAGGAATGTGAATGAAAATAATAAATTGAAATGAAAATTGTAACAAACACACTCTAAAAAATAATCGATGCAAAAAAGGGTCTCTGACACAATAGATGTTGTTTAATTGTGAAACCACCAGTTGTGAATCCATGTAAACTACTAACGAATCAACACCAAGAGATATTTCCTCTGAGAGTAGACTAACCACTGCAGTGTATTCTGCCACATTGTTCGAAGTAGGACCAATGCATACACCTCTTGAGACTAACAACTGATCGGATGGAGAGTGAATTACCCAAGCCGCAGAAGCAAGATTTTGAGTATGTTTACTAGCACCATCGGCAAAGCCAAAATGAATCATCTCATCCAAATACACCTGCCAAATCAGTTCAAAAACATCAAAGCCACATCGAAAATCGATGAACAGACATGTACAAAAATACAATATATACAATAAAGCAAATGCTAGGCCAAAGCCTAGGCATAATACTTCTTCAGATAGAGCCCATTTCTGGGCTCATCCATCTTGTTTCCATCAAAATAAACCAAGGCATAAGCTCATTTTTTCAGGACCTTTTTAACAATAGACATACCATACCACATGGATTTGAACTTGTCTTCCCCCAAGGCATACTTTTCTTGGGCATAAACCAAGACAATGTCACCTTCAGAGAAAACCCTAGGTTTGACCACTTTATCATACTGAACCTTCACTAGTTTCTTATGAGCCTCATTCATTGTAGATGCATCTCGGTGCTGCTCATCGAGATGTTCTAGATGGAAAAAGAGTTCTTAGAGACTAGAAGTTTTAGGAACAAAACTACTAGCTTAAGAGAAGGAATTTCACATTCGATAGGAAATATAGATTCCAACCCATAAACTAGTTGGAACAGAGTGAAACTGGTTGCAGTCTTCACAAACATCCGATATGCCCAAAGTGCAGGGTACAACATGACATGCCAATTGGATCTACATTTGTCAATCGTCCGTTGAAGGATAGTCTTCAAGGATTTGCTTACGGCTTCAACCTGGCCATTGGCCTGAGGATAATATGGAGATGAATGCTCCTGCCGAAAAGCCAATTTGAGAGCCAATTCAGCCATCATACTGTTTTGAAAATGACTTCCATGGTCAGTGAAAATCTCTTCGGGGATACCAAAGCGAGAAATAACTTGGTTGAATAGAAAATGGGTTGTTGTCTCAACATCATTCACAAAATTAGGCATGGCCTTAGCCCACTTTGTAAAGTAGTCTACCGCTACGATAATGTACTTATGAACCTTTGTCAAAGGCATGTTACAAGTAGTATAATCAATACCCCACTTTGTGAATGGACCAACAGTGATGATAGGAAAGAGAGGATTTGGATGAGCGTGCATCTTTTGAGTATAGACTTGACAAGGATGACACTTTTTGACCGCCTCAAAAAAATCTTTGAAAATCGAGGGCCAAAAAATATCCTACACGCAATATCATTTGGGCTGTAGCAAGCCTAGATAAATGACCGCCACAAGCTCCACTGTGGTAATCATTCAGCACAAAATTAGCCTCTTCAAGAGTCAAGCAACTTCTAAGGATCGAATCAACCCCGCGATGATATAGAATGTCACCGATAATAAGACAATTTTTAGCTAAGTGACGCAACTTTCGACGCTCACCTTTCGTAAAAATTGAGGGAAAATTCGCAGTTTGGAGATAAACAATGAGATCTCCATACCAAGGATCTTGTGAAGAAATGAAAAAAAGATGTTCATCAGGGAATGTCTCTTCATAAACGATTTCATCCCCACAGGGCAACTCAGAGATCAACTCCGAAAATACCAAATACTTTTTGGATTTGGCAGACATAAATTCGAGATCAAACTCTTGCAAAATAAAAATCCATTTATTGTATTTTCCCCCAATCACTCTCCTACTGAGAAAAAACTGAGATGGATTGACTGCTACCAAAACATAATTTTTATGAAGAAGGATATAATGTCTGAGCCACTGTATAGCATGGACAACTGCCAAAGCTAATTTCTCGATGGGATAATACTAGAGTTTAGGACCAACCAATCCTCAACTAAGGTATTAAACAACATGCTCGAAAAGAGCATCATCTTCCTGAACCAGAACCATACCAATGGTAGATTCTGCTGCTGCGAGGTACAAGAGGAAATCCCTGCTATAATCAGGTGGACTTAGTAATGGAGCAGAGCTCAATGCTTTTTTCAAGGCATCGAATGAGCATTGAGCAAAGTCATCCCAGAAGAATGGAACTCCTTTATTTAAAAACCTCATAAATTCTTTTGTCACCTCGACATAATTTATGATAAATATCCATAAGAAATTGGCTTTGCCTTGTAGACTTTGAAGTTGACAAATTGAATATGGGGGAGGCAACTGAAGTATTGCCTCATCCTTGAAGGGATCTACCCGAATCCCTTCTGTACACATGATTAATCTCAACAACTGATCGTATGTGACAACAAAAACACACTTATTACGGTTAAAACAAATTCTATAATAATGACATCGTTCAAAAACTTGACGAAGGTGTGAAGGATGATTAGTTCTCATTCGAGAACGAGAAGCTAGATCCTCCAAATATTCTTGATGTCACTGAAGGCATAGGACATAGCCTACTAAAAATTCGCTCAAACATTTTTAAGGCCAAAAGGCATATTTTTGTAAGAAAATGTACCTCAGGGGAAAATAAACACTGCCTTATGCTGATATTTAGGACGGATAGTGATCTAATTGTATCTTGAGAAACCGTCCATGAAGGAGAAAATTGCGTTCCCTGCACACTCATCGATAATTTGATCTATAAATGGTGTGCGGTAATTATCTTTAGGACATGCTTTATTCAAATCCTTGAAATAAATGAAAACTTGGATTGTTCCTTGTTTCTTGTCCACATGAATTGGATTCGAAACCCACTCAGTTAATGGAATGGGGTATATGAAACCCACCTTAAGCAACTTCTCAACCTTGGCTTTGATAGCTACAACCTTCCCAGGGTTGACCAGATGAAGCTTCTACCGTATAGGCTTAGTGATTTTGTAATTGTTTATCTCATGCTGGACAATAGATGGATCTATACCAGGCATTTCCTCCTAAGACCAAGAAAACACATCCCAAAATTCCCAAAATAGATCAGTGTAAGTCTAACTTTCTTCAGGGGAGCATTCAACACCAATGAAGATATTCTCAATAATGTTGGGATCTCTAGATATGTTCACCGAGGTAGTATCAGAAATGAAAACCATGTTTCCTTAAAAAAAAACCCATGCTGGGGTTAAGGGGTTCAAGACTGGGTGAACTGGACCAGAAGACGGAGGGCTAGATAATCTTGTTTCAACTTCTCCCAAGTCTGGTATAAAATAGGACTGATGATTCAATTCATCCCATGGTATTTCTACACCAGTCACGGCTTCAAGGATAGCCTCTTCATATGGAAGAGTGGTATCAAGGAAATCATGAGCAGAGATGAACTAAGAGTCCAAGCTGAAGCCACATCCCTATCTAGTTCCTCTGGTGAAAGAGAAATCAGAATGCAGACTGCAGAGTCCACAATAGATTGATAAGCAATCTCAACTGCAAACATAGGAAATTCCATTCCACCCACTTGACCTTCCTCTAATATGGAGGTAGGAGAAGGCAAGGTCAAAGGGTACGAAAAATAATGAGTTTAGAAGAACTCTCTTCGAGGAGGAACCTTGGAGGATGAGATAGCATGAATATGAATCGAAGGAGGTGGAAGATGAAAAGTACCCATCATTGATGTATACATTCCAACCCCCAAATTCTCAACTGGTTGCTTGGTGTCATTCACCAAGGGAACAATTGAGTCAACATATGCGTTTGGATCTACTGGAGAACAGTCCATCTGATCAACAATGACAAACCTCCCTTCATGGGGAAAACACAAGATGCGAAATAATGAGGAAGCAATAGCATCCATCTCGTAAATCGAATTATGCCCCAGCAGAAGGTTGTAGTCTAAATTTGGATCAACTATCTCGACCTCGATATTGACAGTTTTACCCCCAAAACAGATGGGTAAAGTTGGAACAATGCCATGTGGCCTATGAGAATGACCATCAAACACAGTCATAAGAGTATCTGAAGGAACAACGAAGATCCAATAACCTTCCAACATGAGACATACATTACACACGTGGAAGCACCCTCATCGAATACTGTTCAAAAGATATTAGCCTTCTGATATGTAGACAGTCTAAAAAGCCATATGATGAGGGATTCTTTTCTTGAAATTTGGCATATCAAATGTAACGAAAAGAGAGTTTTTTGGATCAACATCCCCAATAGTAGAGAGTAATGCACTCCTTTATGATGGGCACGACTGGAGTACCTCAACAAAGACATGACGTAAGGACTTTGGGCCAGATCTTCTACAATCGAGTAGTTTTGGGCAGCCTTGGAATTAGGATTAATTGTCGTACGCTTTGTATACCCTTTCGGCATCCGAGGTATAGGCTCAACTGCAGGCCTCTCGATATGGAGTAACTCAGAATTAGGAGCACCTTTAGCTTTTGAAGACTCATCTTCACCATGGTCATGAGATCTCGTAGTGATATTAACGTGAGCACTCATCATATATACGTTTGAAATACCTTCCCCTTCCTGGTTGCCCCCAACAGGAGCACCAGCATTAGCATTCGCGTCAGCAAGGAGTTGTTTCCCTTAGGGAAAAGGGTTTGTTAGTACATCCTGGGAACTAGAAGAAATTTTCTGAGCTAAAAGGCGTTGAGAATCTTGTATTTTCGGGAAGAGGTGTGTAAGATGGTCTCTAGTGCACAACTTGCATAGAAACTTAAACTTATTTTTACTATCCCTCCTGCCCTCTCAAACATGATTGTTGGATCTATTAGCATTTCCATTCCCATCCTTTTCTTTCTTCTTATTATTACGTTCCTTTTTCTTCCCATCGAATTGTTGATTTCCTTTAGGGTTAGAAGCTTGAACTGCATTAATATTCAAGGGTTGAGAAGGAGATGACACTGACGTCGTAGCCTGAACAGGAGAAGATTGTATTAACAATTGCTACAATTGATTACGCAGGTTAGCTGTACCATTATCGATCGTACCGATAAGTCCGTCAGCATGAGAGCCAGGCTTCGTTTTGGCTAAATATAGCTTGGAGTGAGGAGCATCTGGTAAAATATTACTAAGGACCCTAGACTGAGAGTAGATCAATTCTAACTGTTGGGCCCTAAAAATAGCATTTTCCTCAGAAAATACCCCTGAAAGCGATACATATTTTGAGATTTCTAGCTACAATGACTTAAGGAACCATTCAAGAAGGAAATCATTTGGAATTGGGGCTTTTATGAGCCTCTTCCTTCTCCTCCATTCCTAGATATGATCTGAAATGTGAGTTGTCTTTTCCTACTGAAAATTAGCCAAGAGATCAGTCCCAACCTCGTAACGGACAGGCAATTGGAAATTATTCAAGAACAGAGTAGCCAACTCACCAAAAGTAGCAAAACTTCCCCTTGTCAGCTCAATGTACAACTCTGGAGCATTCCCAGTAAGGGTTCGTTGAAAAATCCTCAACCTAATCGAATCGTCCATAAGGGAGTTCGACGAACACCATAGGTGGAAGGTGGTAACATGGTCAGCCAGATCCTCATCGGTCTTCCCTTCAAACTTTGGAATGTCTAAGGGAAGTTTAGTAGGGACCAAAGGCCAACACGGACTATACTGAATAGGATCGTTCGTCAATTTCGATAGATCTGGCAAGTTTAAAGTTGCCAGGAAAGGTAAGCGCGGAGGATCTTGAGAATTCCACCCCCCCTGGGAAGGATTCCCAAAATTTTGACAAGAATACCCTGGATTTGTTGAGGCACCAGGTTGCCAAAGATTTTTCGTAGAAAATTTTGAGCCATAAGAGAAGCCTTATGACCCAACATTCGGAGAAGGACCCCTTCCCATCATAGGGTTAATATAAACATGGATATTCCCCCCAACCAATGTATTAAATGAAGAAGAAACCCCTTGGTAAGGGTTCTAAGCATTAGCAAATGAAGAAAAACTCTGAGAAGCACCCATAGAAGTGAAAGGAACATTCCCTTGCTGACCAGAGAAAAACCTAATCCCAAATCCTAACCCTGTGAAAGCAGGGTTCTAGCCAGAAAAAGAATTAAAGATCTGAACTCCAATGAAAGGATTGAATCCTTGATTCTGAGAGGTAAAAGGCAAAGACCCTAAGGAAGCGTTCAAATGAGGAATATTCCCACTCCCAAAAGGGAAACCCTGAAATTAAACTGATCCAATAGCCATTGAAGGCATAGGCACGGAGACAGCTGAAGCACTGGTAAAGGAGACAAAAGGAATCACACTAGATGGCATTCCAAAAGAAAAGGGGCCAGAATGAGAAGCATATTCTTGGGTTCCCCCACTTGTAGAGGGAATAGAGCCAAGCATAGCCGCACTAGATGTGATTGTCGAAATGGAAATAATACCTCCTCCTTCAACTAAAAGAGGAATATGCACACTTGAAGTTCTCATAGCTGAAGTTGTGTCCCAACCATGGCCATAGAAAGAAAGGGATGAGGATAGGGGCTAGCTGGTCTCTGAGATGCAGGCCCAATGTACAAAAGAACGTCTAGAAAATTGGAAGGAAGAGGAGTAGAAGGAGTATCAGGAGGTTGAGGAACCTCTTTGACTTCAAATTCTTCTGTCGGAAACAAGACTCTAGAAATGAGTGGAGTAATCCTCTCTATAATACCACTAGTACTAGGACCAGCCACAGAAACAACAACCCCAGACGGAGGATCACTCTCTGTTGTGTTAAAAAATATCAGATGAAAATCACCTATTGAATTACTCCTACGCCTTCTTGGAGAAGGCTCGAAACTCACAGGAGAAAGCCCACGAAGTCTCCTCGATCAACGAGGCGATCGATCAACCAATTTTAATAGATATAAGATTAATTAGACTCAAAAATTAAAAACTCTATGGTAATATAGGAGCACAGAGCACAATGTATCAAAAATTCTTAAGATGCAACAATCCAGCAACCTTCAGGTATTTCCACTCTGGGTGATTAGGAACAGACACCAAAATACAAGAAAGCGAAATAAGAGGACCTTCCGAAAATAGTTTGGGGTAATTATGCCCTAGGCCTACTAGCGAAGGTAATAGAAAAAATTATGCTAACCTCCCAAAAAAAAATCTTTTTCGGTGAAAGTACCCGAGCTTTGAAAGGGCACCCTCTAGAAGTATTAATAAAATTGATACAATGTCTGTCTCATGTGTCACGATTATTCCCCCCCCCGCAGTCACCTATGTGGTCCCTAGGAGAGGCAAAAAAGGGCACCAATCAGTGTTGGCAGCTGGAAAGAACGGTCTTAGGTCAAGATTCAACAAATAGGAGAGGGGGTATCTCTCTTCTCTGCCTTCACTATCCCTCGTGCTTGAATATTTGGAGGAGAGCTTTCCCAATCCACTTAATGGAATTGGATTTCACTCATTTAATCAACTTTATACGTTTGATAGTTTTGACTATCCTTGGAGAGATAACTCTCCACTTGCCTAATCCAAGGCCCTAAAACCTAGACTAGTTGGTGTATAATTAATGAAAATAACAAAAATTCTAGTTCGTTTTAATTATCACTTGATTTTAAATGGTTTTTAATTAAGTCATAGGTATATGCAGGTGAAACTAATGATGTTTTTCAACGCAAAAGAAATAAATGAAAACCTACTACATGAAGACACAATATTTTTCTTTCGATGAAAAGAGATTTATAAATGGGTTCTACAAAACTATTAATAAGAAAAAACTTGTTTTTTATTTTCAAATTATCACTCTTCACACACTTCAAAAAAATATGAAAAGTACTAAAATGCTTGAGTGTAACTAATGCAAAGACTACCAATGATATGCAAATTATAGGACTACTCACTAAAGAAGCAAAAAGAGTTTCTAAACAAAGTTGGTTCGGTCACTTTGACAGTCAAGCAAGGAAAGTCCCAACAAGAAATCCTTTGCATACAATGATGCCAAAACAAACATGATAAAAGATAAGGAAATCCAGATAAATAATTCTTTCAAAACCAAGAAAAATGAACCAAAAACAAGAAACTAGCAAATTTCCTCAAAAAGATTAAAAACCATGAAAAGGAAACCGAAGAAAAAGAAAAGGAAAAACAAATATGTTTTTGTCTTTTCACTTTTAAGGAAATGAGAAAAACTTCAATGAGACAAGCACAACACTACCAAAGGTCCAAAATCACAAAAATGAGGTAACAAGAGGACTTCAAAATGCACAAGCCAATTATGTCACTTTCGTAGTAGGAATCAAACGAACAAGATGAAGTAACCGACTCAAGAAACTGATTCAGAACAGTAGAAAATATTCTCAGCAAAGGAAACTTCAAGAAACCAAAGAAAGGAAACTTCAAGAATCTCTAGAAAGATAATCCCACGAAACAAGAAAAAAATCAACTCAAAAGGTTAAAAACCAAGAAAGGAAGCAGTGCATAGGGAAAACATGAGAAAATAAGCCAAAGATCATTGTTATGAAAGGTCAGAACATCCAAGAACTCCCGAAAAAATTCTTGGTGCTACAACCGCAACTGAGACTTCAAAAGAATAGCAAAACCCTACAATGGCTAGGTTTCAAAAGAAAAATAGAGGAACTGTTATGAAACCAACTCCAAAAATAGAATAAGAGAGATATCAACACCTTAGAAATAAGCCACTTCGAGGGGGAAACCTCCAATACATTACATAAATGAAAAATTCTTGGATGATACAAATGAAAAAATCTCCTTCCATATATAGGATTCCATGGGATCACAATATAATCCTAGCTGACCTAACAATAATAATGTAAGGGCACAATAATAACAATATTGGGGTTACAGGGGTACAACAGTAACAATAAGGGGGCTATACTAACAACAATAAGGGAGTACACTAGTAATATAGGGACCTAACATGCCCCTCTCCTTCAAAAAAGTGTTGTCCTCAACGCTTTAGTAGCTATGGGTGCTTATGTATAAAATAATCATCCTCCCATGTAGAATATTTAGTGGGTAAGTTCTTCCACTTAATGAGATACTCTGAAATTGATCAGTTTCGTAGCTGTTGAGTTCTTGTTTCCATGACTGCTTCAGGTTCCAATATAATTTTTCCTTCCTCACCAAGTTCTGGCAATATTTTTTGAACTGGAAGTTTTTCACCTATAACCTTCTTTAAGCATGAAACATGGAAAATTGGATGCACTCGTGAAGAAGTAGGAAGATCCAATTTGTATGCCATAGTACCAATCTTTTGCAACACCTTGTAAGGACCATATTACCTTGGAGATAATTTATTATCCTTCTTAGATTTCTTGAGGGACATTTGTTTGTATGGTTGTAGCCGTAAAAATACCCAGTCTCTTACATCAAAACTTCTCTCACTGCGATGTTGATCTGCCTGTTGTTTCATTCGATTTTGTGTCAAATTTAGATTATCCTTTAAGAGTTGGAAAACTTCTTGTTGATGCTCGATGTGATATTCCACTGTTTTAACCTTATAATTTTATCTTATAGATGATGTGATGGATGGTGTATGATATCCATAAAGTGCCATAAATGGGGTCATTTTTGTTGCAGTATGGAAAGAAGTGTTATGCCACCATTCAACGAGGGGTAACCACTTGACCCATTGTGTTTTTTTATCATATACAAAACAACGAAGATATCATTCCAAACATTTATTCACTATCTCAGTTTGACCATTGGATTGAGGATGATAATATGGGCTATGAGCTAGTTGAGTACCCAAACAAGAAAATAATTGTGTCCAAAAATTTCTAGTAAAAATGGGATCTCTGTTGCTTACAATAATCTTTGCTCATGAAGCTGGAATTTTTCACAAACATTCATGGCAACTCATTTCTGCTTTGAAATGGATGGAGATAATGCACAAAAATGCATTTCAAAAGTCTATCAACTACCACCATAATGACACTATTTCCTTCTGCATCTAGGCAGTAACCCCGTGATAGTAATCCATCAGTCATCTCACGTTGACTTGGAATGGATAAAGGTTGTAGAAGTCCCGGGGTCTTAATTGTCTCCACTTTATTCTGCTGGCAAACCAAACATCCCGCCACAAACTTTTGAATATCAGATTTAAGGCCATCCCAAAAAAATTCTTTCTTCACCCTGTGGTAAGTTTTTAAAAATCCTGAGTGTCCTCCTAAATGAGAAGTGTGCAATTCCAGAAGAATCTTTTGTTTTAGTTGGGAATTCTTACAAAGATATAAGCGATCTTTGTACCATAAGGAATCATTTTTCCAACTAAATGTATCAGATGTACTAGGATCTTGCTGCAACTTTTGAATGAGTGTCCACACTTCTTCATCCTTATTCCATTCATCCCTTGCTTCGGTTATCCAATCTGGTTGGATAATAGAAATGGCACAAAGCAATGCTTCCACCTCTTCATTCTTTCTTGAGAGTGCATCTGCAACAACATTTAGCTTCCCTTTTTTGTACATTATTTCAAAGTCATAACCCAACATCTTTGTGACCCATTTTTGCTGCTCTTCTGAAGATAGTCTTTGTTCCAAAAAGTGTTTAAGATTATCATGATCAGTTTTTACCTTGAAGTGTCTTCCCATTAGGTAAGTTCGCCATTTCTTTAGTGCATGCAGTATTGCTAACATTTCCTTCTCATAAATAGGTTTCTATAAATACTTTCCTTTTATTGGACGACTTTCAAAAGCAATGGGTCTTCCTTCCTGCATTAAAACTGCACCAATTCCATTTCCTGAGGCATCACATTCCACAATAAAGGTTTTTGTGAAGTCTGGCATAGCCAAGACCGGTGCTAGGCACATTGCCTCTTTAAGATGTTCAAAGGCCTTAGTTGCTTCAGGAGTCCATGAAAATGCATTTTTCTTCAATAATGTTGTTATAGGTGCTGCTATTCTCCCATAATTCTTAACAAACTTGTGATAATACCCTGTTAACCCGAGAAATCCTCGCAACTGCTTTATGGTTGTGGGGACTTTCCATTCCTTAATGGCTTTAATTTTGTTAGGGTCTACCTTAACACCCTCGTGAGATACAATATGACCCAGATATTCTACCTCTTGTACTCCAAAGAAACATTTGGATGTTTTTGCATATAATTGTTTCTCTTCCAATAGTTTGAGCACCCTGTCAACATGTTGAACATGATCCTTCCAAGACCTGCTGTAAATTAGTATATCATCAAAAAATACTAGCACAAATTTTCTAAGGAAGGGTTTGAAAATGGAATTCATCAACCCTTGAAATGTAGAAGGTGCATTGGTAAGGCCAAAAAGGCATGACCAAAAATTCATAATGACCCTCATGAGTTCAAATGTTGTTTTTGGAATATCTTCAGTCTTCATTCTAATTTGATGATATCCTGAACGAAGATCCAACTTGGTAAAATAAATTGCTCCATGTAATTCATCCAATAATTCATCAATCACAGGAATGGGAAATTTATCTTTAATGGTGAGCTTATTGAGCTCCCTATAATCCCGACACATTCGCCATGATCCATCCTTCTTGTGTACCAATACTACAGGAGCAGAGAAAGAACTTTGACTAGGTTGAATTATACCCGCCTCTAACATTTCTGCAATCATACGTTCAATTTCGCTCTTTTGGAAGTAAGGATATCTATAAAGCCTGATGTTTGGAGGAACACTTCCTGGAATCAAATGAATAGCATGATCATGATCACGAATAGGTGGGAGTCCTTTGGGAGTTTCAAACACCTTGGAATGATTGTCCAAGACTTGTTGGAGATCTGCAGAAATAGATGATTTTGATGTTGGAACTTCTAGTGAGTATAATTGTGCAATTACACCTCGTTGTTATTTATTCAGAAGCTTTGTCATGACATTAGAGCTTATTATCTTTCACGGATTCCCTGCGATACCTCATAATTCAACATTCTTTCCTTCCGAAAAAAATTTCAAGAAAAATTCTTGAAAATTGAAAGCTACTGTCCCCAAAGATTGTAACCATTTTACTCCTAGTACAACATAAGCACCTCCCATTGGAATGGAAAGCATTGGACTATTAAATACATATTCCCCCATGGTTAGCTTGATATTATGGCATTTTCCAGAGTAATTTATAGTCCCTCCATTTGCAACCATCACTTGACATTATGTTACTATGTATAAGAAGCAATTCAATTCGTTGGCTACCTTACAATGAATAAAATTATGGGTACTACCCGAATCAATCAACACTATTACCTTTTTCTTCTTGATATGTCCTTCTATCTTGAGAGTTTGAGGAGTGGTAATTCTTGCTAATGCATTGCACGATATGGTAAGATTCATTTCTTCTTCTTCTAGGGTTGGTTCCTGGTGTATATCCTCTTCTTTTGAAGTTTCTTGTTCATTAGCCCGCCCAGCAGCCGGCCTTCGCCGCCACCTGGGAGGGAGGCCGAGTGGCGCTGCCCAACCGCCGCTAACCATTCAAATTTTTTATTTTTTCAAAAATTTATTTATTTTTAAATTTAATTTTTATATTTAAAATTTGTTTTGTTTTGTTTTGTTTTTTAAATTTTGTTTTTATTTTGTTTAAATTTTATTATTTTTTTGTTTTTAAATTTTATTTTTAAAAATTTTGTTAATAATTTTTATTAAATTTTGCTTGTTTTTTTTTTTAATTGATTTTTAAATTTTTTAATTTCATAATTTTTCTTTATTATTAAGTTTTATGTTTAGTTTTTTAATATAATTTTATAAAATTTAATAAATTTTGTATTTTTTTTTTAAATTTATTTGGATTTAATATTGTTTTTTAAATGTTTTACTTTTTTGTTAATTACATAAAATTTTTATATTTTTATATTTCAATTAAAATTGTGTATTTAAAATTAGATTTTTTTTTAATTAAACTTAATTTTTTTAAATTAATTTGTTTTTTAATATATATATATATATATTTTTTTTTTTCAATTTTCCATTTTTAATTGATTTTTAAAGTTTTTGAAGGTTTTCTTTTAACAATGGTTTTTTTTTTCTTTTATATTTAAAATTTATTTTTTCTTTCAAAATTTATTTGTTTATTCATTTATTTATTAAAATTTAATATTTTTGTTTTTAAATTTAATTTGTTATTTTAATATTAACATTTTTTTTTTAAATTTAATAAAATCTGATATATATACATATTTTAATTTAAGTTCATATATATATTTTATTTTTTTATAATTTAAATTTAACTTATTTTTTATAATTTATTTGTTTTTTAATATATATTGTTTCAAATTTAATATTTTTATTGTATTTTATTTTTCATTTTTTATTTTTAATTAATTTTTCATTTTTTTACTTTTAATTTAAATAATGTTTTTTTTTAATATATTTTTTATTTTTATTTTATTTATTTTTAAATTTATTAAAATTTAATATATTTCCTTGTTAATTTGTTGTTTAATTATTATTATTTTAATAAACATTTTCTTTTTCTTTTTTAAATTTAATTTCTATATTTAATTTTTTATAATTTCCTTCTTTTTTTAACCCTTTTTTATTTTTTAATTTTTTTTTCTAATTTAATATTTTGTTTTTGTTTTTATTTTTGTTTTTTAATTTCTATATTTTTTAAATTTTAATCTTTAAATTTTATTTTATTTTATTTATTTATTTTTTAATTTTTATATTTTTTTCCCTTAAATTTTAAGTTTTTTTTAATGTTTAAATTTTTATTTTTATTTTGTTTTTATTTTTTATTTTTTTAATCTTCATATATTTTTAAATTTTAAGCTTTTAAATGTTTTTATTTTTTAAATTTATTTTTTTCTTAAATTTTAGGTTTTTTTTAATGTTTGAATTTTAAAAATTAAAAAAATGTTACTTCTCTTTTTAAAAATGCCAAAAGTATGACACAATTTTTTTTTTTTTTTTGGTTATTACAGCATCAGTGGTTTGTTTTGAGGGTGTTTTTTCCAATCCTTTTGAGAAACAATTTTGTTTTTAGCATAATTTTATAAAATGTTGAAATTTGACCTTAAAAAAAAACCAAGTGCGTTCTGGAAGACACACTTTTTGTTTTTGGGGTGTTTTTTCATGTTTTTAAGACTTTTTGGGCTAGAGTTCCCATTTTGAGGTCAGGTTACCTATTTCATCAGTAACAATATTGGGGATGGAAAGTTGTGGACTTGGTGAGCTTGATGTCTAGCATTGATGAGCGGCTGGACCAAAATGTACTGAGGAACCTGTTGTCTCGATATGAGATGGTAGACTGTGGGATCCCAAAGTGTACCCACACTCGTTCGAAGAAGAGTTTAGCAGTGGCTTCTGCTGTGATATTCTTCTTGCAAGCTGCCATAATGGCCATCTTCGAGAATCTGTCGATGACCACGAAAATGCTTAGTAGAAGGAAGGCCCGACATGTAATCCATGGAGATGGATTCCCAAGGTCGACTAGGGGTAGGCAGCAGAGTATAGAGGCCTTGCTTCTTGATGGTCAGTTTGGAAATGGTGCAGGAAGTTTAGGATTTGATGTAATTCCTGACATCTTGTCGAAGATTTGGCCAATAGAAATACTTCTGCAGTACTGCCATTGTTTTCTCGACCCCGAAATTCCCAATGACCTGACTGTAGTGCGCTTCACAAATCATCTTGACACACTCGCTTGAAGGAACACAAAGGTGTCCTAGGTGACATAGCAGTGCATACTCAAGGTAAAAATTTGAAACTCTATTACCCCCCAAGAGCATCTTGTATGTGTGACCGAATTCTGGATCACTCTTGTAGAGAAGCGACCAATTAGAAGTCTCTTTCCCACAAGAGTTGAGCACAGTGGTTATCACCATGTTCAGTGGTTAGTTGAGGAATTCTGCAACATTATTGGTGCTTACTTTAGTGTACTTGATGTTCAAATGAATCTATTGCAAGTATGTGGACCACTTCTGACGGTGATCGTTCCACAACTTCCCTTATGTCTGTATGAACTGCAGGGGTCGGTGGTCTGTGTGGATGATCGTTTCCTTCCCCAAAATGTAATGCTTCCATTGTCTGCAAGCCTGCACAATGGAATACATCTCTTTGTCATAAGTGAGATACTTCTGGACTGTTTCAGACTGTGATATGCCACTGGATGCCTCTGTTGAGTAAGAAATTCCCCAACATCGTAGTTAGAGGCATTTGTCTCGATCTCAAATTGTTGTTGCAAGTCTGGTAATGTGAGCACTAGGGCAGATAAAAGGTGATGTTTCAATTTTACGAACACCTTCTATTGAGATTCCGATCAAAATAAATTTTCTTTCGCTCCTCCCTTAGTGACTTGACTCAAAGTTCAAGTGATATGAGAGAATCCCAACACGAACCTGCGGTAGAAATTAGCAAGACCCAGAAAGCTATGAAGCTGTGTTAGAGTGGTTGTGGTTGGCCAATCCTGAATGACTTGGATCTTGGTTGGATCCACATGCACCCCCGCTCATCAATAATTTATCCCAGATACTGAACCTAGGTCATGCTAAAAGTGCACTTCTCCAAATTGGCACACAACTTGTGTTGCCGTAGTGTTTGGAGGACCTGTCAGATGTGTTGGAGGTGCTCTTCCCAAGTCTGGCTGAAGATTAGGATGTCATCCAAGTACACTACTAAAAATGAGTTAGTGAATGGCCTCAATATGTTATCCATCAACCTCACGAAGGTTTCAGGAGAATTCCTCAACCCAAAAGGCATGACGAACCATTCGAAAAGGCCCTCCTTGGCTTTGAAGGCATCCTTTAACACATCGGAGGGTTCGATTGGTACCTGGCGATACCCATAATTCAAGTCGATCTCGCCATTAGGGGAATTTTGAGGTATAAAATGGGCCTCCTAAGAAAAAATGTACAACTGAAATAAACTTTATAAGAACCAATAGGATTCAAGATGATGATGTCAACCATGGGGTATGATTCATATTTTTTTAAGTAAACGGGTAAAAATATTAAAAATAATAAAATAATAAAACTATTTTTTCAACTCGTATTTTCAAATTATCTCCCAAATTTTTTACTCAAATTTTGAGTGGGAGTACTTTTTGGATGCAAAATTTAATTCCTCATCCAAGGAGTACCCATGTTGCATACTTTCGATGGACCCTGCTACATGAAAAATGAGAAATACATTAAAACACGTGATTGCAATCACATTTTTCATGTATTTCTCATTTTTCATGTAGCATGGTCCATCGAAAGTATACAACATGGGTACTCATTGGACGAGAAATTAAATTTTGCATCCAACGAGTTCTCCTGCTCGAAATTTGAGTAAAAACTTTGGGAGATAAAATGAAAATACGAGTTGAAAAAGTAGTTTTTTTTTCCCCTCTAAAATGTGATGATGTAATCAAATCTTATTTTATTATTAACACTACTATTTTATAATCTCCTTAGGAGGCCCATTTTAGACCTCAAAATTTCCCTAATGCTGAAATATTTCACCCCTTTGAGTTGGTCTATAAGGTCATCAATCTGTGGGATCGGGTACCTATTCCAGACAGTTATCTTGTTAAGTGCCCGATAGTCAATACAGAATATCCAAGTCCCATCCTTCTTCTCCACCAACACGATCAGGATCCCACAGGGTGATGAAATTGGCCGGATGTGACCTTTTTGCATCAGCTCCTGAATCTGTCTGTTGATTTCATCATTCTCCAGAATAGAGCACCAATAGATCGGTCCATTGGGTAGTGGTGCAACTGGGGTCAAATCGATGGGGTGCTTGACCTGGCAGTGTAGAGGCACCCCTGTGGGTGAGGTGAAGATGTCCCCATACTCCTCCACGACCTTGTCCATTTGTTGTTTTTATGTGGAGGAGCCCTATCTAGAGGTCGTGGCCACAGTCTCCTTCTTTCCCTGAGGGCAGATCATAAGGACAATAAATTTATTGGTTTTGGAAATGAGATTACTCATTTTTTTGTAGTAACCAAGGAGATAGCAGCAAGCAGTGGTACCTCTAGTATCCTGTACAACTTATTGCCCAAAGTAACAATAACAACGTGAGGATGGGACTCATACATAACATGCTGATTCCACAAGTATGGTTGGCATAATAATACATCAAAAACATCAAGAGGAACAATGTCACATAATATCTCATTGGTGAAGGGCTTGATTTTGTAGGGAAGGCAGCACTGTTGGCTGACCCGAAAATCCCGTCCTTGGTGAAGCCACCCGATAGTGTATGGATGTGCGTGTGTTGTGGTCAACAATCCCAACTGCTTCGCGACCTCTGCTGAAATGAGGTTCTTTTGGCTCCCACTGTCGACAATGAACTATAGCGGGGAACCCTTTACCCACATATAGGAGTGGAAGAGACACTCCTCCTCCTCTGGATCTTCTGGTTCTTCTTTTTGGATCTTCATGGTGGCAACGGTGGCGTTGGGCTGCACATCGATAATATTATTCCCTTAGTCATTCCCCTTCTCAGGTTCTGATTCATAGTTGGTGCATGCATCTGATTCAGAAGCCTTCATCCCGACCACCAGTGACTACTTGGCCCGAGACTCACTTGTGTTGTGAGTGGACCTCTTATGGAACTCGCACCACTTTCCTGTGTCCTTCTTCGGCTTCGCGGTGTTCTTCTTTGCTTGTGGATTTGGCAGGTTGTCTTGGGATTCCATCCCTTGGATTTGTCCTTTGTTATGCAGTTTGGGGGCACTTTTCCCTTCTTTTTTTTTTGCAAATCCAAATTCTCATTTCTTCTCTTTGAATTTCTGTAATATTCCCAATTTGACATCAGTTAATTGGAATATTACAATTCCTAATTTTTCTAATTAATTAAGTAAATAAGAGGGTGGAGGGACCCATAAACCCCATATATTAATAAAATCCACTTTTGATGTGTGTATGTGGGTTAATTAGAAGTAGATCAACATTATGGATTAGTGGAGCAACTTCTTAAATGAAGGAAGAGTGGAGATCATGCATCATTAAAGATAAGATCATGGAGATCATGGAGGAAGTCAAATGAGACCATGGTGCATTAAAAGTGAGATCATAGAACACTAATGATGAAATAGTGGAGGAAGTGGTGCATATAATGCACATATGATGGAGAGAGTGGGAATTAAATGGAGAGATAGTGGAGAACATGGAGAGACAACACAGTCTCCATGGAGGCTAGTGGCTACATGTACAACGCAATTATGAGGTGGGCCAGGGCTATGGAAGGCTCACAAACTATATAAGGAAGATGAAGGCACCAATAGAAGGGAGGCTTTAGATTATTATTTTTGATCCATTTAGATCTGGATTTTTCATTTGAAATTTCTATGCATGCTTCAACTATTTAGCTAAGTCTGCATTTTTGTTTAGCACATGGCTGTTTCCGAGCGGAAATCCCACCCTTACCCGTGAGGTACTTTGAGTGCCTACTCTGGGAAGGTTCTGTTGAGCTGACATACATCATCAAGAATTGGTGTCACATTCAACCCCTCTCTACAACACATTAAGTCTCAGGAATAACACATTTCTACTTGAGATTTTGAGAGGAGGAGGTAGTTCTTGGAATTTCAGCTAAGAAACCAGAGGAGGATTCATCCTTTCACCTTGTGCTTCAAGTTCAGCATTTCAAGAGCAACATATTCATATCTGACATTTAGGCCATCGGTTTATACCTCCATTGAGAAGCAATACCCTCAAGGATTGCGCAATCCAATCCTATAGATCTATTGGAGGAAGGAAGTCTCTAGTATTTCAGCTGGAAATCTTGTGAGGGACCATCTCCTCACTTTGTATTCATTGTTTTCGTCATTCAGGACCTGATTTTCATTATCTAGTAGCAGGCTATAGATCCTCCATCCTTGACATTGTAGGTTTCTTCAGTTGTTGTGTATGCAGTAGCTGCAATCAGTGGATGAGGAAGGAGGAGCTACATATTGAGCTTCTAACTTGAGGATCTAGTGAAGGGATCATCCCTTCAAACATAGATCTGATTGTATCACATTTCAACCATCTTATGATCATTTCCTGCTTCTGACCTGCATACCCAACAATCATATCTTGCAGGGCTTAAGAGGGTGATTTTCCAAAATTTCCAGATCTGGAAATATTTTATGGGTTATCTTGGGTATTCATCATAGAGCCCGAATGTAAAATTTCAACATCATCTGAGCTCCGGAACTGCCATATCTACATTGTTATATTTTTTCGGCAGTTGTAGTCCCGACATTTGCAGTAGGGACAATGCAGTATTCCTTCTAGCAGTCTAGGAGGTATGCAATCCCTCTCGAGGGAGGACCTTAGGGTAATTCTTGCCTTCTTCTTTGGTTTGAGTGTCTCATATTTTGAGCATTGTTGTACTGGTTTATCCACCTCCTTGTTAATAAAAATGCTCAGCTATTCTTTCTATTTTATGGTGTATTTTAGATTATTTTTTCTTTGCTGTAGTTCTCAATTATTGTGTTTTTTTATTACTACATTCTCCCCTTTGGGATATTACAGTGGTATCAGAGCATGAGCTTTGGCGCGGCTTGTGGGCACTTTATCTTTAACATCAAAAGAAGAAGTAGATAGTAGAGATCTATAATGATGGAGGGCTTAAGTTTTTCCACTCTTGTCTTTAGATCTATACAAGATCTCTCCAAGGAGGTCAAAAAAATGAAGAGAGAAAGGAAAAAATAGACCTCAAGAAGGTTTCAAGATGAGGAAGGTCCAAGCACTTCCTATCAGCAGCAGAAGAAACCGACAATGCATATATCTCCACAACATTCTACTAGATCCAATTTCTTCTAGAAGAAAGGTGAATGGTATGAATACGAAGGAGACTTGGGGTATGAGACCCTAAGTAAATATCTCTCTGAGTAAAAATCACGGTCTAGGGTACTCAAGGAGAATATAACTCTCCAATAGTTTTTTCAACTCAAAGAAGAAAGGAGATCCCGCCGTAGCAATATAAGAAGGAGGCATAGATTCTTTTTGCCTACATTTGATAGATCTTCCACAAGCACAATAAGGGCTTGGAGGGAAGATTTAGCTACATTATTTCAGCTATACCCAGTAGCAGAAAGAGAGGTTGTTGATATTGCAGCACTGCACCTAGAGGGTGAAGCAAAAGATTGGTGTTTAGTCATTTGTCACATGCCAAAGTGAACACTTATGCAGATTTCTTTCAAAGAGTGAAGGAGAAGTTTGGTAGAAAGAAACCAGATACATTTTCCATAGAGACACTTGCCATCATTGATGAGATAATACATGAGAAGCCAAAGGAAGATGTCAACATTATTACTCCGGAAGAGTAGCCCCTACCACCACCATCAACTACAAAAGTACTTTCATCAGGAGGAAGAGAAATTGCATCATTGCAAGATGGTATTGAGCTCTTTACATTTGGAGCCCATGCATCATTCAGGAGATGCATGAGGAGGAAGAGGCATATACCAACACTGGTACAATAGAAGAGATGCAACCATCATCATTACCAGTAGTTGGAGAGACCATTGTACTAGTGGGAAGAACTATTGTAGCTATGTAAGAAGTTCTCGAGATTCGGCTTATCCAAGTTTTTCAAACACTTTCATATCATATTATTTCAGTACCTCATATTGAGATTTGTGAGACCATGCCATCAGGGCAATTGCATAAACAAGGATTAGAGCACCTTGCTGATTCAGAGAAGAAAATTATAACTGCACAGAGGACCCTTGACTTGATTAAGGAGAAGATGTATAGCTGTCCCAATTTTTCATGGTTGAGCTACACCCAACACTTTGTGTTGAAGTGTGGAGTTTTAGAAGATGGGAGGAGCATGATACTATTCAGTATAATGCTAGACTATGAGTTTAGCATTGTATATGGCCATGAGACAAGAGATGTACCACCATGCAGATCTACAACGCTGTCACTAAGTAGAAGTGATGAGAAAGGGGCCCCATTATTCTTGGAGCATTCCGAAGGTAGCTTCACTCATGAAGCACTAGAGGGAAAAATGATCCATGGTAGACATCCTATGATGGAGAGCACTTTCCATTGTCAGGATGAAGTTTTATTGATGAAAGTCACACAGCTCAAAGAGAAATTTATACCTACGTCATGCATGATCCTTATGGGTTCTATTGGGCCATTTATGAGAGGATCTCATGGAAATACCTCAAAGGAGGTGAACTTAAACATCTCATGAAGTGAAAATCTATTCAAATGGAGGAGATTGGTATTCTACCTTGGGTGGATACCAAGATTGAGAATGGTATGATTCATCATCCACATTGGGATGAATGGATCCAGATGAGGAGCAAGGGGTTTCCAAAATTCTTTCATATCTATGATAAAGGGCAACAAGAGGCATGCTTGTGCTTGTTTATTTTGGGTAATTATGGTTACTACCCAACATCTCATAGTTTCATGATCCATGCCATGTACATTACTGATGATATGTAGCCGCAGGAAGCATGGTTGCGTTGGTTGTTGATGAGAGAGTTTGGCCATCACATGATATATCTTATGTCTATGTATATAATTTTGTTTGGGATATATCTCATGTCCATGAATGTACTTTTGTTTGGGATATATATTATGTTCATGTATGTACTTTGGTGTGGGACATGGCATAACTCTCACATGATGTGGCAGCAGGGAGATTCTTTGTATTGTTCTAATGAGACATTCCACATGTCCATTAGTATGTTTTTGCTCCATGACTTGCATCATGATGATGTAAGGTGGCAGTAAGAATCATTGTTACTTTGGTTACTCTTGGGAGAGTATGGGATGATTTATCCCCATACATTGCATGATATTGATGGAGGATGGAAACAAGAGGCCTTACTGCGTTGGCTTCTTTTGGGAGATTATGGTCATTGTACTTGGTATGATGATGATGTGATGTGGCAGAAAGAGGCATTGCTGTGGTGGATTATTTTGAGAGAGTATGACTCTCATACTTGGATTGATGTTGATTGGCATGGCAACAAGAAGCATTTCTGCGGTGGGTTCTTTTGAGAGAGTATAGCTCTCTTACTTTCTTTAAAGATGGTTTGGCATGAAATCAAAAGGCTTTGCTGCAGTGGTTTCTATTAGGAGAATATGGTTTGACATTGTACATGTTCATCCATATGTCTCTACTTCTTGTTTTTCGCCATGTTGATGTGATGCTTGGAGCCAGCAAGGCCAATAGGGCCAATGATGTTGTGCAACCAGCTCCAAAAATAGAAGAAAAGAGATATCAACGCCTTAGAAATGAGCCACTTCGAGGGGGAAACCTCCAATACATTACATAAATGAACAATTCTTGGATGATACAATTTACAAAACCTCCTTTCTATATATAGGAGTCCATGGGGCCATAATGTAATCCTAGTGGGCCACAATGTAATCCTAGCCGACCTAACAATAATAATTTAAGGCCACAATAATAACAAAATGGGGGTTACAAGGGTACAATAATAACAATAAGGGGGTTACACTAACAACAATAAGGGACTATACTAGTAATATAGGGACCTAACATGCCCCTCTCCTTCAAAAAGTGTTGTCCTCAATGCTTGAGTAGCTTTGGGTGCTTCTGTATAAAATTCTCATCCTCCCATGTAGAATCTTCAGTGGGTAAGTTCTTCCACTTGATGAGATACTCTGAAATTGATCGATTCCGTAGCTGTCGAGTTCTTTTTTCCGTGACCGCTTCAGGTTCCAATATGATTTTTCCTTCCTCATCAAGTTCTGGAAATATTGTTTGAACTGGAAGATTTTCACCTATAACCTTCTTTAAGCATGAAACATGGAAAACTGGATGCACTCATGAAGAAGCAGGGAGCTCCAATTTGTATGCCATAGTACCAATCTTTTGCAACACCTTGTAAGGACCATAGTACTTTGGCGATAATTTATTATCCTTCTTTGCTTGCTTGAGGGACATTTGTTTGTATGGTTGTAGCCGTAAAAATACCCAATCTCCTACACCAAAACTTCTCTCGCTACGATGTTGATCTGCCTGTTGTTTCATTCGATTTTGTGCCAAATTCAGGTTATCCTTTAAGAGTTGGAGAACTTCTTGCTGATGCTCGATGTGATCTTCCACTGCTTGAACCTTCGAATTTTCCTTAAAGATGATGTGATGGATGGTGGATGATATCCATAAAGTGCCATAAATGGGGTCATTTTTGCTGCAGTATGGAAGGAAGTGTTATACCACCATTCAGCGAGAGGTAACCACTTGACCCATTGTGTTTGTTTATCAGATACAAAACAACGAAGATATCCTTCCAAACATTTATTTACTATCTCGGTTTGACCATCGGATTGAGGATGATAAGATGAGCTATGAGCTAATTGAGTACCCAAACAAGAAAATAACTCCGTCCAAAAATTTCCAGTAAAAATGGGATCTCTGTCGCTCACAATAACCCTTGGGCTTCCATGCAGCTTTTGAATTCTGTCCATAAATGTAGTAGCAACTGTACTTGCTTTAAATGGATGAGATAATGCACAAAAGTGTGCATACTTGGTAAGTCTATCAACTACCACCATGATGACATTCTTTCCTTTGGACTTACGTAAACCTGTGATAAAATCCATTGAAATCTCCTCCCAACGTTGACTTGGAATGGATAAAGGTTGTAGAAGTCCCGGGGTCTTAATTGTCTCCACTTTATTCTGCTGGCAAACTAAACATTCCACCACAAACTTTTGAATATCAGATTTAAGGCCATCCCAAAAAAATTCTTTCTTCACCCTGTGGTAAGTTTTTAAAAATCCTGAGTGTCCTCCTAAAGGAGAAGTGTGCAATTCGAGAAGAATCTTTTGTTTTAGTTGGGAATTCTTACAAAGATATAAGCGATCTTTGTACCATAAGGAATCATTTTTCCAACTAAATGTATCAGATGTACTAGGATCTTGATGCAAATTTTGAATGAGTGTCCATACATCTTTGTCCTTCTTCCATTCATCTCTTGCTTCGGTTATCCAATCTGGTTGGATAATAGAAATGGCACAAAGCAATGCTTCCACCTCTTCATTCTTTTTTGAGAGTGCATCTGCAACAACATTAAGCTTTCCTTTTTTGTAGATTATTTCAAAGTCATAACCCAACATCTTTGTGACCCATTTTTGTTGCTCTTCTGAAGATAGTCTTTGTTCAAAAAAGTGTTTAAGACTATCATGATCAATTTTTACCTTGAAGTGTCTTCCCATTAGGTAAGTTCGCCATTTCTTTAGTGCATGCAGTATTGCTAACATTTCCTTCTCATAAATAGGTTTCTGTAAATACTTTCCTTTGATTGGACGACTTTCAAAAGCAATGGGTCTTCCTTCCTGCATTAAAACTGCACCAATTCCATTTCCTGAGTCATCACATTCCACAATAAAGGTTTTTGTGAAGTCTGGCGTAGCTAAGACCGGTGCTAGGCACATTGCCTCTTTAAGATGTTCAAAGGCCTTAGTTGCTTCAGGAGTCCATGAAAATGCATCTTTCTTCAATAATGTTGTTAGAGGTGTTTCTATTCTCCCATAATTCTTAACAAACTTGCGATAATACCCTGTTAACTCGAGAAATCCTCGCAACTGCTTTATGGTTGTGGGGACTTTCCATTCCTTAATGGCTTTAATTTTGTTAGGGTCTACTTTAACACCCTCGTGAGATACAATATGACCCAAATATTCCACCTCTTTTACTCCAAAGAAACATTTGGATGTTTTTGCATATAATTGTTTCTCCTGCAATAGTTTGAGCACCCTGTCAACATGTTGAACATGATCCTTCCAAGACTTGTCGTAGATTAGTATATCATCAAAAAATACTAGCACAAATTTTCTAAGGAAGGGTTTGAAAATGGAATTCATCAACCCTTGAAATGTAGAAGGTGCATTGGTAAGGCCAAAAGGCATGACCAAAAATTCATAATGACCCTCATGAGTTTGAAATTCTATTTTTGGAATATCTTCAGTCTTCATTCTAATTTGATGATATCCTGAACGAAGATCCAACTTGGTAAAATAAATTGCTCCATGTAATTCATCCAATAATTCATCAATCACAGGAATGGGAAATTTGGCTTTAATGGTGAGCTTATTGAGCTCCCTATAATCCGGACACATTCGCCATGATCCATCCTTCTTGTGTACCAATACTACAGGAGCAGAGAAAGAACTTTGACTGGGTTGAATTATACCCGCCTCTAACATTTCTGCAATCATACGTTCAATTTAGCTCTTTTGGAAGTAAGGATATCTATAAGGCCTGATGTTTGGAGGAACACTTCCTGGAATCAAATGAATAGCATGATCATGATCACGAATAGGTGGGAGTCATTTGGGAGTTTCAAACACCTTGGAATGATTGTCCAAGACTTGTTGGAGATCTGCAGAAATAGATGATTTTGATGTTGGAACTTCTAGTGAGCATAATTGTGCAATTACGCCTCGTTGTTCTTTCTTTAGAAGCTTTTTCATGACATTAGAGATTATTATCCTTCCCGGCTTCCCTTCAATACCCCGTAATTCGACTTCCTTTCCTTCTAAAAA
Organism: Pinus albicaulis; assembly: GCA_034641835.2. Lineage (NCBI taxonomy): Eukaryota > Viridiplantae > Streptophyta > Pinopsida > Pinales > Pinaceae > Pinus > Pinus albicaulis. Next base: position 177,749,893 of record CM076582.1, on the reverse strand, counting down.
AAAATTCAAGAAAAGTTCTTGAAAATTAAAAGCTACCGTCGCCAAAGATTGTAACCATTGTACTCCTAGTACAACATCAGCACCTCCCATAGGAATGGAAAGCATTGGACTAGTCAATACATATTCCCCCATGGTTAGCTTGATATTATGGCATTTTCCAGAGCAATTTATAGTTCCTCCATTTGCAAACATCACTTGACATTCTGGTGCTGGGTATAGGAAACAATTCAATTCCTTGGCTACCTTACAATGAATAAAATTATGGGTGCTACCTGAATCAATCAACACTATTACCTTTTTCTTCTTGATATGTCCTTCTATCTTGAGAGTTTGAGAAGTGGTAATTTCTGCCAGTGCATTACACGATATGGTTGGATTCATTTCTTCCTCTTCTAGGGCTAGTTCCTGGTGTATATCCTCTTCTTGTTCATTTTCTTCTTCCTCTTCACAATCTATGTAAAATAATTTCTTCTCAGCACACTTATGACCTTTAGTGTATTTTCTATCACAACTGTAGCAAAGCCCTTTTTCTCTTTTTTCTTTCAATTGTTGTGGTGTCAACCTTGTAGGTTGTGGAAATCTAGGTGTAGCAACACTTCCTTCTTTATAGAATTGAGTGGTAGGCTTCCTTGTCGCCATAATTTCACATTCAACTTTTCTTGCCAACCTGAATGCCTTCTCCAATGAATCAGGTTCCAAAACGCGAACTTCATGTTGGATGTTATCCTTTAAAGTGCCTATGAAGAGATCAATCCTGTGTTCCTCTAGAATATCGGTTACCCTTATATTCAATTTTTGGAAGTCCTCAATGTGCTCCCCCACTAAACCCTTTTGTTTGAGATTTATCAATTGGCTAAAGAAGGTGTTGCTCTTTGTATCCTCATAATGTGCTATCATTTCCTCCGTAAAAATTGACCAAGTGACAATTTTTTTACGGGAGCAAAGCCATTGATACCATACAAATGTATTTTGTTCTAAATGTAAGTTGCAATGCGTACCTTTTGTGTGTTTTGCACGTTATGGAGATCAAAATATTGCTCCATCTGTAGTATCCATGTTACAGGATCCTTTCCATCAAACTTCCTCATATCCATTTTTGGAATATGGTGGTTCTTCCCGCCAGCATTAGAGTTTATGAAATTACGATTAACATTGATTTTGTTCTCATCATGAGGTTCTTCTACTATCTTTTCAGCATTAGGAAACATTTCTTGTATCAACTTTGTCAAACCTTCAATGTCTGTTTTTAGATCATTCTTCATGTTTTCCATGTTGTATTTCATGTCATCCATCTTAGCTTGCACACCATCCATCTTAGCTTCCACGCCTTTCTTCAAAACTTCCATTTCATTTTTTGTTGCTCTTTGTGAGAGTGAAATTTGTTGCACTTGCTCTTGTAATTTTGATAGATCATGTTGCAATTCTTCATCTTCATGAGTCATAATAGAGCCTTATGAAGGCTTAATGGGTGTTGAATTATTTTTATGGGGCCTTTTAGAACCTAATACTGATATCTATTCTACAATATGCCCTTGGAATCAATTCAAATTGATTCTTCAAACAAGACTTATGCAATTCGGAAAAAAAATACACACTTTTTTCTTGCTTTTGAGGAGCTTGATATTGAAATTGGATTATATTTGTGATTGTAGCACTTAAATATTTGATTTTTAGTACCAAAGTATCCCTCTGAATTATCTTTCGAATGCCACAGGTCTGACCTAATTTGGATTCTCCAAGACAAAGTTGTGTCCAATCTCCCACAATGACCTAATTATGGACTGGTTCAGTAGAGAAAACTTGTATGACTTTCCACGTGTCACTGTTTCATCCGTTATCTCTGAAATTGATAGCCAAGAAAATATAGTCTGTGTAATTGCGACCAATCTTTACGGAACTCCAATCCGATGCTTAGAGAGAGAGAGTTATTGAACTTTTCCCATGATCACCACTTTGAGATGAAATTCAGGAGCTTGAAAAAGCACTACCTTCCACAGATCATATCTCCAAAAATATTGCGAACCAAGCTCTGAAATTTTTTGAAGAATTTCTTTAGGATTTCAACTTCGCACCATAAGAATTTCAGATTCTGAACCTTCGTATAAAAAAATTTATAGTGAAAATTCCACGATGACCTGTTTAGGAGCCTGAAAAAAGACCTAACTTCCACAGATCATATCTCCGAAAATGTTGCGAACCAAGCTTTGAAATTTTTAGAAAATCTTCCTCAGGGTTTTGGCTTCGCACCCTAACATTTTCAGCTTCTGAAACTTCGTAGAAAAAAAGTCATAGCGAAAATTCCATGATGACCTTTTTGGAGCAGCGAAACCCTTGAATCCAAAGCTCTGATACCAAATGTTGTGCAACCAGCTCCAAAAATAGAAGAAAAGAGATATCAACGCCTTAGAAATGAGCCACTTCGAGGGGGAAACCTCCAATACATTACATAAATGAAAAATTCTTGGATGATACCATTTACAAAACCTCCTTTCTATATATAGGAGTCCATGGGGCCATAATGTAATCCTAGTGGGCCACAATGTAATCCTAGCCGACCTAACAATAATAATTTAAGAGCACAATAATAACAAAATGGGGGTTACAAGGGTACAATAATAACAATAAGGGACTATACTAGTAATATAGGGACCTATCAAATGATGAGAAGTGTAATCTACTCTATGTAGCATGGGTTGGAGAGATGGTTTATGAGTTGGGAATTTCCAATTTAGGAAGAAACCGCATCATTTTATGTATCTCATGCATAGAGGATATCCTTTGAAAACATATGGTTGCCACTTGGAGATTCATTGATGAGGAGATACATCTAACTTTTTAGTTGGAGGCCATTCTAGACATTCTAGAGAGGCAGCTTTGGAGTTGTGCATTCATAGAACATTGGAGCAAATGGGGAGGCCTTCCATATGAGGATTCCATTTGGAGGGAGGATACTTTCTATAGCATTCAATTTTGCAGTTGCTTGAGAACAAGAAACATTTTGGCAGGGAGGACTGTAATATTCCCAATTTTACATCAATTAATTGGAATATTAAAGTTCTTAATTTTTCTAATTAATTAATTAAATAAGAGGGTGGAGGGAACCATAAACCCCATAGATGAATAAAATCCACTTTTTATGTTTGTGTGTGAGTTAATTAGAAGTAGATCAACATTATGGAGTAGTGGAGAAACTCCTTAAATGAAGGAAGAGTGGAGATCATGTATCATTAAAGATAAGATCATGGAGATCATGGAGGAAGTCAAATGAGATCATGGTGCATTAAAAGTAAGATCATAAAGCACTAATAATGAAATAGTGAAGTAAGTGGTGCATCTAATGCACACATGATGGAGATAGTGGAAATTAAATTCAAAGATAGTGGAGAACATGGAGAGACAACGCAGTCTCCATGGAGGTTAGTGGCCACATGTACAATGCAGTTATGAGGTGGGCCAGGCTATGGAAGACTCACAAAATATATAAGGAAGATGAAGGCAGAAATAGAAGGTAGGCTTTAGATTATTATTTTTGATCTGTTTAGATCTGGATTTGTCATTTGAAATTTCTATGCACGCTTCAGCTATTTAGCTAAGTCTGCAATGTTGTTTAGCACACGAGTGTTTCCGAGCGGAAATCCAACCCTTACGCATGGGGGACTTCGAGTGCCTACGTTGGGAAGGTTCTATTGAGCTGCCATACATCATCAACCCTTGGTGTTACATTAAGCCCCTCTATACAGCACATTTAGTCTCAGGAATAACACATTCTTGCTTGAGGGTTTGAGAGGAGGAGGTAGTTTTTGGCATATCAACTAATAAACCGATGGAGGATTAATCCTTTCACCTTGTGCTTCAAGTTCAACCTTTTAGGAGTAGCATATTCATATATGAAATTTAGGCCATTAGTTTATACCTCCTTGTAGCAACAGTCCCCTCAAGGATTGCGCAGTCCAGTCTTGTAGATATATTGTAGGAAGGAAGTTTCCGATATTTCAGCTAGAAATCCTGTGAGGGACCATCTCTTCACTTTGTATTCATTGTTTCCATCATTCAGGAGCTGATTTGCATTATCTAGCAGGAGGCTATAGAGCCTCCATCCTTGACAACACAATTTTCTTTAGTTGTTGTGTATGTAGTAGCTGCAAATAGTGGAGGAGGAAGTATGAGCTAGATATTGAGCTTATAGCTTGAGGATCTAGTCAAGGGATCAAGTCTTCAAATATAGATCTGATTGTATCACATTGAAGCCATCTTCAGATATGCATACACAGTAGTCGTATATTGCAGGGCCTAAGAGGGAGATTTTCCAATATTGTCAGATCTAGAAATCATTTCTGGGTTATCTTGGGTATTCATCATAGAGCCCATATCTAAAGTTTCAGCATCATTTGAGCTCCAAAACTACCAGATATAAATTGTTATATTTTTTCAATAGTTGTAGTCCCGACATTTGTAGCAGGGACAACGCAATATTCCTTCCAACAATCTAGAATTTACGTAGTCCCTCTTGAGGGAGGACCTTAGGGTAATTCTAGCCTTCTTCTTTGGCTTGAGTGTCTCATATTTTGAGCATTGTTGTACTAGTTTATCCACCTACTTGTTAATAAAAAGGCTCAACTATTCTATCTATTTTATGGTGTATTTTAGATTATTTTTTCTTTGTTGCAGTTTTCAAATTTTTTTTTTTTGTATTACTACATTCTCCCTTTTGGGATATTAAAATTTCTGCTCAATATTGGCAGCATACCGGTATGCCATACCAAGCAAGGAGATGTCGAGGAACTTCATTTCCTCCTGAATGTATCTTTTCAGACTATTGTGGTACTTCAACACCAAATTTTTCTTCGAATATTTGATACCCAAATTTTTGCGTAGGGTATGGAACAAATTCATGAGCTCATGCACATCTTGATCCCTTTGCTGGCGCACCATATTCCATTGTATGTACTTGTCCTCATAACTCCCCACGGGATAACATTTTTCCTTGATGGTGTCTTGGTAATAATTCCAAGTGGGTGCGACCGAACAGAGAGGGTTCCCCCCTCATCCTTTTTCTCACAGTAGGTTTCCCACTAGTCCTTGACATGGGGGGTGGCTTTGAGGAGTGAAAAAATAATCTTCTCCCGGTCGGAAAAGTCATGAACTGAGAAATATCCTTCTAATAGATTCAACCATCTATCTACGATGTTTGCATATATTTGGCCATCAAATATGGGAATGTCAAAGTTTACTTGTACCTTAAAAGGGGTTGCGCCTACAGAGTGTCTGTTGGATGCAGATGCACCTGCAGTGCACAGTCGTTGAAGGATCTGGGAAAATTTATCCATCACCGCGTTCCTTTTTTTTTCAAGGGCCTCCTCAAGCAATATTTTGATAGAATATCCTGCTCCCTCATCTTTCTTTTCATCCCCCATGGGTAGCCATCGGGGTTTGCAAGGTTGATCTTGCAAAGGTTCAACTAGATCGAGCCTTAACCTCTTATAACCCGACCTTGTTGGGGACATGCAAAGAAGGATCGAGAAAGAAAATAAAGCTATGAAACCACTGATCCAAATTTATATAGGAACACAACAGAATACACATATAACCATAAATAAAAATATGCAGTGGAAATAACACTTCATTTCATTAATATCAAAGGACTGAAATTTTTTTACAGATGGAATGGAAATAAACTAGTTAGGGCGCTGGTAGCTTCTCTCTAAGAAGAGATGTGGTGGCTACATGCCTCTGAACTCTATGTTAAAATGAGGCCTGAAGGCCTATGTATTATTGAGAAACAATGGAAAAACATAAAAATCCAAAAACCTAACCCTAGGAGATGAAATGCCAGACTATGGGCCCCGTGGGGGTAAATTGGTATATCAATTTCTCAGGGTCGTAACTTTGGCATACTATCTCCGTTTGATGCACATGATACATAATTAGAAATTTATACCCGAGGAATACAACTGTTGAAAGTGAATATTGAGTCTATAATAATCATATTTTCCAGAGGTTTCATGCCCAAAAAACACCGTTTAGGGCCTCAAAACGACTTTGGAAGTTCAGGACCCTAAAAACTGCCAAAAAATAACAAATTTTTCTACAATTAAGGAAATTGAAAAAATGAAAGAAACAATGGTGGGCGTCCAAGTGGAAAGGCAGGTGGTCACCAATATCCAAGTGAAATAGGCGAGAGAATGTGTTGGGAAAGTTAATGAGAGGGGGGGGGGGGGTGAATAAGTATTTAGAGCTTACTGATAACTTTTTCTTTTTCTTTGCTGAATTCCATACGTGACTTTAATGAACCCAACTCGCGTATACACACACATATACCAACAGAAACTTGCATATACTAATATAATTTTATTGTTAGAAAAACTTTTAGAAATAATATTTATCTCATATTATCAGTTATGCATCTGTTAGTTAAGCAGTAAATATGTGCAGTAACAGCAAAATAAATCATCACACAAGAGCATGACACATGAACACCAAGATTTAAGGTGGAAACCCAATTCGGGAGAAAACCACCGCTGTTGTCGTCTCTGTTTTCAATATTTATTATATAGAAAACTGCTTAGAATATTGTATTGATGTAGACTCATATTAGTATGCAGGCTGTTGAGATTCAACAAGATGATGAGCTTAGTGAAAAAAAATCACCTTCACTAAGTGGGGCCTGCAGGCTATTTTTAGGTGTATGTCTATTTTTAGACAAGGTGAGCATATTCTATAAGTAGAAGGAGGCTATTTGTAGATGGTCGATCAAGTTGGAAAAATATATGAGATTCTATTTTTAGACATATGGGAAAAGTCTATTTTTAGACTGCATATCTAAAAATAGATCACATGTCGATTATTATTAGCCCTTAATAATAATCAGACTCTAAATATCAACTTATTCTCTTGGAGCACTTTATTTCAGTGAACAAGTGTGGCACATCAGTGGGATGAAGGAATTACGTAATTCCTAGGGTGGTTGGTGACTCATGCATGGAGGACTCAGTTATAACTGATACTGGCAAGTTGTGATAGAGTTGGAAGAGTAGTTATGGGAGTTGTTATTTAGTTTAACTCAGTTAAGTGAGTTAAAATCAGTTGTGTTAGTTGTATCTAGTTTTAGATAAAGATACACTAGTGAGAGTTTAGTGAATAAATTAGTTAATTAATTCACAACTAGTGACTCACTTGCAATTGAAAAAATACAGTAGTTAACTACTTGCATGTCAGTTCCAGTGGAGACCCAGTGGAGAGATAGGTGAAAGGGTGAGATGGACTATCTGTTGTGACTATAGTGAAGCATTCAATGCATCTACACAGACATTGGAGCTTCCAATGAGGATTGTGCAGTGAAATCAAGTCAATATCGAATTCATTCAGGGGTATTCTTCAGCAGGGATTGCGCAGTAGAGGCAGGCTGTCAGGAGGCAAGAAATTGGTGCATAGATATGCAAATTTCTGCATGATAGTGTGTGATGATTGTATATTGTACTGAGAGCTTGATGTACCAAGATTTGTATGAGATTGTTACATGATTACATTGATATACATAATATATGATAGTTGGGGTTTTTAGCTTTAAGCTTTCCCAGTAAAACATCTTGTTTATGTGCGATTGATTTTCTTCATTTGTTTGCAATTAGCGATTTAATTTCCACAAAGAATTAAGTGGAAGGATTCTGTATTTAACATAACATTAATTTGTTAGATCAGGATAATCCGGTAATAAATATCAATATTAATAAATTTATACACGATATCAGAGCAGTGTTAATCACTGGAGATTGTAATATTGAAGCGGTGTTGAGTTTTGTGCTGGTGGACAATTCGAATTTGCTGCAGAGATTTCTTGGTGCGACAGTTGAGTATTCATTGAAATGGATTTTAATGGGTTGCGGTTGGAGTATGCACTTAGAGGAAGTTCCAACTACATAGCCTGGAAGGACAGGATGGAGGCAGTGCTTGAAGATAATGGTCTGAAGGAGTTCATCGATAGCGATGTTCCTAAGCCCACTTTGACGGATGTTGCATTATTTGACGCCTGGAAAAAGAAGGTAGTGAAGACAATAAGAATTCTATTGGAAGGTGTGAAAGACCATACTGTGTCAAGCCTTCATGGGAAAGCCACTCCATTTACAATGTGGAAGGCTTTGACATATCTTTTCCAAAGTAGCAACAACCATAGGAAGTTTGCGCTGAAAGATAAGCTCATAAAAATTAAAATGGAGAAGGGTGACAGTATTCCAAAATATCTCACGAAGTTTGTCCAATGTATGGATGAGCTGGGGAGTGTGAGGATTACAGTTGTAGATGATGACTTGGTGAGCTTGAATCTCCTTGGGCTTCCGAAGAGTTGGCACAACTACGAAGACTCTGTCAATGGACGAGAGAAATTTCTAGATTGGGAGCGACTTTGGTTGGATCTTGTGTAGGAGGAGATAAGGCGGAATACCAGGGATGGCTCTTCATAAAAGAATTATGATGAAGAGAATTGTGCTTTGGCTACCAAAGCAAGGAAATGGAAGGGGAAGAAATCCCATCCAAAATCCGAGGCTAAAGGAAATAAGCTATATTTTTCCAAGGTGAAGTGTTTTCACTGTCACGAACATGGGCATCTCACCACTAATTTCCCACAGAAAAAGAAGAACAAGAAGGCTGATGGAGCTACAGCTGGCGATGCCCTTGCCTCGCAATTTGAACTTGATTTCTCCTTGATCACGTGCTTGGTTTCAAGCATAATGGGATTGGTGTGGTATCTTGATAGTGGCGCTTCCTTCCACATGACGGGAGACAAGGAGTTGTTTAGTGACTTGGAGGAGAAGGATATCCAAATGCATATAGAGATGGGAAAATATGGTAGATACAATGCGACTGGCATTGGAACCATTAACTTTGAGAGGGAGTCAGGTAAACCATTTATGTTGAAAGATGTTATGCATGTTCTAGGTCTTAAGAAGAACTTGGTCTCAGTCGCAATGTTGGAGGACAGAGGTTAATAATGATGTTGTTTTCAGTGAGGGAAAAGCCTTCATGCGACACAAAACAATGGGTCAAACCAAGAGGATAGGGATTCAAGTTAACAATATATACAAGATGGAGGTAGATGGTTGCGCTGCAATGATGGGCAAAGAAGAAGAAGTGGTGAGCCGGGATGAGGGTGAATTATGGCATAGGAGATTGGGCAATCTTCACCATGGCGCCTTGAAGAATTTGCAGCAGATTTCTACTATAATTCCCAAGGGTAATCTTGCGCAGTCAGATTAGTGCAAGGGATTTACTATGGGTAAGTTTGTGAAGACCACCTTTCATGTGAAGGAGAACCGTGCTTTGGTTATCCTAGAGAGAATTCACACAGACGTGTGTGGACCTTTCTTGGTTACTTCAACAACAAAACATAGGTATTATGTTATTTTTGTTGATGACTATTCTCGTAGATGTTGGATCTTTTTCATGCAGAATAAGGATCAAACATTTTCAAAGTTCTGTGAGTTTAAAGCATTGGTGGAGAAGGAGTCGGGGAAGGAAGTGAAGGCTCTGCGAAACAATAATGGTGGTGAATATATCTTGAACGAATTCAAAGACTTCTGTAGCAAAGAAGGAATTTGAAGAGAACTCATAGTGCCTCATAACTCACAGCAGAATGGGGTCGCAGGGAGGAAGAACATAACTATTGTGGGTGTTGCACGAGCTATGCTGCATGACTAGGGCCTATTTATGCACTTGTGAGTGGAAGCATGCAACATTGCGGTTTATGTACAAAACCATTGTCCTCATAGAGTACTTGGCATGAGTACACCTGAAGAAGCTTTTACTGGTAAGAAGCCGAATGTTTCTCATTTAAAGATATTTGGCTCATCTGTTTATGTTCATGTGACCAAGGATGCTAGGAAGAAGCTGGAGCCGACTGCAGAAGTTAGGATTTTTGTGGGGTACAAAAAAACACCCCATAATTATCCTGTGTATTTTCCAAATAGTCGGATGACTGTGGTGTGATGGGATATAAAATTAAATGAGGTGAAGGCCATGAAGTTTTTGCTTGAGAGCGAGCTACACTTGCATGTAGAGGAGGAGCTACTTGCTCCCAAAGATGAGCCTCTAGATGTGGATCAGCCACAGGAGGATATTCATGGAGTGGAGGTGTCCACTCATGCAGAACCGAACATCAAAATTGGAAGAAAGCGTACCACAGAAGCTGAGAGACTGAAGCTTGATGTGGTAGAGAATGTAGGAGTTCCTACAACACAGTGTAGACAGAGACAGTCACTTGACTGATTTACTAGATACATGGATCTTATGAGAAAGTGTATCGTGACAGAGCCATCTTCCTTTGAGGAAGAAGTGCAGGAGCCCATGTGGGTAGATGCCATGGTGGAGGAGTATGACTCCATTGTCAGAAACAGTGCTTGGGAGGTTGTTCCAAGGCTGGTGGGTAAATTAGTAGTAGGTTTGAGATGGATCTACAAGGTAAATCAAGCTACTGACAGGAGCGTCGAGAAGTATAAGGAAATATTTGTTGCCCGTGGCTTCTCACAGATTGAGGAGATTGATTATGAAGAAAAATTTGCACATGTCGCACGGTATTCTTCCATAAGGACCATCCTTTCTCTCTCAGTGCAGATGAGTTGGCACATTCATCAGATGGATGTGAAGACTACGTTCCTTAATGGGATCATTGAGGAAGAAGTGTACATTGAGCAGCCTGAAATATTTGAGATCTTCAGCAGCAAGTCGCATGTGTGCAGATTCAAAAGAGCGTTTTATGGGCTGAAGCAAGCACCACATGCTTGGTACACTCGGATTGAAAACTATTTCACCGGACTTGGCTTCACCAAGAGTGAGGTGAATGAAAACCTATACCAAATTGTGGTGGAGGGTAAGATTTTAATCATTGTTCTTTATGTTGATGAGTTAATACTAACGGGTGATGAGCAGTTGATACACTCATGCAAGGAGGACCTTGCAAAGGAGTTTGAGATGAAGGATTTGGGCCTCCTTTATTATTTCATTGGATTGGAAATATGGCAGCAAGAAGGTGAATTTTTTGTGTCTCCTGCTCAGGAGATTCTTGGTAAGTTTCACATGGAGGATTTCAAGCCCATGGATACTCCTCTTCCAGGAAATTGGAGGAAAGAGGATGCTACATCGGCAGAGGTAGTGGATGCCACTGTTTATTGACAGTTGGTGGGTTCGATCATGTATTTAGTTAATACAAGATCAGACATATGTTATGCAGTGAACCAACTTAGTCAAGTGATGGTGAAGCCTACCAAGCTCTTTTGGAAGGTAGGCAAGCATGTCCTGAGATATCTCAGGGGAAAATCTGAGTATGGATTATGGTACAGACAGACGGATGAGGTGAAGTTGCATGGCTTCACGGATGCTGATTGGGTAGGCAGCCCAACGGACAGAAAGAGAACATCAGGAGGGCTTTTCAGTATCAGATCTACAAAATTTTCTTGGTACATCAGGAAAAAAATATCCGTGGCACTTAGTTTAACAGAAGTAGAATACATGGCAACAAGTCAAGCTGCATGTGAGGCTATCTGGATGAGGAAGATCCTGGTCGGTTTGTTTGGTTCTCATTTAGATCCTACAGTGATACATTGTGATAATAAAAGTTGCATTAAACTCTCGATTAATCCTATGTTTCATGATATATCTAAGCATATAGATATCTGGTATCATCATACCAGAGATTGTGTGCAACGGAAGATCATGTTGCTTTTGTACATTCCTATGGTAGATCAGGATGCAGATATTCTGACAAAGGTGCTCAACAGGAGTAAATTTGAATACCATAGAGGTAGGATCGGGGTGAAGGATAATCCCTATCTTGTTGAGAGGGAGTGTTGAGATTCAACAAGACGATGAGCATAGTGAAAAATAATCACCTTCACTAAGTGGGGCTCGCAGGCTATTTTTAGGTGTATGTCTATTTTTAGACATGGTGAGCATATTCTATAAGTAGCAAGAGGCTATTTGTAGATGGTTGATCAAGTTGGAAAAATATATGGGCAGAGTCTATTTTTAGACTGCATAGCTAAAAATAGATCGCATTGCGATTATTATTAGCCCTTAATAATAATCACACTCTAAATATCAACATATTCTCTTGGAGCACTTTATTTTAGTGAACAGGTGTGGCACATCAGTGGGATGAAGGAATTACATAATTCCTAGGGTGGTTGGTGAATCATGCATGGATGACTCAGTTTTAACTGATAGTGGAAAGTTGTGACAGAGTTGGAAGAGTATTTGTGGGAGTTTTTATTTAGTTTAACTCAGTTAAGTGAGTTAGAATCAGTTGTGCTAGTTGTATCTAGTTTTAACTAAAGATACACTAGTGAGAGCTCAGTGAATTAATTCACAAATAGCGAATCATTTGCAACTGAACAAATACATCAGTTAACTACTTGCATGTCAGTTCCAGTGGAGACCCAGTGGAGAGATAGGTGAAAGGGTGAGATGGACTATCTGTTGTGACTATAGTGATCCATTCAATGCATGTACACATACATTGGAGTTTCCAATGAGGACTGGGAAGTGCAAGCAAGGCAATATCGAATTCATTAAGGGGTCTTCTTCAACAGGGATTGCACAGTGGAGGCAGGTTGTCAGGAGGCAAGAAATTGGTGCATAGATATGAAAATTTCTGCATGACAGTGTGTGATAATTGTATATTGTAATGAGAGCTTGATGTACTAAGCTTTGTATGATATTGTTACATGATTCCATTGATATACATAATATATGATAGTTGAGGATTTTATCTTTTAGCTTTCCTAGTAAAACATCTTGTTTATGTGCGATTGATTTTCTTCATGTGTTTGCAATTGGTGATTTTATTTCCACAAAGAATTAAGTGGAAGGATTCTGTGTTTAACATAATGTTAATTTGTTAGATCAGGAGAATCCGGTAATACATATCAGTATTAATAAATTTCTACACATGCATCTACCAACAGAAGGCTGCAACCTTCTCTCGTTCTCCAATTTCTATTGGAAGGGAGCTACAACCCCCTAATCTCATTTAGCATCCACTACTGGAAAGGAGCTTCAACCCCCTAATCAGAACACCAGCTTCTACTGGCAGGGAGCTTCTACTTCGATACTGAAGGCTTCAACCCTCATAACCACTGAAGACCACGTTTCATCAATTTTCATACTGGATCACACAGCTTCAACACCACTCTTCATAAAGAACAACAATAATAACCTTCACCCAATACTTCAATCAAAACAGTGAGAACACTCTAATCAGAACACTGTAATAACGAGATTTTAGAATCATTATGAAAAATTAAATTCAACCCTGAACATTGATTATCTCAAAAAGCATATGCTACTTTGCTTTACAGAACCTGCATGTATACATGCTTTCCTTCACACCAAACTGCATATATATCTGTGAATACTGAAGGTCAATCTCATAACTAGATCTGAGACTTTCAGTCAGATATATTTTCAGTATTGCAGAACCCTTGATCAGTCAGACATTCTTGAACATATTTACTAACTCATTGATCAGATTTGTACATAACTTAGCAGCATATACATCATTCAAGAAACCCATATCTACATGAAGACTTCATTGACAGACATCAGAATTACAACATCAATGAACAGAAAAACCTCTGCAATAAGCTTCATAAACCCTGACTTCCATACATGATTTTTAAGAGATAAAGCCACATATATACACGCTTTTACCAAGACGAACTAGCATATAGATCTGTAAATATTAACTTTGCATAATGTATCAAATATATAGAACTTAACCAGATTTCTTCACTTCACTTTAGCAAACATGCGCTATATCACAGATCTAATCATCTCTTCAATAGATCATGCAGGAACATAGGCATTTCAGGTCTAGAGATCCTGATCCATCATTTATCCAAAGGTGCATCATAGATTTATATTTATCAATAAAACAGAGTTCATTCCATGCATATATACTTCAGAGAGAAGTATTTAGTGACAACCCTTACATGTGCTCCCTTGCACTATGTTCTTCTTCTCCTTATATAGATTTAGACTTTACCAATACCATGAGTCATAACCACACAACTGCCGATGGTATTCTTGGATGGAATCAAATAGATGACATAGCACTCAATCTTGTGGGATAATACCATGGTAATGCCCCCTGGTATCATCTTTTTAGAATGCAAAAGGCATACACGACTTGGATTGTTCTTATCTGCGTGTATACATGATTTGGCCTATACAAACCCGCGTATAGAACCTGCAATATGAAAAGTAACCAATATTTTGCTGGACATTACACATTTCTTCTGATAGACTACTGGGCTTCTCCAAAAGACATATACTCCATCTTTTACCATAGATTTTCCATCAAGGACAACATATTAAGACACAAGAATCATATTGCCAACAATATCCCCCTTTGGACTTGATGGCAACCATGATGGTGTTTGATCACCACAACAGATAGATACATTAAACATAACAATTATTCAAACACCCAAAATACTCTCCCCCTTTGACATCAAGGGCAAAGGGAACTATTTTGACCATGCTCCCCCTAAGGTCATGCTGAATCTCTAGACATATTTTTTTTAGATTCTATAACTCAACCGAGTATAACCTTTCCTATTACCGAGGACTCAGACTTACATCAATGATCCAACCAAGTGGAATTACATAATTGACTCAGCTACCCAACCAAGTGGGGTTACAAGTTTGAACAAGTCCTTACATGACTGAATATAACAATTTACATCATGAGTACCAACATTCCCTTTTACATCAAATTACAGAAATGAATTTTCATAAACATGACCAAAAAATCTCAAGGGAGAGATCACATATCAAAAACCACTCGGAATGCCAACAATGCATCCTTTTCAACAAGGCAAGTGCTCCCCCTAAGCTTGTGCATCCTGAACACCTTTAACAACCAATTCATCAAAGCATCTTCATCAAGGAGATAAATATCAAAGAATGATACAGAAAGATGAATACTGGAACAACAATAGAGATTACCCAAAAACACCACAACTGTTTTGAACTCTGACCCAGAGAATTTATGTCAGCAAAATCCATACGCGGTTTTATGCACAGAAACTCACGTATATACGCGTTTTGCCTTTATGAAACCAACGTATCGAATTTAAATTTCTGAAATTAAGCTGATTTGATTAGAGAGGCAGAGACAACTCCCAAATTCTGTCCTAGATATTCGAATGCTTCCCTAGGAATATGTTTAGTAAATATATCGACAACTTTTTCTTTGGAGGGAACATACTCCAATTTAACCTTTTGTTCAAGTACTTGTTCACGTAGGAAGTGATACTTGATAGGAATGTGCGTGGTCTTGGAATGCATAAACGGATTCTTTGATATACTAATGGCACTTGTATTATCACAAAAAATGGAGATGGGAGGTGAAAATTTCATTTGAATGTCTTGTAGAGTCTGCATCATCCAAATAAGTTGTGTGCAACATGATGCGGTAGCCACATATTCTGCTTCAGCTATAGATAAGGCAATAGAACTTTGTTTCTTGCTGAACCAAGATACTAATCGGGGCCCCACATAGAATGCACCACCACTAGTACTTTTTCGATCATCAAAATTTCTAGCCCAATCCTCATTTGTGTAACCATGAAGATAGAGATCAAAATTCTTTGGATACCATAGACCAAAGTCTTGAGTCCCCTGTAGTTATTTGAATATTATTTTTACAGCCTGAAGGTGACACTCTTTTGGATTAGCTTGGAATCGTCCAACAATCCCAACTTCATGCATAATGTCTGGTCTTGTCCTGGTTAGATAAAACAGACTTCCAATCATGGATCTATATTTTGGTTGATTCACTGTGGGAAAATCATCATGAGAACTGAGATTACATCCAGTTACCATTGGCGTACTCACAAGTTTGCAGTCTTCCATCACAGAATTTTCTTAAGATATTTTTCCTGTGACAAAAATATGCCATCTATTGCTTGTTGCACTTGTAAGCCAAGAAAAAATGTTAGTTCCCAAAGTAAAGACATTTAAAATTCTTTTTGCATAACAGAAGCAAATTTCTGACTCATGGAATCTTCATTACTTCCAAAAATGATGCCATCAACATATACAACTACAATCAATAGTTTATCATTCTCAATTTTTGTGTATAAGTTACTATCAGTAGATCCCTTTGAAAAACCTTGTTGATGAAGATATTTGTCAAGACGATAGTACCATGCCCTAGGAGCTTGTTTGAGACCATATAAAGCCTTTTTAAGTTTGCAAACAAGTTTTTCATCATTTCCAAGAATGAATCCTTCTGGTTGTTCTATATAAACTTCTTCTTCGAGATCACCATTGAAGAAAGCAGATTTAACATCCATTTGATAAACTTTGAATTGTTGAAAGCTTGAAAAAGCAAGAAACATTCTTATGGCTTCAAGTCTAGCTATAGGAGAAAAATTTTCTTCAAATTCTATACCTTCTTGTTGAGCACACCCTTTAAAAACAAGTCTAGCTTTGTTTCTAATAACATCTCTATTTTCTTTTAACTTGTTTTTGAATATCCATTTTGTTCCAATAACATTTTTATCATGAGGTTTTGGAACCAATTCCCAAGTACGATTTTTTTCAATTTGATCAAGTTCTTCATTCATGGCTTCAATCCAACATTCATCTTTACTATCTTGATTTACATTCTGTGGTTGAATAGTGGATACGAATTCCAAATAACTAGGGGATCCTACAAGAGTTCTTCTTGTTTGGACACCTGATCCCTTTTCTCCCAAAATTTTAGATTCTCAATGATTCTTTTGAACATACCTGGATGGAGCCTTTTCAGATATATCTTCTTCTGGTGCTTCATTGGGTCCACCTTCTATATTTTTGCTATTTTATGAGGGAAAATATACATCATCATCATCTTCATTTGTTGTTTGGTTTTCCCTTTTAGGAGCCGAGAGAGACTCGTCAATTACAACGTAAATGCGTTCAACAATCTTCTGAAGTCTTTTATTGTAACATTTATATTCTTTACTTCTTGAAGAGTAACTAAGAAATATTCCTTCATCTGCTCTAGGTTCAAACTTACCAAGTTTTTCATCATTCTTCTTGATAAAAAATTTGCTTCCAAAAACTCTAAAATTATTTACAGTGGGAAGATTTCCATACCAGAGTTCATAAGGAGTTTTATCACTGTTTACTCGAACATGAGCCTTGTTAAGAATATTTACTGCAGCATGTCCTGCTTCTCCCCAAAAGGTATCGAGAGTTCTAGATTCATCAAGAATAGCCCGAGCCATTTGTTGAAATATTTTATTCATCCTTTTTGCCACGCCATTTTGTTGTGGGGTTCCAGCTACAAAAAACTGTCTTTTTATGCCAAGATGCTCACAAAAATCAAAGAATTCATATGATATATATTCTCCTCGTCGGTCAGATCTAAGACATTTGATTTAGATCTAATTCATTTTCAACCAAAGCTTTGAAGATCTTAAAATTTTCAAATGCTTCATATTTATGTTTTAGTAACCCAATCCAACACATTCTAGAGAAGTCATCAATAAATAAAATATAGTATTGTTCTCCACGAGGTGAATTTTTCCTTACAGGACCACATAGATCAGTATGTATAAGTTCAAGAGGCTACTTGTTGATCCTTATTTAACATTGAATTGCACTCTGGTTTTCTTACCAAATTCGCATGATTTTCATATGGTACTTTCAGGTAGAGTGATGCTGGGAAGATCACGAACAAATTTGATTCTTCTAGATTTTCTTATTTGAGAGAAGCTCAAATGTCCCAACCTTCTGCGCCATAATGAATTTTCTGAATATTTACCCAAGTAGCATTTTTCTTGGCCACCTTTCAATACATACAAATTTCTTGGTGTTCTAGTTCCCTTTATTACTGTTTTTCCTGTGTCAAGTTCACGTACTACACATTCTTTTGAACTAAAGACATATTCATTTCCTTGATCACACATTTGACTCACACTTAACAGGTTATGCTTTAAACCATCCACATACATAACATTGTTAGATTTCACCTTTTCTTTTAGTAAAACATAACCTTTTCCTTTAATGACAGAAGGAGAGTCATTTCCAAAGGTAACATTCTTCTCTTTCTCTAGATAATTATATCATTGATTTTCTTCCCCTTCTGCAAATAAAGCTATGCCATAACTTTCAACCTGTAAGTCCTTCTTTCTCCATACCTTGGAATTTGAAGGTATATGTTCTTTTGGCTAAAGTTTTCTCCTACATTTAGATTCTTCATGACCAAAGTTATTGCAATAAGCACATTCCATTTCATTTTGGAGAGGAGAAAAGTTTTTATAAGTATTCTTCTTTATTACAGTCTCATTTCTTTTCTTTATTGCTTCTCTAGTCATGATGATTTTGTATGCAACACATTGAGCAGCTTTATAACCAAAATTATGACATGAGAAACATTGTCCATTAAAGAAGAAATTTATGCGATCATGAAACCTTGTATTTATGTTTACTTGCTGATTCATATTTCTGTTATTGTTATTTCTTGTATTGAAGTGGTCATGCTTTACCTATGTAGTCTCTTTGGTCTTTTGTTGAGTGACAAAATGTTGCTGGCTAGCTTTAGTTGCATTTAGATAGCTTGGTGCTCAAGACTAAGAAGATTCTCCAATATATCCAAGACTTGTCTTTACAAGAGGAGAGCATTGTACCTTGATAATTTTATCTAAGGTTTTAGATCCTTTAGCAAATCTAATGTTTAAAGTTTTCACTTTCTCAATCTTCTTTCTTAGAATTACTATTTCACATTCTAATTTCTCATTGTGCTTCTCCTTTTCTATAAGCTGATTCTTTAAAGTATCCATGGAAATTTTGTTTTCTTCCAAACATATTTTGAGATGATTTATTTCTTCAAGAAAATCATTTTCTTCTAATGCATCCATAAAAGTATCTTTAGACTCACTAGAGTCTTTTTCAAAAGGCATTAGTAGTATAATATCTTAATCAGATTCTCCTTCTTCACTATTTGATAGACCATCACTATCTTCATGAGTATAATATCTTTTTCTATTGATAAACCATTTCTTATTTCCTTTAGCAACTTCCTTTTCCTTTTCATGACTACCTTTATGGGGACATTTAGCGGCATAATGAAAAACTCTTCCACAAGCAAAACATTTAAAAGGAAGCTTACCTCTAAACCTTCAAGTGCTAAGTTGTAGCTTCTTTACAAAATTTATCTCATCTTCTTCTGAGACATACCCTGATCCTTCTTGTTCTTCTACCTCCTTTCCTTTTGCAACATATTTGAAGACAACTTCTTTGACTTCAGATGGACCTCATTTTCTCATTTCACAAGCAGGCATATTCCCATGAAGTTGAACAATAGTAAGAGTTTGTAGATCCTGCTTCTCTTCAATAGTAGACACTTTTTGACTCAAATTTGGGAGTTAGAGATCTTAAAACCTTTTCTACCAGAGTAGTGTCAGTTATGGTTTCACCCAAATTTCTCATACGATTTACAATATCATCTAGATTTAAAAAGAAACTGGCAATGCTTTCCTCATTATGCATCCTGAGTTTTTCATATTGAATTCTGAGAGTTTGGAGTTTAACATTTTTTACCTTGGCATCACCTTCATAGCTTATGTTATCACAAAATTGCACTTGATAGGCTGCTAATCAGACAATCTCATGTAACTTTTTCAAACCAATATTTTGACTAAATCTTAGCCTCTTCAGTATGAGAAGGCTCTCTCAAAGGGTTAATGATATTGAATAAAGATGTATTTAGATGGCTAACTCTATTTGGGAAAAAAATTTCTTATGATGAGTGTAGGTTGAAAATAGTATCGGTATGAAAACATTGGGCTTATGGAGTCAAAAATTTCAGTGATTCAATAGTGAGTTCACTTGACATGGAATCTAAGGCAGGTAAGAGTTTTTAGCAGTAGTACACACACACATGAAACATGAAAATACATAGTCAATTCATCTATAAAGGAAGTTAAAACATTACATGAATGAATTCTGAATATTATAAATGAAAACCACTGCAAATGGGATACATAAAAGATATAGATAAGATATATAGGCACTAAAAACTCAATCAAAATCTCAGGTTGGTCAAGAAACAAATCTCTGTATTGTTGAAATGGCAAAAATCTCCAAACCTTGAAAAATTCGACTCTATTCCCTTTAATAGACTTGTTACATCATGAGATGATCTGCCTCATGGCTAGATTCATCGAATTTTTCCCTAATGACACCTTGCATAACCATAAAACATCTACTTAATGACAAAATGACAACTATCCTACTTGACAGTCCTTTTCCTAATAGAACTCAAACTACTCATTATTACATTTAATAACCTTATCTTCTAAATAAATTGCATATTTTACAAATATGCTTTCACATGTTCGAATTGGGGTGATGAGGAATCATTACTACATGACCACTTAACTGACCTCCTCTAAAACTGGAAACAAAACCCTATTTTTTAGGCAAATGGTCTTCTTCTTCCACGAATGCTTTGGCTGCTAATTTATCTTCATTTCGTGGTATTTAAGTGATGCATGATTGTTTTCATGATCTTATAACACTTGGATAATACCCAATTGTCCATAGATGCCCAAAAATATGCTTAAAAGGCTCCCACACAGTACACTATGAAAGTAAGGCAGTTTCATAGCGTACTTTCATAACGCTTCAAAAATGCCATTTACCCTCAAAATTTTTGATTCTTTCCTTTGGCATGGTCGTCATAATCCTTAGACACATCTCCCAAACCGATTTCACCTCTTGAAAACTGCCAAAAATAGTTCAAAAATCAAGAATAAAAGCTGCAGTAGTTTCGTAGCATTTTGCTATCCTTCAAGCCTAGGCACGCCATGAAACTGTTGAAAAGTGTTGAAATTCCAGATTTTCGTGTAATTTGAAAAATGAACCTTCTAGGTGCCAAAACCTTGTTTTTAACATATCATTAACCTTAAAAACCATAAACCAGCTCACCTTATGATCCTTGAGGCATTTCTTCCTCATTTATGATGGGTTGAGCTATTGGCTCTTCAAGCACAGTCATTTTAAGTCATTTTTTCTCTAACTCCTCATGAATTAGTTCAAGCTGCTCTTGGAGGTCCTTAACCTGATATTTCAATCTTCTATTGGTGGCTTTCAAATGTCTGTTCATCCTCCTGACATGTTTGGCCTCTTTCCTCACTAGAATGGTCCATTTGACAAACTGCTGTGTATTATCCAAAGTCTTGGAAACAGTGTCAACTTGTTCTTCCCAAACTGCCTTCATCTTTTCAAACTAAATCTTCTCTACATTGTGTTTCCTTGATTTTTTTTCATAACAAAAATTTCATGATTGGCCAATTTCAATTGTTATTCAAGGAGTTGTAACTCTATTTTTTCCATAACCTTCTCTTTTCCTTTCTTTGTTTTGATAATTGTATCTTTCTCTGCAGGTGATGAAAGTTCAATGATATCCTGTGGTGGCAGAACTATATCAGTAGGTGGTTGAACCACTTTACTACTCTCTAATAGTTTCCTAGCATGCCTTGTCATAGGCTTTCTTTCTTGGAACATAAAACCTACATCCTCTCCCTCAAATTATAATTTCTTTACAAATTTAGCCTTTTTTAACTTCTGTCCACCTTCCTCAATGTCCTTATCTTGGACTATAGGAGTTTATTCTATGTCAATGGCATGTAAGATATCTTCTAGATTTCATCTAGCCACTTCTCTATCTTCTACAACCACCGTTTTCTCTTCTAAGGCCACTGTTTGGCTCCTTGTCATCCTTTTTGTTCCTTGTTTACTCACAACTTGTTTTAGTTTTGTAGGTTTGACCACCTTTGACTTCTGTTTTGAAGGTGGGACATTTGGTGTTTCAAAACTCTACAATTGCTCTAGCTCCATCAAAATTGGCTCACTTGGTTCAACTCTTGCAGGTTTACGTGGTTCTGCTTCCAATGGTTTGCTCTTTTCTACTGCTAATGGTGATGGAATTCTCCTAGGTTTAGGAGTTCTTGAAGGAGTAAGAGCATCCAACTCAAAACCACTAACAAACAAAAATGAGGACTAGTCTCTGCCTAACCTTTGAAGTTCATCTAAAACCAACATCTTCATTAAACCATGATGAAATAATGAAGTCTCACTCCCTTCAGAATTTTCTTGGACCTTATATGCCATTTTTGACAAACTTCTATGTAAATAGAAAGGCATATCAAGGGAAATCTTACCAGTAAAGTGCAGAAGTAACTTGAAATGATATGAGTAGATTTTGCGGTATCTCCCTTCACAAGTAAAGTACTTTTGGATGATGAGCAACAATTTTGAGTAGTTTTCCTTTATGCAGCTTCTTGGAATAGCATTGGTGAGATCCATTTTAGTATGCTCAGGCTTCATAAACTCTTTACATTGCTCCATGTTAAACTTGAAACCTTTGAACCACTTATCTTGTCCTCTTGGAATCTCTGTAGCAACTGCAATAACCTATGGTGTGATGGAAAAATTGAGCATTCCCAATTTGTTGGTTGTTCCACTGAAAATCAAAGAAAACTCTTTGGAAACCTGTGTATGGCAGCCTTGTAATTTCTCAAAAAACTGTAAGAAACCTCTCCTTATGAAGACTTCGATTGCTGTTGGGTCTTCATTTATCAAATTCAAGTTTGCTGGTTCATATCTCAGGCATTGGCCACTCTTGTTTGTCCTTCTTTTTTCTGCCATGGTTACTTGAATGTCTTCACATCCTCGCTTGATAATTTTCAGTCTCACTTGATAATGCTCAATGTAAACCTTTGAAAACACCAGCCACAACTTTTCCCTAGTGCAATAGCTCTCCTGAGCTCAATATCGTGCAAGAAGGAATGAGAAATGAGAAATTACTGAATTAGGAAAGGATTTGAAGTTTTGATGTCTTATAATGACCTTATAATGACTCATTTGTACCTAAATTGATCATGATGACTTCAGACCTGACCATGTACCTTGGTTTTATCCCTCCATGACTCGAATGGCATCTAACTTACCCATTCCAAAAAAATTTCTGACACCTAACAACTATTTTGACAAGACGGACAAGAAACTACGCTTTTGTAGCATATCTAGTGTAAATTTGGCTGTCTTCGCTATGAAACTATCAATAGTTTAGTAGCGAAAAATGACTTTTCACAGTCTATTTCTCTTCGAAACTGTGGTTTCTTGGCTGAAATGGAATTTTTAGTACAAAAACTTTGGAAATTAAAATCAATCAGAAAATAATGAGTGATGTGACATGAGGGGGTTTGAAAATGAGTGGGTTTAGACCTTAGGGTAAGCTTAAACAAGAAAAATTAATATTTCCCTTGACCAAGCATATAAAAAATGAATCTTACAACCCAATTTTTTAGACATGAACCTATTTGACCTTGTCAAAAGATGCTCATTTTTTTGGGTGATAACAGCTTAGAATGATTTTGTCCCATATCTCCTTTGCTATATTCAACTGCATGACTTTGAAAAATTCTGATTCAGTCAAACTTCCCAATAATGCATTGACCACCTTTGCATTGGTTTCATAGTTTTTTCTTGCTGCAACATCTGTTGGAACTGAAGCTGGATATTGATAACCTCCTTGAACTATAGCCCATAAATATGCTCCAAGAGACTAAAGATAGGATCTTTTCCTTGTCTTCCAGAAATTAAATTGTTTCCTTTGAAGAGAGGAGGACTAATAGATGTTGTCCCATCTTGATTTCTCATCTTAGCTAATGTTCCTTCTAGCGATTAAGCTTCTTCATGGAGGACCATCTCTGATACCAATTATTGGGAAAAATAATAAGGGGGGCGGGGGGGGGTGAATCAATATTTAGATCTTACTGATAAATTTTTCTTTTTATTTACTAAATTCCATACATGACTTTAATGAACCCAACTTGCGTATACATGCGCATATACCAACATAAACTTGTGTATAATGATATAATTTTATTGTTAGAATTTTTTTTAGAAATAATCTTTAACTCAGCTTATTAGTTATGCATATGTTAGTTAAGCAGTAAATATGTGCAGTAACAATAGAATAAATCATCACACAAGAGAATCATACGTGAACACCAAAATTTAAGGTGGAAACCCAATTCAGGAGAAATCCACCGCTGTTATCATCTCTGTCTTCAATATTTATTATATAGAAAACTACTTACAATATTGTACTGATGCAGATTCATATCAGTACGCAGGCATCTACCTGCAGAAGGCTACAACCTTCTCTTGTTATCTAGCTGCTACTGGAAGGGAGCTACAACCCCCTAATCTCGTTTACCAACCACTACTGGAAGGAAGATTCAACCCCCTAATCTGAACACCAACTTCTACTGGCAGGAAGCTTCTACTTCCATACTGAAGGCTTCAACCCTCAAAACCACTACAGACCATATTTCATCAATTTTCATACTGGATCACACAAATTCAACACCACTCTTCATAAAGAACAACAATAATAACCTTCACCCAATACTCTAATCAGAACAGTGATATCACTGTAATAAGAACACTGTAAGAACCATATTTCAAAATCAATATGCAGAATTAAACTCAACCCTAAACATTCATTATCTCAAAAAGCATACACTACTTTTCTTTATTGAAACCGCATGTATATGTGATTTCCTTCACACCAACTTGCGTATATATCTGTGAATACTGATGGTCAGTATCATAACTAGATATGAGGCTTTCAGTCAGATATCTTTTTAGTATTGCAGAACCCTTGATTAATCAGACATTCTTGAACATATTTACTCACTCATTGATCAAATTTGTACATAATCAAATTAGCAGCATATATAGCATTCAAGCAACCCAGATATACATGAAGAATTCATTGACAGACAATAGAATTACAACAGCAATGACCAAAAAAAGCTCTGCAATAAGCTTCAAAAACCTTGACTTCCATACGCGCTATTTCAGATATAAATCCGTGTATATAGGTGCTTTTACCAAGATGAACTAGCATATAGATCTATAAATATTAACTTTGCAGAATGTATCAAATCTATAGAACTTACCCATATTTCTTCACTTCACTTCAGAAAACGTGCTCCAGATCATAGATCTAATAATCTCTTCAATAGATCATGCAGGAACATAGGCATTTAAGGTCTAGAGATACTGATCCATCATTTATCCAAGGGTGCATCATAGATTTAGATTTATCAATAAAATAGAGTTCATCCCATGCAGATATACTTCAAAGAGAAGTATTTAGTGACAACCCTTACATGTGCACATTTTCACTATGTTCTTCTTCTCCTTATATATATTTAGCCTTTACCAATATCATGAGTCAAAAGCACACATGTGCACATTTGCACTATGTTCTTCTTCTCCTGATATATATTTAGCCTTTACCAATATTTAGTGACAACCCTTACATGTGCACATTTGCACTATGTTCTTCTTCTCCTTATATATATTTAGCCTTTACCAATATCATGAGTCAAAACCACACAACTGCCGATGGTATTCTTGGACGGAATCAAATAGATGACATATCTCTCAATCCTGTGGGCTAATACCATGGTAATGCCCCCTGGTATCATCTTTTTAGAGCGAAAACGACATACACGACTTGGATCGTTCTTATCTGCGTGTTTACGTGACTTGGCCTGTACAAACCCATGTATAGAACCTGCAATATGAAAAGTAACCAATCTTCTGTTGGACATTACACATTTCTTCTAATAGACTACTGAGCTTCTCCAGAAGACATATACTCCATCTTTTACTATAGAGTTTCCATCAAGGACAACATATTAAGACATAAGAATCATATTGCCAACAAAATGTTGTTTATAATAACTTACAGTGGTATTTCAGTAATGTATCCATGCTATGAAAGACATTTCTACACTGTCAGAATTACCAGGGACTTGCACCTGGCCCCATCTGCAGCCGTTTGAGGGGTTTTTGAACCCGGGTCTCAGTGGTAAAACTAGTTTAATCACCTTACCACTTGCTGCTAGACCATACACCCTTGAGTTTCTCTTAAAATATTTATAAGGAACATGCAAATATGTAAAAAAAATTCTGTTGTTCATGTCTGCCATAGTGGTGAAATTTTATCCTACATTATTTCCCTAAAAACATGTACATAATTTTTGGATGTATGGAGCCTTGATTGTATAGTTTATTTGCTACCTTATACTAGCTTGCTGCTCAGTATTCTCCAATTATAGAGTAAATTTGAACTATTTGTATTCCTTATTTTTCATTGTATAATGTATATATGTTTTTATTGTCTTGATATATCTATGTATTCTCCTATGATAAACCAAATTTGAATCGATAAAGATTGTTTCCCATCATATTATTCAAGCAGAAAGGGCATGCATGATTGAAAGGAAATAAATATAAGAAATGTAAGCTAAATTACTAACATCACAAGATACAGTGAAAACATTGAAGGCTAAGTTGAAAAGAAAAGGAGAAGTATTGGAGAAAATGAAAAAATTGATGTGCCCATTGGATTATAACTATATTCATGTAATGTGTTATTCCTAAGAATATTGAAGTAAGAAAAATATGCTAGGGTTAAAGCTTCAGGCTATTTTTCTAGGCATTTGTTATTAGAAGCATAGCTTGCTATTCTTATTACTATTAATAATTATACTAATTCAAAAAATAACATTTCCTGGGGTCTTTGTGCTCTTTGTTTGCCCAATCTATTCCACCCAACAATGCAAGTAACGTTTTCAGCAAAGAACGAAATATACCAGAAAATGGAGATAACTAAGGAAGATATAGAGAAACTACTAATGAATCAATTGCAGATGTCCTTCCTTTATCAAAAGGAATTGAGAACAAAGAATGCATGTCTACTATGAATGATATAAGGTTGCAGTTAGTTAAGGAAATACAAATGGAAAGAAATGTCTATTTTAAAGGCCAAACAGATATACCTATAACTACTGTTGCAAGCTTAACACAGGATTACTATACACATGCAAGGGGACAACATATTTCTATTACAAGGGCATATCCTTGTGCCAAGTTTGAAAATACCAATGTAAATGTTGATTTCAAAGACATGACTTCTGTGTAGAAACAAAAAGTTGGGTGCTTTCTTTCTCAAAGCACAATATTTGTAACCTCTATGGGGAAAAGTTGTACACTTGATGGAGGTTTAGTTCATTTGGATAGAAAGTCATATACAACTTCAGAGTCTGATGCCTCCCTAGGTGTTGAGATCAAATTAGCTATGATGGATACAGGTGCTATTGCAGTTAGAAATGCATAAAGGCTAAAATATTGTGTGTCTTATCTAGATGTATATAGTGTAAAATTTCTTCCACAAGATAGAGAAGCAAGTGCATGGGAAGCTAAATCTTCTCAGAATTCTGGTGGAGATGATAAATTTGAATATTCTACTAAGGGGATTCTAGGCATGAAAGTTGAAAACAAATATGCGAATAGTTGTGGAATGGATACCGATAAGCATGTTGAAGAGAAGGGAAATCCAGAAGTTGATTTCAGTACCTCTAGAAAGCTTCTTGTTAAGGATGGACTAAGTGTATAGTCTACACTATATAGCTCAACCATGAATTCATCTCAATAAAATATAGGCATAACCTTGGATACTACATATATTAGGAATGATGGTGGAGGTGCAGCTCTGACAGGGATAGTTAAAAGTGATGGAAATAAAGCAAGGTTACCAGTTGGATTGGATCTTATTGGAAAATATTGTGAGCGATCAATTTTATCCAGCATGCCTTCTGTGACAAAGGGCTCAAAAAATATTCATGGTGACATGACATATATCAATGTGGGCCAGGGTTTAGAAACCAATGTGAAGGCTTCAGATCAACATGCACACATAAGAATTATTAGGCTTACATTTCAAAGTAAGTGTAGAAGAGAAGGTCCATTTCAGCAAAATGGGAAGTTGGTTCAGGAAGAAAAGGACCCTAAAAAGGGGGAAACTAAACAACATGAACATTTTCCTGGTAGCATGTCTGGTAAATCGCCACAGAAACACGAAATGATTTTGTTGGCATCACAAAAGTCTAGCTTGGTTGTTGAGTATTCTCAAGACAACATGTGATTGATGCAAGGTGCTCGTCAGGTTTCTAAAATAATTGTATCTAATCTATATGTTTTCTATTTTCTTGCACTAGAATCATTAATCCAAATTTCAAAGAATCAGTGGATCGTCTGGAAATTTTATGAAATTAATTTCCTGCCTATAGGAATTAGTGTAAAAATTTTCACATACACATATCTTGACTCTAGTACTAATTGAAATCATAGATTCAAAATATGTGCAAAAGATAATTTTCTTACGTGTTTTCCTTTTTCATGGGTTTGATCTTCTCCAACATGAACCATTTTCTTATTCTCTTTCCTACTTTGAAAAGAAAATAAATTGAGATACCTAGGGGCTATGCATGTAACACCAAGGATTTATTTTATTAATTAGAGTGATGAATTTTGACAATATTTCAATAAATTTATTGTGATGTAAGATTTCATATCCTATTTTTCTTATTGTACTTTGAAACATTTCATTGATGCGACTTATCTCATTTTGAAAGAAGAAATCATGGTGATGATATGATGAGACAGTTCCTTGAATAAAAATGTGAGTTGAAAGGACACGACTTTGTGACTGCTGAAATACATCTTAGTTCTATTGATACTACAATAATTTCGTCAATTTGGGAATCTAGGTGTGGTAAGCATGGATCAAAATAATGCATTATTTTCCATGTTTTATGACTACAACCTACTGCATGTACTCATTATCTTTACATCTTAAAGAGTTGTGCATCAGATCATGAATATTCACGGTGAGTCAATGACAAGCAAATTTGTTTCACATTGTGATTGAGATTCAAATATTTGCTTCCATTGAATTTTATTGTATTATAGACATAGATTTTAATTTAAATCAGTTGATAAATATTTCTATTAGGAATTTACGACTCAGGTACTAGGTTTGTAGGAAATCTAACACGGTATCAAAGAAAAAAATCTGAAGAAAGTTTATCTCAGAATATCAGAAGCCAGGTCTTTTACATGACCACTAGGCCAAGTTTGACTGTGATCATGCAAAAGTAATTTTTTTAGGACTGAAGTAAATCAGTCATATAGTGCCATGAATAAATTGTTAATTTTTTTTAAGGATAGAAAAAGGGTCATATAGATGAGTATGTATATTTTATAGGGGTTTAATAAATTATCCACAAGTGATAAGGCTGTGTAAGTCATCGAGAATATAGATTGGTTGAAATAAGGGTCAAGCTCTATTGCTAATAGAAAAATAAAACTACGTGAAGAAGGGGTGGTCGACATTCTGGTTGGTAGAGAAGGATATACCAGCATCACCTCGAATAAGGACGTATTTTATAGTGTATTTTTTTAGGAAAGGTGGGAAGGTATGTGTAATATTCCTATTTAGGAACAACTCATGAATAATACAATGAAAAATTAATTTTCAGAAAAATATGCTTTGGAATAGGAAAATGAATCTTGGATCCTTTATATCAGACCATATACACTAAATCCAATATTTTAGCTGAAAAAAATAGGACTAGGTGGGTTAAACATATCTCCCACACCTAGTTATCTTCAAGAGAAGGCCCAATGAGGGGCTGCAGAAAAGTAAAACACTCTAATGAAAGTGCAGAGAGCTATAAATGCATAACATTTGCTGATAGACACTTAGAAACTGATTTCAATTACATCAGCAACTTAGATATGAATTTAGGATCCAAAAGGTGAGGAAAAACAGTGATTTCAACCATAAAATAGGTGTATTTAGAAATATGTGTAACATTAAGGGAAATTACGGGAGGTTATTTTAGATTAGGTCATCAGGGACCTATGCTCCGAATTTAAGCTCATACAAAGCATTATAGCTATGTTAAACAGTTCCTCCATCCCCGGATAAGCTTAAAAATGCTGATTTCCCATGACTTGAAGTATGCAGAAAATGGATGAAGCATAAATTGCGTGATTTTTGAAGAAATTAGACAAAATATGTTTGAAACATCATATCTGAAGTTTATTATGAATTAGAATGAAGAAAAATGGAGATTCAGCTCCTTTTATACATCAAATAAATCACCCAGCAAGGGGATTTCATGAAAGAACAAATACAAGTATCAGATCTGCAGAATATGGATCTGGAAAATGCAGAATAATTGAAACTCTGAGTAGATGAGCTAAAATATACAAAATTACAGAAGAGGACTGAAATACAAACTTTCTGGAAGAAGGGATGGCCCTTCCTCAAGGAAATGAGCACCAAACTAGGGTAGAAACCTTGTTGCAGCAATGCACTGGAAAAATAACGCAGTTTCTAAAGCATACTACATAGATGATGTTGGAAGGTCCTTTGGCTTGATGCCAAGATCTGGAACTGAAGCTCAAGGCTTCCTCACTAATCTCCCAGAGAAAGGAATGCTCCCTTTTCTGCAAAACTAGATCTGGAAGTGGTGTTGAAAACCCCTCACTGCAACACCCTGCAGCACAGAATTATGTTGCTGCAGAAATAATGCTGTGATGAAGGAGGAAGCTTGGCCTCAAGCCTAGATGTGAGGAATTTCAGAACATACTCCTTCAAGAGCTCCTCAATGAAGGAGGAGGAATTCCTAAACAAGAAATTCCTCTCTCTCTAGCTAAGCAGCCAAGAGAGTTTGAGCTGCTTAAGCAATCTCAAAATCGAATTATGTTCAACTACCTCTCCTTGTGGCCTTCCTCTTCATTTTATAACATTAGGGCTTATAAAAACTTAAACCACCTCCAATGAGTTAACCCTTTTCACATGAAGGGTCTCCATCTAAAACTGCGCTGATTAAGGAGGTTCAATGCATCTAGACACTGCTGAGATTTGGTCCTGTTGACCCAGTCAAACTTCTTAATTCCTCTTCACACCTAAGTGTGTTTTATTAAGATGGCCCAGATTTGTCCATGTTCACATTGGGTATTGATTTATTTTCTGATTAGGAGTTTTAGAGATCCTCCTTTACACTTTTATTCATGAGTTAAGCAAACCGAAATTAAAATGCAATATTCCCATTAGCTACAAAAATTGGGAATATTACAATCTCCCCCAAAAAAATGTTGCTTGCCCTCAAGAAACTCTTATTGTAGATGCAAACCATCTATTCCCCTCCAAATGGCATCCACATAAGGAAGGTTTCCTCCATTTGCTGCAATAGGTTATGTATGTTTGGTTCCAAAGCTGTGTTTCACAAATGCATGAGATGACTTCCAATTGTAAGGTTAGAGGTCCTCGTCTTATCATGAAGTACAAAATGACAATTACATGATGTCCAACACCATCATAAACACATGAGAGACATAAAATAAAGTAGCTCCTTCCATAAAGGAAAAGCTTCATCATGCAAGAACATTCCTCCATCCATGTTTTCTGAACTTGATTAAGCATTGTTATGCTTTCATTCTTAGCCCTGTTGGCCTTGTTGGATCCAAACTCCATCATTTCAACGTTATGAAAAAGAAGAAGGGAAGGAGCAACATGGGTAGAAAAATAGGTCAAACCATATTCCCCTAATAATAACCCCTAGAGCAAGGCCCTTTCTTGCCATCCTCCATCTCCTCTATGTAAGATGGACAAGCCAAGCTTCCCAAAAGATGATGTACATGCCTCCCTTTGCTGCAATTTATCTTTGATACATAAGGCATGAATCAGAAAATTATGAGCTATGGGGTGGTCACCATACTCATTTAAAAGCAACCAAAGCAACAAGAGGTCTTGCTGCCTTCTTTCCTCCTCATGTGCATCATGAAACCAAACCATACTAATGGACATATGATATGTCACATCAGCCCAATACAAAGTATCATCATCAATGCACATCATAAGATCAATATGCCAAATTTTACACAACACAAAACACATAGACATAGGAGATGTCATGTGGTGGCCATACTCTCTCAAGTGAATCAAAATTGTACATGCCTTCTCTTGCTGCAACAAAACATTGAAATCCAAGGCATGATTTAGAAAATGATGAGCTATTGGGTGGTAACCATACTCACCCAAGAGCAGCCATAGCAACAAATAATTTTGTAGCCTTCTTGCCTTATCAACATGTGGATCATGGAGCAACAACACAATGATGGACATGTGAAGTGTCTCATCAACATAGTACAAGCAAGGTCCCTCATACCACATCATGTGGGAGTCATCCCTCCTCCCAAGCCAAATTTCATGCATGAAACATACCTCCAAACAAAAATACATGTAGATAAATGAGATATATTTCAAACATGGGTAAATACATGGACATGAGATTTAACATGTGATGTCCAAAATATCCTTTTAACAACCACATCAACCATGCTTCCTTTTCATATACTCTATTAATGATGCATAAAGCATGAGATGAGAGAATGAGAATCTTTGGGTAGTGATCATGCTTACCCCAAAGCAACCAGCATTGCCATGCCTCCTTATTAATTTCATGACCATTCTTTAAGGCATAGATCAGAGAAATAGGTGCCTTTGGAGAGTGATAGGAGTCTCCCAAGGGCAACCAGCGTAACCAAGATTGCTGGCCCATATATGTATGCAAGTGATCATGTGATATCTTGCTCATCATCCTCATCCACTCACTCCAATATGGAAGATGACTGATGTGCTGCATAATCATGGCATCCTCCCTTTGTAGAATACCATCTCCTTTGAACCAATGAAGAACCTTGCATCTCATGAAATATTGAAATGCATCTTTGTTGAGATCTCTTAGTGAGACCTTTCTTCCATCTATGGCCTTCCAAAACTAGTGAGGCTTTGAATTTGTAGTAAGTAGAAGTCTCTCTTTGAGCTGTAGCATGCTCATTGAGAGAGTGTCATATAGAGGGGAGAAAATGCTTCTCATCTCAAGATGTCTACTCTTCATATTCTTCTTCTCCACTGCTTCAAGGTTGAAGTTGCCTCTAGAATGCTCCAAGAGAGCTGAAGCATTTTTGTCACAGTCACTAAGTGATAGCACTGTAGATCTGCAAAGTGATGCATGTACTGTCTCAAAGAAATTTTCATTACTGATCTCAAAATCAGCCATTGAACACAGGATAGTACTAATCCCATTTCTTGAGACCCTACATCTCAACCCAAGAGATTGAATGCAGCTCAACAATGATGCATAGGGATAGTTTCCAGTCTCGTCCTTGATTAGATCAAGGGTCCTCTATGCTGTGACATGTCTTTGCTTCAAATCAACATTTTTATTTAATCCTTGGATATGCATTAATCTTGAAACAATATGTGCTGAAATTTCATGCATACCTTGGATCAACTGATATGTGGGAACCTCTTGACAGAAGAAAAGAGTTCCTCCATTTGGATCAATGATGCCTCCAACTGCTGGCAAGAATGATGGTCTTCTTTCTTCAAGCATACCAGCGCTGGTATCTTCCTTCTCCCCCTCATGCATCTCCTGATTCATGCATGGGACTCCATATGTCAAGAGCTCAAGACTACCTTGCAAATATGCAAGTGTCTCTTCTCTAGATGCAATTACCTGAGCAACAGGTGGTGAAAATGGAGATCTCTCACCCAAGGTGACAAGATTGACACCCTCCTTTGTTTTGGGATATGTCTCTTTGTAGCTCATCTTTCTCCTCTCCTCATAAAACTCCTTGAGATTTTCTTCAATACTCTTTAATGTTTGAAAAAGAAGTAGTGATATCTCTTCTTCAGTCATTCTCCCCGCTTTATGATGATAGGAGGTGTATAGTTCTTCCTCTCCATCTTGAAACCCTTTAGGAGTTTCTTTGCACCTCTTTCCTTCATTGCTATACCTCTCACCTTCTTCAAAGAAAGTGGGAATGGTAGATCTATGAGGAGATCTAGGATTCTTCGGTCTTCTGCTTTGCTGATAGGAAGTGCTAGGGCTTCCTTCTTCTTCTTGAATCCTCATGCAAATTGTTGAGCCCCAAAGATGTCCTTCTTTTCCACCACATTTCACTTCATTTTCTTTGACCCTCATCAATTACAGGCTTAAATGATCAATAGGATTGATTAGGATTAATTTAAGAAGTATATAATGACTAACTTACTATGTTTTCATGATTTTGTTATTGTAGAAATTTTTGACTAGACTCGGCTACAGAACGCAGTCATTCTGTAGCCAGTTGCCTATTTCGCAACTATCTTCATGTTTACGCAGGTTCCAGGTTTCACCTCAAGGAAAAATGCATATGGTCATATTCCACATCACTCCCTCATAATTTCTTGCTCTCCACGAAGTCTGAGCTCGAGTCTACAGGTGGTTATGCACGTGGGAACCCAAAACTAGGAGATGACTTCTAATAGGACAAGGACTGTATAGATGTCCTTAATCATAGTACGAGGCCACCACCAGAGTCCTAGTTTGATTTTAGTTTGGAAAGACAATTATTCTTGTTTTATCTCAAAGACATTTATGTAATTTTGTTATAAGTATGGCTCGGGAGACCGAGAAACAACTGGCTAGATTTATTTTTTATTGCTAGATCCCAGAAGACCATAATACTCTGTTTTGAATAATTTCTCCTTTAATGAAAGAAACATCACTTTATTGCAAGAGCTGAGTCAATCTTGAGTAGATTTGCGTGCTAATCCGGTGGTAGAGGGCCCCTGCTACCTGAGAAGCTTTGTTCATATGGTTTAGATAAGTAACTTAGCCTTGTTTCATTCCTAGTTTAATCAATTTTCTGAACTTTGTGTTTTTGTACTTACTTGCAGCAGATGCCACAGTTAGTCTTATCCTTACAAACTCTTCCAAAATACCACTAACATTGGATGGGATATAACTGTAGTATTTTAGGAGTTAGTTGCATTTCTCTGAACTTTATGATTTTTTGCTCAATGACATCAGTTGTTACAGCTAGTCTTGTTCTTATTAATCTCTTCCAAAATATCCCTAACTCCGCATGAGACACAACTGTGATGTTTTAGAGCTTTGTTGTGTTTTGTTGAATTTTATGCTTTTATGCTCATTTACATAACATGTTGCAGCCAATCTTGTTCTATAAATTATTCCAAAAAACCACTAACTCCGAATGAGACAGAGCTGAAACATTTCATAGAATTAGTTGCATTTTAGTTCAGTTGAAATACTCCGGAGGTAGATGTCACTCTAGTTTAATTCTGTCACTATGTTTCAAGTTTGATAATGGCACTCTAATTTAACTCTGTTCACTGTTCTTTAAGTTAGATTAGTGACATTCTAGTTCAGTTCCAGTCCACTGTATTTCAAAGTTAGGCTAACAGCATTCTAATTTAGTTGTGATCACTGTGTTTCAAGTTTGATCAATTGCATTCTAGTTCAGTGTTATCCATTGTCCTTTAAGTTGTATTAACTGTCAAAATTAGACTTCATGGCCTTCATTGTTTACAAACTAATCTTGTTTTGACTTTCTATTAATGCATCATCATATGGACAGGAATGAGTTAGTGATATCAGTTTAAGGCCTTGATTGTTCTGCAATCTTTTGCGATTTCACAAATAAGCCTTTTTCCCAAAAACTACTTTAGAAAATCTCTAACTTTCGAATAAGGCTTAGTAGTGACAAATGGAGCTGCAGAATGGATTAACCTTAGCATTAAAAGTTAATTCAGAGTAGAAATCTTATTGTGCTACAAATAATCTTTTTTCCAATTGTGTTCCAATAAACTTTTAGCCATGTATGAGATTCTTTGTAATATTGTAAGATGGTTGTTTACTTAGGAGAAACTAATTTGCACTAAACTTGTCCTTTTCTCAAGCTATTCCAACATATTTCTAATGAATGAATTGGATGAGTTTATGTTATGAGTTATTGAGTTCATGTTGTGATTTATTTTCTTGCTATGAGTCATTATCACACTTTGCATTTTCTGTTCTTTAGTATAGGTTTTGCTCTATTTTTAGTGTGACCAACAACTTTTCTTTTTCAACATTTAGTTCTTTTCCTTCTTAACATAAAACCACAAAACCAAAAACATCATAAAAACATTAAACACAATGTAGTGAGAAACAGATACCTAGGCACATATAGTGCACCTCACTTCAGCAGTTTACTAACCCTGGTTGATAATTTATGACCTCAATTTAGGAACACTAAGTTGAGCACTACACAGATATCACTGTATCTTTCTTCTTCTTGAAACCCTCTAGGAGTCTCGGTGCATCTTATTTATCTCTTTTGATTTACCGCTTTGGAGAGGCTCTTCTTAGATCTGAATATTGATGAGAGTAACCTCATCCTCTCGATCATTTTGATCTCTGATTCTTCTCTTTACTTCTCTGAGAGTTTGATCTCACAGGCTGTGCCAAAGATCTTGCTCTGATACCACTGTAATATTCCTATTTAGGAATAACTCATGAATAATACAATGAAAAATGAACTTTTAGAAAAATGTGCTTTGGAACAGGAAAATGAATCTTGGATCCTTTATATCATACCATATAAAAACTAAATCCAATATTTGAGCTGAAACAAATAAGACTAGGTGGGTTAAACAGATCTCCCACACCTAGTTATCTTCAAGAGAAGGCCCAATGAGGGGCTGAAGCAAAGTAAAATGCTCTAATGAAAGTTCAAAGAGCTATAAATGAACAAAATTTTCTGATAGACACTCAGAAACTGATTTCAAGTACAACAACAACTCATATCTGAATTTAGGATCCAAAAGGTGAGGAAAAACAATGATTTCGACCCTAAAATAGGTGTATTCAGAAATATATGTAAAATTAAGGGAAGTGACGGGATATTATTTTAGCTTAGGTCATGAGGGACCTATTATACGAATTTCAGCTCAAAAAAAGTATTCTAGCTATGTTAAACAGTTCCTCCATCCCCGGATAAGCTTAAAAATGTTGATTTCCCATGACTTGAAGTATGCAGAAAATGGTTGAAGCATAAATTGCATGATTTCTGAAGAAATTAAACAAAATATGTATGAAAAATTAGATATGAAGTTTATTATGACTGATAATGAAGAAAAATTGTGATTCGGCTCCTTTTATACATCAAATAGATCACCCAGCAAGGGGATTTCATGAAAGAACAAATACAAGTATCAGATCTGCAGAATATGGATCTGAAAAACGCAGAATTATTGAAAATATGAGTAGATGAGCTTAAATATACAAAATTTTAGAAGAGGAATGAAATACAAACTTTCCAGAAGAAGGGATGGCCCTTCCTCAAGGAAATGAGCACCAAACTAGGGTAGAAACCTTGTTGCAGCAATGCACTGGAAAAATAACGCAGTTTCTGAAGTATAATGCATAGATGATTTTGGAAGGTCCTTTGGCCTGATGCCAAGATCTAGAACTGAAGCTCAAGGCTTCCTCACTAATCTCCCAGAGAAAGGAATGCTCCCTTTTCTACAAAACTAGATCTGGAAGTGGTGTTGAAAACCCCTCACTGCAACACCATGCAACACAAAATTATGCTGCTGCAGCAATAATGCTGTGATGAAGGGGGAAGCTTGGCCTCAAGCTTATATGTGAGGCATTTTAGACCATACTCCTTCAAGAGCTCCTCAATGAAGGAGTAGGAATTCCTAAACAGGAAATTCCTCTCTCTCTAGCTAAGCAGCCAAGAGAGTTTGAGTTGCTTAAGAAATCTCAAAATCGAATTATCTTAAACTACCTCTCCTTGTGGCCTTCCTCTTCATTTTATAACATTAGGGCTTATAAAACCCTAAACCACCTCCAATGAGTTAACCCTTTTCACATGAAGGGTCTCCATCTAAAACTGCCTGATCAAGGAGGTTCAATGTATCTAGACATTGCTGAGATTTGGTCCTGTTGGCCTAGTCAAAATTCTTAATTCCTCTTCACACCTAAGTGTGTTTTATTAAGATGGCCTAGATTTTTCCAGGTTAACATTGGGAATTGATTTATTTTTCTGATTAAGAGTTTTAGAAATCCTCCTTTACACTTTTATTCATGAGTTAAGCAAACCGAAATTAAAATGCAATATTCCCATTAGCTGGAAAAATTGGAAATATTACAGTATGGTCGATAGTAGTTGGTGGAAGAAATGTAGCCTGCTGGTAAGCCCACACTCGACAAAAACAAAACCACAAGAAGCATAAGGTGGAAACTCACTAAGAATGAATCAACACAGGCTAGACTAGTCGACACCACTCAACTGTTGAGAAATCACAAGGGAAAAGGCACAAAGATGACCAATAGAAGGGAAACTATCAACATAGTTAGCTTGTGGATGGAGGAATGCTATAAGATCTAGCTAGACATGTGTCAGTGCAATTTTAGTAGCCACCATGCATGTGGTCGAGTAGCCTAGTTGAAGCCATAGTGATGGGCCGTCAAGCACAATCTGACCGAGAATTGGAGAAACTGCAGTTGAAAAGTGGGGAAGCACATAGATCATAGTCATAGGTAAGTAGGTGTAATGTCGGATCAGGTGCAGGAACCTGCATCAAACTTCGCCTACATCCAAAATATTCTTGCCTTCAAAATGGTGCACGTTCTCAAATATAGTTTTCTAATAAGCATACATCCTCATGTGCCACATTTGGGAAAAGAGTTGTAGGGAATCTCCAAAATTCCTTCACTGACCATGTATTTCCTTGTACCAAATCACTAACATTCGTGTATAGCCTTTACTAAATATTATATCTTTTCTCTCTTCAACATCTCATAATTATAATGAACAATTGCCTCAAGATGTTGTTTATCAACGAACGTTTCCTCATGAGAAGGTGTCTCATCTAGAAGGAGAAATTTGCTCATTAGTAAACCATTTTGAGGGAATTTATAAAGAGGATGATAGAATAAATTTAAGAGATATAGTTAAATATGACTTCATATTTCCCTAGTTTTGTAGGTGAGGTGGGTAATGAGGCATTGACGGATAAAATATCAAAGGAAGAGTTACAAACAATTCTGCAATGTTTCCAAAAGGATAAGAACTCTCAACCACTTACCAAGACAATATAATTCTTCTAGGGGTTCTATGACTTCCTTCAAATATACCAAATAAGAATTTCTGTCAAATTAAAATAGAAAGGTGGGATTTGGGAGCTTTAAATTCAACATTTCGGTCTTTAATCCCAAAAACTAGACAAGAATCAAATGATTTCAAACCCATATCACTATGTAATTACATCTACAACATCATTGCAAAAATTATTTCATGTAGGGTCAAAATATTCTAAACTGATTCCATGTCATTAGAACATTTTTTCATCCTTCCTCGGAAACAAATCCATTACAGAATAGGAGTAGCCCAAGAGTGAATTTATAACATCAAACCAAAAAATTACAAGAAATGTTAGTGAGTTTTTCTTTCCAATGCATATGATAGAGAAAAATGGCTTTATTTAGGGCTACTCATCCATATAGGGTTCAATGTGAAATTGGTTAACTAGATAATGAATTGTCTTTCCTCAATATATTTTCAATTCTAATTAATGGCTCAACCTATTCTTCTATCATGCCTACGAGAGACCATGGGTAGGTATGACTAATGGTTCCTTTGCTCTTTTTTATTGTAGAGTAGGTGGTGGTCTCAACAGAGTTATAATAGAGCCAAAAACAACTATAAGCTTGACAGCTATACAAATAGGAATTTCCCTAAACCTGACATATTTACTCTTTTTTGATTATGTTTTTCTTTTGGGTGATAGGAACAACAAATATGAAATTAAGCTGAAGGACCCTACCCTTGAAGAACCGACATTCCTACCTTAAAAACTACCAACAACTGAGGAGCTACAATAATCAACAACATCTTTTATTTGAACCTAAATAGTCTTATTATCAATGAGTATTTCCCTAATCACACTGACCAGTAGATTCTCGTCGTGGATTTTTTATCTCATTCTATCTATTAGTAAAATCCACAAAATGTATCCCTACATTTGAATCTCGGGAAAATAACATATAATTGTTATCATTTAAATTATCCATATCTCTTGAAGCCCAAAAATCGATTTTATTTGGATAATATTTATCTATAACCTCAAAAGCAACCCTATTATAAGTTGAAGGACCATTATTTCCTCTTGAGTCTTGGCAAAGTATGATGGAATGAAATTGGGTGAAGACCAGATCCAGGTTTACCATGTCAGAACCTACTTTCATTGATATGACAACCTTGGTTTGAAGATATCCCCCATTCAAACTAGGACCACCCATACTTATCATTTCCATCTCTCTTTCATCATCAAGACTAACATACTGAGGAACTATAACTTGTGGAGGCCCATGGTAGTCGGTGAAATGTAATTTATTAGAATATATGCCATGTACACAAGTTTTTATATTTAATATTTGCATCCAATGTGGCCATTTCTTATTATAAGATTTACCACATTCGAAAATGGCATCATTCACATCATTTTGAAGAAGTATACAAATTAGGTCAAGATAAAATATTTCACATTTACAACTTCCCTCACATTTGCTGGTCCCTGAAGCTCGAGCACTTTCATAACAAAAATACGTTACTTGAAACAACAAAAATTGTCCACTCTCTTTTCATTTGATAATATTGTAATGAAGTTTTATTATAGGCACTGTTTGTTTGCTTGTTTTGGTTAGAAAATGGTTTTCTCTTGGTTTTAT
This sequence comes from Pinus albicaulis, assembly GCA_034641835.2. Classification (NCBI taxonomy): domain Eukaryota; kingdom Viridiplantae; phylum Streptophyta; class Pinopsida; order Pinales; family Pinaceae; genus Pinus; species Pinus albicaulis. The sequence goes on along the minus strand of CM076582.1, from coordinate 177,709,343 downwards.
GTGGCTTTCAATTTATCATATGTAGCATGTTGAGAAATGGGAAAGAATAATGTGTGGCATTTATCTTGCATAAATTGATGTTGAATGAAAGGATACATAGTTTAACCAAGTTACAGTTCACTTTGGTAAAGGCTGAGGAACATCTTAAAAAGTTGCTTAAGAATACACCATATACAAAGTTTGAACATAAGTAATATATGCATTTTTCATTTGCAGATATGTTCTTTTTTCCACCCAAGATATCGCAACAAGAAAAATATTGATATTGTCGAAATTGTTAGAGGACCTCATTTAGGTCAATTTTTCTGATGTCCTACTTGATTGATACCTTCTCATATGTCAGGAAAGCTTTAAATATGAATTAATATGTTCATGAAACAAATCTGATTCAAATTTTATAGACATAAAATATAAAAACAAATGTCAATCTCTTCGTTTTATTCTTACTTGACTCTAATGTGGGTAGGTTACATGAAATGTGTTTGGAAAAAGGATGGGGAGACAATTGATAACACATATTTGATATGATTCATTTAATGTAAGAGATCCTTTAGGCACCTGAGCCATCGACTTTGGAAATATTTCTAGTAGGAATTACTATGGTTTTTATATTGTAACTGTGATTATTTCACCTCATGGTTATTTTGGGCAAGAAGATGTTTTAGGAATGGAAAACACGACATCAGTGGAAAGGTAAATTTTTTTTTTTTATAATAGAAATTTCCATTCCATGATATCCTTTCTTTATTTTTTTTATTGTATTTTGGACGTTTATTTTGATTTTTTTTATTTTAATTGTGAAATTGAAAATACTTGGTATCATGTCCATTTAAACAACAACCAAAGCTTGAAGATAAAATTAGTATTACACGATATTGAATGTAATCCTTATAGCTATTTTGTGTTAAAATATTTTCTTGACTATCAGAAACGTTTACTTTCATGTTGTTATTTGAGCACATTTTGTTTATATACTTGACCAAGTTCACGCGTTAGAAAATGAAATTTTGTTGTGAATAAAACGACAAATATTAAACATTACATGCCATATTATTTGTTTTCACAAGTTATATATAGCATGAGATTTTTGGTATATAACTTAGTTGACATGATTGTTCGTAAGCTTTCCCTGAAGGTTGAATACTAAGTTACTAAGGTATTATTTTCTATATATGGTGAAATTTTATTTTCTTTTTTATACAGGTCATCTAGACACATTGTAGTGGCCACTATCGCCCCACTGAAGAAAAATTGTTCGAGTTTCTTACTTGTATGGGGGAAAATGGCTTTGACATTGCCGATGATGAGGTATATGTCATATAAACTATTTATAATATAATTTATTTTATATTCTAGTGTTCATTATCTTTAATTTCTTACACTCTGCATTATACATGCTTTTGTTTCAGGAAAGGAACTTTGTATTGATGGTAAGAAGTAGGAATTGAAGAAAGAGGAGAGCCATAACATTGGAGAAACAAATGAAAAGAGAGAGAGATAAGAGAATTGGTCTAGTGATACCCTTAGAGCCAATATCCCACATAAGACATGTTAGGGTCCTATATTTCATAGGATCTCAAGGTGACTAAGTTTATTCTATCTGTCAAATTTATTTTGTAAAATTATTTTCAATCTGCAAATAATTTTCAAAATAAATGAAAATAAAAGGAGATAACATAAAAAATCAAAAGAGGGTATATGTTATAAATAAAAAATATAAGATGTGAACCCCATCAAAAAGAAAAAAAAATAATAAAGTCTGAAAGTGTTGCACATTCAAATGCCACTACTCTTAGTTTAGCTTACTTCTAAAAATAAATTGTGTGCAGCTTGTTGAAAATGCCACAAAAGTTCAATAAAATTCAATCATACAGTTTAAGCATGATTGAATTAGGTTTAAATTACTTGTCAATAGGTAGTGAAAAATAAATTTTCAAACTTTTTAATCTTGACAGATTAATTAGTTAGGTAGAAAATAAAAATTGGTTCAATAGTTCAATCTGAACCTAGGAAGGTGTTGTAACATCATTTTTTTGATAAGTTAGCATAAGTAGTTGAATAAGTTAAAAATGATAAGGTAGGATGTGGATGAAAAAGAATTAAAAAGTTAAAAATGTTAGGAAGATCATTATTTTGTAGGCATCCACATCAATAAAATGTTAGGTGCGAGATGCCCTAAATAAAGAAGGAAAAATAAAATTTTAGGTGTTAGATGCTCTAAACAAAGGAGGAAAAACAACACGTTAGTGAAGCAAGAAATAAAAAGAAAAGATTCATTCTGTTTTAAAGGTTTTGATTGGATGCTAGTCTAAATGAAGCTAAGGAAAAGTTATTTGTATGGTTTAAATTCTGATTATTAATTTCTATCCTAAAGTTTTAAAACATAGCATATTTTCCCACTACTTTCATTTCCCTTTTCATTTCCTTCTCCGCTCATATATTTCCACATTTCATTATAATCCCGCACATTCAAAATCACTTTTCCCATAGACCAAAACCAAAAATCATTTATGTTGCCGTCTCCTACAAACCTTTCGAAGGATTATATATGATGAAGTGGGACCCATTCCCCGCCACAATTCCATTTTCATTTCATTTTCCATTGAAAATCATTAAACTTACCATTTTTCCGCCTTTCCGCTTTACCCTTATACCTTTACCTTTTCATCACTTTTCACTTACTCTGCTTCCTTATTCCTCGATCACGATTAAAGTGGGGCCCTCATCACATTTCACAGATTTTACATGTTTCACATCACAAAAAAACTTAAAAACTGTGATCGTTGATTTACAATTTTTCGCATCACCAATTTTTAGTACATCACATCGCATATGTTTAAACTTAACTTTGAAAGCACCCACAATATATTTGTTTTAACTTGCGATGCAACAGGTTGGCCCCATCTCAACTGCTCCGCTCCCCACTTTATAACCTTTGCAAATACATTAATATATTATGAAAACATCATAAAACCTTACCTTACCGCATAAAACTCTGCTGATTACAGTGGGCTTCATTTCTCCTTGACACGTCATCCTCCAAATAATTCAAATCACACTTCGCGGTTTTAAGAGTTTACTTTATTTTCCAAATGCTAAATTTTGTGAAGTGCGATGCGGGTGGGTCCCTCTCCCCGCATTTCGTAAATTTTGATTGTTAACCTCGCAGCTTATAAATAAAACTTAAAAGTTGTGATATGCGCTGCAACCTGGTCCTACCAATCCCTCTACATCATCTCCCACTATGCATCACATATCCGATAGAATTCTTCATAAACTTAAACTCTAAATGTTGTGAAGTGCGCGACTGCGATGCGACTTCAGAATTGAAATTTAAAAGGTTTCAGGTCCTGTATATTGGTTTTTTTACACCTTTTTTTTCACAAAAAAGGTTTTAACTCAGTAGAAGTGACTCAGGTAGCAAATAAACGCTACAGGTCAAGTCAAGAAAAGGTGTTGTGGTAGAGAAAATTATGTTGCAACTGCAAAAACACTGGGCATTCATACATTAGATCTACCAACACAACACTCAGTTTAGTTTTCCAGCATATCACTAAATTGTGGTCCTCGTGCTAAACTGCCCCACTACATCAACACCTGCTCTGCACTGCGCATTCCACCGAAAGTATAATTTTTTAATACTTAGATTTTTTAGTTCAAGTCTCTTAGAGACTTTTTTGTTGTAGTTTTTTGCATAAATACTTGAGTTTTGGAAATATCAAAGGTCGATTGATTGAGATCAGAATCATTACTGTATTTTAGAGTAATGTAAGCTTTCCCAAAGCACTGGAGCATCAATAATAATCATACCATTCAAAGGATTCTTGTGGCTTAAATAATGGTGATGTTTTTCTCCAGTTAGTATTGTTTCATTTTCCTCTTTCATTGTAAACATCTGAATTCTAATTGTAAAGCAGAAAGCATGATGAATAGGATTTAATTTTGAGTAATTTATTCTGGTTTCCTTTACGATCATTATGTTTTCCACTGAAAGCCAAACTAAATAATTCTTAATTGCTCTTTAGTTCTCTTGAATCTGTTCATATTTCTACCATAAATCCATTTATAAATCCAATAGATCTAGTAAATATTCCTAGCTTGCCCTATGTTTACTCTCTAAAAAGTTGATGCAACTATCCAATTATATTTTGACTCCATTGCCCAATAGATATTAATAAATTGAATACAATCAATCTTCCAAAATACAAAACAAACCCAAAACCAAAGTATTATCATAAATATCCTAAAACTTATTTAAACAAAGCTATATCTTATAGAGGGAGCCCTCTCTGAATCTAGGAAGGCTAGGTCCTGGATTCCAAAGTTGGTTTGATGTTGGCCTATGTGATTAGTTCTCACAACCTCTAGAAAATTACATAAAGCTAACATAGTCGCGACCATACTGGGGAAGAATTGAAATCACCACAATTTCTTTCGAATTAAATCTATGGTTAAATAATCACTGTATTAATATCCCATAGAGGTTTTTTTATTTTAGTTTTTTGTAAGTAAAGTTTGAGTTACATTTTATAGTGTGTGTTTTGATTTTTTAAAACTTGCTTCCAAGAGACCTTATACAAGATCTCATCCTGATCCCAAACCTCTTGAAATAGTGGATGATCCTCAAAGGATTGGAAGAAGAACTAAAGATACTTCAAAGAAATCAGTTAAACAGATAAGTTCAGTAGAAATCCTGAGAAGTAATAATCCTCTCCCTAGAACAAATCCCTCCCTAATAGGTTTGAAACCTTACAAGATATCAACTTTGACTTAAAGTTTCAGCAAAGCCTTTTTATACGTAAATCCCTAAATTGGGCAGATACAATAGTCCTTGACCAATCGATTCTACATCCAGATTCACCTAAAATTCTGTATTCTTTAACAAAATTTGATCAAGAAATTGTCTAGGGTTTTAAGATCCTCAAAGATTTGGTATTAGAATTCACTTCAGCAGTTACAGATGCCTATCTCCAAAAATCCGTAGAATTGTCTGCATTAAATATTGTTGATTCATCCATTACATCCCAAACAATTCAACAAAGATCTGTGAGTCCAACCCCTTCTGAAAATTTTACTACTTATCCTCTCATAAAAAATCAAAGGCCTTCATCTTCATCACTTCATCCCTCCTCTCCTTCACATATAGTTCATCCTTTTCCACTTATTAATACACCACCTATTAATCCATTACTTGTCAACCCTCCACCCCCAATCATGGATGCACGTCATGCTCCCTTGGATCTTCCTCAAAATCTAGGGGCTATGCCCCAAGAATATCAATCCAAAATACCCTAGTTTGATAAGACCCAACACATTACTGCTCAGTAGCATGTTGACATAATGAATGATTTCTTTAATCGATATGAGATTGATGCTGATGATGTTATGATGAGGTTATTCATTCAAACCCTTGGAGGTGAGGTTAGGAAATGGTTTAGAGCTTTACCAACTGCTTCCATCAATGATCTAGCAGTTCTACAGTGTCCGTTTCTAGAAATATGGCAAGTAAAAAATAATCCCCTCCAAATTCTCTCAGAATATGAAAATATCAAAAGAGATAATGGAGAGAGTGTGCAGGATTATTGTGCTAGATTCAAATCTATTTATTATTTATTCCAGCTTGCATCAAACCACCCGAAGGATTAGTGCTGATTAAGTTTCCAGATGGTTTTGAAATAGACATAGCTTATCAGTTAAGAGAGAGGAATCCTGACATTTTACACTAGTAAATTTGGCCCAATTTCCGACGGCAAAAGTGTCATTATTCCGACACCCAGTCGTCGCAAGAGCGACAATTTGAGGCTGGACAAAGCATGGTTAGCCTTAGATTCACAATTTTGACACTTCCATAAAGCATCGATATTGCTATTCTCTTTCCGACGTTTTCCATAGGCGTCGGTATTGCGACACTTTTCAAGTGTCGCAACACTGACACCTATGGAAAACGTCGGAATATCGACGCTTCCAAAGCATTGCAATAATCTATGGCTAACCACGCTTTACTCTAATACTCCAAGGCATCGGAAGACCGACGTTTAGAAGGCGTTGGTATAGCGACGGTAGGTTACGTTTACAAGGCGTCGGTATAGCGATGCTTATAGGGCGTTGGTATAGCGATGGCAGGTTACGTTTACAAGGCATCGGTATAGAGATGCTTGTAGGGTGTCGATATAGCGATGGTAGGTTAAATTAAAAAAAAAAAAATGAAATAGCTTACAGTCCGAACGATGTAATGGTGAATTATTAATGAAAGCGTGTTTTTTCTTCTTGACAAAATCCAGACAGATTAAAACCATGTTGATACAATTTTCTATTTTTAAACTGTGTTGATACAAAATTTTGTTCGTGTCTCTATGGCCTGGCGAACTGTTAACATGATATAGAAATCGTATCAGTTCAATCCTAACAAAATTCGTTTCAATTCACCCCACCATATGTTCAATTTTTTTTCATTGCTCAGGTTTGTTGCCCATTTTATGTGGCGAGGTTCAATGGCTTGACAGGCATGTTCTGTGCCTTGCCAAGGTTTAGATTTCTAGAGCTCATTGAACAGGGTTGTTTTGTATCTCACCGAAACAGGGGTAGATGCATTTCTTTATGGTTAATGCAACTAAGGTATCATGCAAAAAATATAAATATTTTTAGATCAATGATCAGAGATAGGAGATGAGCGAGGAATGGCCATCACTAGCTTGCCCGAGCAGTAACAGTATGACCTTCTGGGAACACTAGTGCGTGAAGCAGGGAACTTGATCTGAGTCTGTTCTCGCTCTCCACCCATTCCTTACCGCGGCTAAAGCTTATTCCTTACCACTGATCAATTTCTATGAGGACGAGAAATGCGGCCCTTAATTGGCCGAAAACTCCTTCCTGGACGAGAAATGCGACCCTTAATTGGTCGAAAACTCCTTCCTTCTTGTTACTTATTTCCTGTTAAATATTCTTACTCTGCATAGCTATGATAACTTCACTGTGTTGAAATATTAAAGGTATACAGAGTAACTAGAGAAAAGTTTGTCTGGGTATTAGAATTTCAATGAATAATCCGCTAAAAAACACGATTGTCCAGGATTGAATTCAACGAATATATGTGGTGGGATCAAGTGCAAAATTTACTGATTTGTCAAGAAATCACATGCATAATTAAGAAGTAGTTCGCTGCAAAGTTACCAAGTCCAATAAGATTTGTCTAAATCATATGCAGCTGTCATGAAAGAAAGAACATTTATTCATAGTTTTAGACAAAATTATAAATAGCGCAGTAAAATAATTGAAACATCACTCAGATTGGTATCTTGTCATGACATGGATAATAAGTCTCTATCTCATTACATGTCAAGAAAATTATGAAATTTAACAACCAGTTCCTTTGATGCAGAATAATATGAGGATAAATTGGTAGTGTCATATAAATTTGGAAAACTCCATGATACTTCAAGATTCTGTTGATGTTTTCACTATAAATTTTTGCCTGGAAATCGGATTCATGACAACTGGAGGACTAGCTTCTCGAGGCCAGGCCTGAAATTTCTTGTCAGTTTCTTCCCACCATCCTTTATCTGCAACAGTTCTAGGCACAAAACCTACAAACTCCAAAAATATGTGTTTTCTTAAATTGAAATCACTAAAAAAAGCTTATTTTCCAACAAAAGAGACCATCAAATTGTCAAACACCAAATTTTAGAACTCCTCACAACATAGTTGATAATAAATGGAATGTGTACATATATTGCAACAACGGAAACATGGTAAAAAGTAGGAACTGTAAAAAAGAATATATGATAAAATACCATCCCATGCGTTGTGGCTAAATAAAATGAATCTCCTAAAATAGAAATATGTCTGCCCATTTCACCTAACACTTATATTGCACCAAAAGCAGCCCCTCTGTAATTATAGGGGAAATTTCTAATAGAAAATGGTAACATAATCAATATCAGCTGTCCTTGAGTTCCATATCTCAGTTTCTGGTCTTTGACCCTATTAATGATGTGATTGAAGCTCAATAAAAATAATGGATGTCAATAAGCCAGCTAAGAAAACTTTTGAGGTCCCACTGCTATCCAGTAAATCACCACAGTTTGCCCCGGGTAAAATATTCTTACTCTGCTTAGCTATGATAACTTCACTGTGTTGAAAGCTTAAAGGTATACAGAGTAACTGGAGAAAAGTTTGTCTGGGTATTATAATTTCAATGATTTCACCTATTCTTCCCTCGTAGAGAATACAAAAGCTTGCCCCTATAAGCAAGATTACGAAGCTCATCTCCCATGCCATCCACTACTAATTTTCCATTATAATTAGCAGGCTTCTGGACTATATTGTGTTTGCCACCTTTGCGAGGAAATATACTTATAAAAATTTGTTTGATTTTAAAATCCAAGAATGCCAATTTCTTTTTTGCATTGGGCTAGCTTTATGGTCAATGACGCTGTTAGCTCAACTTGTTAACCGTCCATTCACCCTCTCCTAACACATTTAATCTCCTTCCTATCCACGCCTGAAAATTTCTTTTTGCATTGTGCTCACTTTATGGTCACAGATGCTATCAAATCAACCTGGTAACCAACCACTTGTCCTTTTCTATCACATTATATCAAAAAAATTATGGGATTTATTGTACTCTTAAATTTATGACGAGAAGTATCTGGTAGGGATTGCAATATAAACCCTTCAAAGTCCTAAACCAACAACTATTAACTTTTTTGGTGCACTCAAAACAATTTGCATGAGCTATGACAATTAACTTGCTAAGGAAAATTACAACTGTTAATTCATAATAGGTATCAATGACTGTAGTGTACTATCATATATGCAAGCTTACTCATGGTAAGTGTCACTGCATTCTATTATGTTTGTATTCAGTAGGAGTACTGTAAGTCATATATGTGTAGGAGGAAGAAATACCATTTGAGGTAGGATAACCTATAAGAATCGAAGACTCTAGCTCTGTTTTAGCCTCAGGAAACTGCAAAAATTAGTAGCTTTATCCATAGAGTCAAGGGAAAAACTGTGCAGTTTCTGTGTGGTCTCCATGTTTTCATCAGAATCAACTGGTAGGACGATTTCCTACTTCTGGGCATCTCCATTCCATATAACTCTATCCTCATATGGAGCTCTGTCATGGATAGAAGACTTGATGAAATTTCCACTTTCTCCAAAATCGAAATCTGGAACTGTTATCCCTTAAAAGAAATCCTCCTGTACATATAAACAAAACTAAAATTATATATCCTTTAGAGCCGTATAGGAGTGAGGAGGTCCATCAACACTTAGTGTTATTCATGTGTGTGCGCAAACGAATATGGGCACTAGCACAAAGCCATCTTAACTCTGGTCTTGTATCCACTCGAGGTTGCAAAGCTTCAGGATTCATTTCAAAGAACACATTGAAACATGGTGTATGTGGGCTAGAATTCGAGATATACAACCTCTATCTTTGCAATTTAGAGATGCATCTCAGTATGTGCTACTCTTCAATCCAATACACAGTACAGCAATTTGATATGCACCTCTTTTTTCCAAAGCTCCAGGAGGCATATCTCGAGTTAACACAGACCGATGGTCCATTGAATCAAAGTGGGGGCAGACTGGAATTCCTCATATACAACCTCAAACTTATGTCAAACGCAAGTTCAGATGGGTTTGTGCTAGGCTTCAGTCGAAACACAATATAGCAATCAATCAACTAGGACAACACATAAAACCTGTTAAAACTCCTCATAATCTAAATCTTTTTGTTATGGAAACTTGCATTTTCAAAAGAATTTTTGGTGCAGATTCTACACAAATGATTCAATTATTCGTAAGTTAAAAATTTCAATAATGAAATCGTCTGAGGGTGATGATTATTGATTACTGCAATTAACATATCTCTGACAGGTAGAATGAATTTAATATTACTTCTAAGCTACCTGGTATCGTTTGTCATATCAAATCATATATGTTACTTTCCCTTGCTCATAATCGTGCATGCTCAATCTATATAGAAACTTTGTTTCCTGTGATCATGTGGAATAAATTCATTTCCAATTATTTTCTGGTATATCATATTTATGTTTATGGAACAACACTAATTTAACTCATTTTTTCAACAATTAGGTTCAAGCAACATCTGCAACTAAACGTTATCTGAGTAAAGATATAGTCAAAGGCAAGTCTACAAGCACATTATTTGAAGGCTCTACATGAGAATGGACCACTCAGATCTGGAAATGGAAGTTTACAGCCGCCGTGCTCCAGTGGGAGAGAAACTACAAAAGTGGACACTTCCCAGGAGAAAAAAGGAAACAAGATAGTGGCATTTGAAATTAAGTCTCAGGAAGATAATAAGAAGGACCAAACTTTGGAGAAGAGCAAAGTAGATCCTGGGAAGAATGAAGAATTTGGGAATATAGGATCTCTTCCAGAGGCCATGATACCAAAGGTTTGTCCTGTTTGTAGATATTTCTCATCTACATCAAATATAGCCTTAAATGCCCACATAGATCACTGTCTTTCAGGTGAGTCAAATGCTAAAAAGTCTGGAACAAAGTTTTCCAAGCCTAAAGTGAAGGTGAGAAAAAAATGATCAATCCTAGATATAATTGCTGTGGCACCTGTTTGCATGCTAGAGGATTTGGATTATAGTACTAGCAAAGAGAAATCAACTGCTGATGCACTTCCATTGCCTTTGGATCAACTCAATCTTAGAGACACCACCAAGCAGAGGCAACATCAATGCAAAGATCTCAACATTTCAAAATTAATGCAAAGATCTCGCGTAGTGGTAATGCATGTATTTCAAAAGAAACAAATAACAATGCACATTCTAACCCATTCGAATAACCACTGTAGCAAGGGTTTACATCTAATTAGATCCAATCCATATATCGATGGAAAAAAATTAATATAATTACATTTTCTGTAGCAGAGGAAACTTTGCGAAAACAGAAAAGGAATTTAACCTTACTTGAGCCACGCCAGAGTAACTGTGCTGCCCATGAACCGATCATCTAATGTTCCAGTTCTAGTAATAGTGGAGTTCAACAATGAAAACGGTATCTTCAATCCAAGTTATCTCATCCATGAGCCCCTCCAGTTGAAGAGCTCTGCCTGAGCCTTTTTTATAACATTTGCGGGCAGAGTCGCTGGCCCTGTAGCGAAATTGAACACGCGACCTTCATCCTACACTGGATCAGAGAATCCTGTTCATGGGGTTGCAGAGGATGGTGCCATGGTTGTGCATGTGATAGACAGGGTTTTTGCTCTGCATCCTCCCTCCCCTGGACAAACCATGAAATCGGAGGGAAATGAATTAAAACTTTTGATATTTGAAATTTAAATTTTGAAGAGGGAAATGAATTAAAACTTTTGATATTTGAAATTTTTTGCATTTTGAAATGAAATACTTGTTTTTTTCAAGGCCACTCAAATTCCATTAAATAAAATGTGTGAGAATTTCCTTAGGGTTAATAAGGGATTAATTTAAATAAGTGGTATTTTTGATTATAAATAATTATTAATGAGGTTAGATCTAAGACATTTATTTAAATTATTAATTATATAAAATTGTTCAATTTTTATTTCATAAATTAGGGATTTTGGTTGATTTTTTAATCTATTTATGTGATATTAAAGATGAATTCTGGTAACTTAAAAATAAGTTTTATGTGGTTAAAAGGGAAGTAGTAATGTTACGGGCACCCTCGAGCAAAACGGCCCGACCCGAACGCGCCCGGTCGGGCGACCTCACACGGCGCGCCCGACTGAACGATGCCACAAGGGAGCAAATGAAAAACAGGCCGCCTGAACATGCACAAGGTACCCAGGTGGTCATAACTTAGAAAAACTGATATGGGCACCCTCGAAAAAAACAGCCCGAACCGAACGCGCTCGGTTGGGCGACCTCGCATGGCTCGACACGACGTGCCCAACCGAACGATGCCACAAGGTAGCAAACGGAAAAAGGGCCGCCCGAACATGCATAAAGGAGAAAATAGAAAATGGGCCACTCGAATGTGCAAAAGGCACCCTGGCGGTCACAACCTAGAAAAAATGATACGGGTTCCCTTGAACGAAACGGCCCGAACCGAATGCGGCCGGTCAGGCGACCTCACATGGCGCAACACTGTGCACTCGACCGAACGATGCCACAAGGGGGAAAATGGGCCGCCCGAACGTGCACAAGGCACCCGGGCGGTCAAAACTTAGCAAATTTGATACGGGCACCCTCGAATGAAATGGCCAGACCCAAATGCACCCGGTGGGGCGACCTCAAACGGCGTGACACGACGCGCCCGAACAAACGTCGATGCCATAAGGGAGAAAACTTGAAAACGGGCTACCTGAACATGCACAAGGCACCCGGGTGATCACAACTTAGCAAAACTAATACGGGCGCCCTCGAACGAAACGACCTGACATGAACGCGCCCAGTCGAGTGACCACACATGGCGCGACACGACGCACTTGACCAAATGAATATCCCACAAGGGAGAAAACAGAAAATGGCTTGCCCAAACGTGCAAAAGGCACTCGGGTGGTCACAACTTAGCAAAACTAATACGGGCGCCCTCGAACGAAACGGCCTGACCCGAACGCGCCCGGTTGGGTGACCTCGCACGACGTGCTCGACCGAATAATGCCACAATGGAGAAAATGACAAACGAGCTGCCTGAAGGTGCACAAGGCACCCTAGTGGTCACAAATTAGCATGAAAAATGATATGGGCGCCCTCGAACGAAACGGCCCGACCGGAACACGGCGCGCCCGACCGAACGATGCCACAAGGGAGAAAATGGCAAACGGGCCACCCGAAGGTGCACAAGACACTTGGGTAATCACAAATTATCATGAAAAATGATACGGGTGCCCTCGAACCAAACTACCCGACCCGAACACACTCGGTTGGGCGACATCGCACGACGCGACACGGTGCACCCGACCGAACGATGCCACAAGGGAGAAAATGGAAAACGGGTCGCTTGAAGGTGCACAAGGTACTCGGGCGGTCACAAATTAGCATGAAAACTGATACGGGCACCCTCGAACGAAATGACCCGACTCGAACGCGCCTGGTTGGGCGACCTCGCATGGTGCGACACGGCGTGCCCGACCGAACGATGCCACAAGGGAGAAAACAAAAAACAGACCATTCGAACGTGTAGAAGGCACCCGGGCGGTCACAACTTAGGAAAACTGATACGGGTGCCCTTGAACGAAACGGTCTGACCAGAACGCGCCCGGTCGGGTGACCTTGCATGGCGCGACACGACGCGCCCGACCGAACGATGCCACAAGGGAAAATTAAACGGAAAACATACCGCCTGAACGTGCAAAAGGTACCTGGTGATCACAACTTACCAAAACTGATACAGGCGCCCTTGAACGAAACGGCCCGACCCGAACGCACCTAGTCAGGCGATCTCACACAGCACGACACGACGCACCTGACCGAATGAATATCTCACAAGGGAGAAAATAGAAAACGGGCCGCCCGAATGTGCACAAGGCACTCGTGCGATCACAACTTAGTAAAACTGATACCGGCGGCTTTGAGCAAAATGGCCAGAATCGAATGTGCCCGGTCGGGCGACCTCGCACAGTGCGACATGGCACGCCCGAAAAAATGATGCCACAAGGTTTCAAATGACAAACGGGCCACTCGATTATGCACAAGGCACTCAGGTGATCACAACTTAGCAAAACTGATACGGGCGCCCTTGAACGAAACGACCCTACCCGAACACGCTCGGTCGAGCGAACTCACACAGTGCGACACAACGCACCTGACCGAACAAATATCCCACAAGGGAGAAAACAGAAAATGGGCTACCCGAACATGCACAAGGCACCTGGGTAGTCACAACTTAGAAAAACTGATACGGGTGCCCTCGAGTAAAACGACCCAAACCGAACGTGCCCGGTCAGACGACCTCAAACGACACGACACGAAGTGCTTGACTGAACGAATATGCCACAAGGGAGAAAACAGAAAATGGGCTGCTCGAACATGCACAAGGCACCTGAGCAGTCACAACTTAGAAAAACTGATACGGGTGCCCTCGAGCAAAACGGCCCGAACCGAACGCGCCTGGTCGGGCGACCTCGCATGGCACGACACTGCGCGCTTGACAGAACGATGCCACAAGGGAGAAAATGACAAATGAGCCGCCAAAATGTGCACAAGGCACTTGGGCGGTCACAACTTAGCAAAACTGATACAGGCACCCTCGAACGAAATGGCTCGACCCGAACGTGCCTGGTTGGGTGACCTCACATGGCGCGACACGGCGCGCCTGACCGAAGGATGCCACAAGGTAGAAAATGGAAAAAAAGATGCTTGAAGGTGCACAAGCTAGCACCCGGGCGGTCACAACTTAGAAAAACTGATACGTGCGCCCTTGAACGAAACGGCCCGACCTAAACGTGCCTGGACGAGTGACCTCACATGGCGCGACACGACACGCCTAACCGAATGATGCCACATGGGAGAAAATGGCAAATGGGATGCCCGAACGTTCACAAGCTTGCACCCGGGCAATCACAACGTAGCAAAATTGATATGGGTGCCCTCAAACGAAACGTCGACCTGACCTGAATGCGCCCGGTCAGGCGACCTCACATGGTGTGACACGGTGCATCTGACCGAATGATGCCACAAGGGAGAAAATGGAAAACGGGCCGCCCGAACGTGCACAAGGCACCCTGGTAGTCACAACTTAGCAAAACTAATACGGGTGCCCTGAAACGAAACGAGTAGACCCGAACGCGCCCGGTCGTGCGACCTCACATGGCGCGACACGACGCGCCTGACCAAACGATGCCACAAGGAAGAAAATAGAAAACGGGCTGCCCGAACATGCACAAGGCACCCTGGTGGTCACAACTTAGAAAAAATGATACGGGCACCCTCAAACGAAACGGCTTGACCCGAACACGCCGAATTGGGTGATCACCTCACACGACGCGACACGGCGCGCCCAACCGAACGATGCCACAAGGGAGAAAATGGCAAACGGGCTGCCCGGACATGCACAAGGCACCCGGGCGGTCACAACTTGGAAAAACTGATACGGGCACCCTCAAACAAAATGGCCCGACTCAAATGCGCCCGGTCGAGTGATCACCTCACATGGCGCGACACAGCATGCCCGACCGAACAATGCCACAAGGGAGAAAATGGCAAACAGTCTGCCCGAACATCCACAAGGCACCCGGGTGGTCATAAATTAGAAAAACTGATACAGGTGCCCTCGAACAAAAAGGCCCAAACCGAACGCGCTCGGTCGGGCGACCTCGCACGGCACGACACGGTGCTCCCAACTGAATGATGCCATAAGGGAGAAAATGGAAAACGGGTTGCCCAAACGCGCACAAAGCACCTTGGTGGTCACAACCTAGAAAAACTGATACATGCGCCCTCGAACGAAACGGTCCAAACCGAACGCGCCTGGTCAGGCGACCTCGCACAACGCGACACCATGCGCTCGACTGAACGATGCCACAAGGGAGAAAATGGCAAATAGGCCACCTGAACGTGCACAAGGGAGAAAAAAAAAATGGGCCACCCGAACGTGCACAAGGGAGCAAACGACAAACGGGCCGCTCGAATGTGCACAAGGCACCCGGGTGGTCACAACTTAGCAAACCTGATACGGGTGCCTTTGAATGAAATGGCCTGACCGGAACGCACCCGGTAGGGCAACCTCACATGGCGTGACATGATGCGCGTGAATGAACGTCGATGCCACAAGGGAGAAAACTTGAAAACGGGCTGCCCGAACATGCACAAGGAATTCAAGCGATCACAACTTAGAAAAACTGATATGGGCACCCTTGAACGTAACGGCCTGACCCGAACGTGCCTGGTCGGGCGACCTCACAAGGCGTGACACGACGCACCTGACCGAACGAATATCCCACAAGGGAGCAAACAGAAAATGGGCCGCTCGAACGTGCACAAGGCACCCAGGCAGTCACAACTTAGAAAAACTGATACCGGCGCCCTCGAGCAAAATGGCCCAAACCGAATGCACCCGGTCGGGTGACCTCACATGACATGACACAACACACCCGAACGAATGATGCCACAAGGGAGAAAATGAAAAACGGGCCGCCCGAACGTGTATAAGGCACCCGGGTGGTCACAACTTAGAAAAATTGATATGGGCGCCCTCGAACGAAACAGCCCAACCCGAACGTGCCTGGTCGGGCGCCCCTCACATGCATTAAGAAAGAACCTCCTTGGTTGAACAAAAGAATAGATCCAAAACCCATTAGAGAAGTAGAATAGATATATTTTAATTCATTTCATTTATGTTGTTTCTTTATTTGTGTTAAGATTTATTTCTTATGGGTGGTGTGCACCTTTCACTTATATTTCATAACATATAGTTAGCATTTAACCATTGAATTACACAGTGAACTAATTAACCATTAATCGTTGTTATTCCGACACCCCCAAAGCATCGCTATTGCAACGGCCACCTCCAAATGTCTCAATTGCGACACTTAGACAAAGTGTCGCAATTGCGACGTTTGGAGGCAGCCGTCGCAATAGCGATGGTTTGGGGCATAGTGTCGCAATTGCGACGTTTTCCTCCAAATGTCGCAATTGCGACACTTTGTCTAAGTGTCGGTATTGTAACACTTTTCTCTAAACATCGGCATAGCGACGGTTTCAGGCGGGATTTGAAAAAGTTGAAAAAATTTGCGGAGATTTCCGACATTTGGTCAAAAGTGTCGGAACCAAGTGTCGGAATTTTCGCCACATGTACTAGTGTTAGAGGAAATGCAGACCATAACAGTTAGTTTAGAATCCAATTTGTTGGCCAAAAGAGCTAGGATATGAGATGAGAGGAGACTTACCATAAAATAAGAAGCATCAACCTCTAGTACTGATGCCAATATAGATTCTTTAACAAGGGCAATGGAACGAATGATGACTGATAAAAAAATCCCCAGGGAAAATCACAGAAGAAGACCATAATCTATTTTCATTAGCTCAAACGGAGCTTGAATCAGATGAATCTGAAGAATATAAACAGGGATTTGAAAACGCCATTATGGAGGTTCAAAAACAATATAATCTTAGGAGCATAAAAATTTCTGACAATACTGCTAAAAATAATACTGATCAACCTCCCAAAATTACCTCTGACTCAGATCCTAAGAAAACAGTAGAAAATTCTTCTAATAAATCTACTGAAACTCCTGGTAAGAAACCTTCAGAGGTTTCTACTAAAAAGACAGTTGATTTTGTTTAAAAAAATACTCAAATTGATGTTCCACCCACCAGTCAGCAAACCCTACTTAAAACTAAAGAAATCATTGATGTACCTGACATTCCCAATGTTGTAAAGATTCAATCATCATTTAATCTTGAAAACGAACTAGATAAAGTCAAAATTCCAATCCCTTTGACAAAGCTAATGAAAAACAAACGTACATAACTGAGGTAATGGAAGCACTGAAGATAGGGGAAACTACTGACACTCTCAATCTGAATGATGATCAACCTGAATTGTTGTTTGGTCCAGAAGTAGATGTTAAGTTACAAGAAGTAAAGATCCCTCCTTTCTATGTTAGCTTAAACATACATGATAAAATCCTACATAATGCTATGCTAGATTCATGGGCTTCATACAACTTAATGCCCAAAGATGTAATGGAAAAGTTAGGTCTTGACACCACTAGGCCCTAGAAAGATCTATACTCATTTGATTCAAGTAAAGTGAAGTGTTTAGGTCTCATTAAGGACTTGTGTGTAACTTTGTCTCAAATCTCAGCCAAAAGCCTAGTTATGGACATTGTCGTAGCAGAAATTCGTCCTAAATATGGCATTATTTTATCACGCTCTTGGGGATAAAAGTTACAAGGAACCCTTCAAATAGAAATAACTTTTTCTACAATACCAGTCTTTGGCCAGCAAAGAAGGTTGTATAGGGAAAATATCATGAAATGTATGGTAAGAAGTCAAGAAAAACCTTATGATTATGCTCTATATTTTTTTCATGCTGATTTAGATTTATTCATATTATTCAATGATACTGAAATTCAAGCCCAATTTGGAAATTACCCGGATACACTTGAAAATGCAACTCTAATTAAACAATTAAATCCTACTTTAGAACTCTTCTATAATATGACCTTTGATGGGGCTTGTAGTAAAGAAGGCTCTGGAGCAGGAATCTAGTTATCTAATCCTACTAATAATCATTGTGAAGGGCATTCCTATAAACTCATTTTTCAGTGCACCAACAATATTGCTAGATATGAAGCTTTGATGTTAGGCTTGCAGTTACTTAAGAAATTAGGTGCCAAAATAATTACTGTGCAGGGAGATTCCGAATTAATCATCAAACAAGTAAAAGGAGAATATGCTGCTAAACATCCTAGATTAAGAGCCAACATAAATGCAGTGCTCAATTAATTACATAATTTTGTGAAATATGATCTAACAATAATTCCAAGAAGTCAAAATGTCATAGCTGATAGTCTTGTTGTTTCTGCAAGCACTTGAAAAATACCTCACCCGAACAAACCACACAAAATTGAATAAACATCGACTTGCAATACCAGATAACATGCGATACTGGCAAGTTTTCGGGAACGAAAAACATATTGAAAACTTATTGATGAAAAAATAAGAGTTTGAGGAAACTCAGTTCTATTTGGATAATCAGGAACAAGATCAAATGAGACCAGAAGATCAGGTAGAAAATCAAATAGTTGGATATAATCCTTTGGTAAACCAGTGTGATAGATTAGATGTAAATAATTATTTAGATGAAAGTGTGCATAAATTAGAAATTCATGAAATAGATCCTGAAAAGGAAGATTTTGAAATGATTCAACTAAAAGATAAAGTTTTGCCTCGGGTATTAGCTCTGTTAGAAGACCTTTTTGACTTCAATGACGTAGCAAAGAAGCCTAAAATTGAGCCCATTGGAGAAGAAGTTGAGGAATGCAACATAGGTACTGAAAAAAAACCCAATTATGATTAAATTATCAAAAACATTACCTCTTATTACCAAATGGAAATATATAGCCCTATTCAAAGAATACATTGATGTGTTCGCTTGGAGCTATGAGGATCTAAAATTTTATGATTCCAGCATCATTCAGCACAAAATTCCAATTAAAGAGGAACAAAAGCCTTTCAAACAAAAATTTCAGAGGATAAATTTAGTTTTGTTACCTTTAGTTGAGAAAGAAATTAACGAATGTATGATGCTAAAATAATTGTCCCTCTCAGATATTCGAAATGGGTGTCAAACATAGTGCCAACCAGAACGAAAAATGGAGAAATCAGGCCGTGCATTGATTTCAAAAATCTGAATAAGGTTTCTTGGAAAGGTAACTATTCCTTACCCAAAATGGACCATATCTTACAAAAGCTGATAGGTTCAACTAGGATATCATTAATAGATGGTTTCTCTGGCTATAGCCAAGTTTTGGTTGATCCAGAAGATGAAGTTAAGACAACTTTTACCACTCCATGGGGCACTTTTGTGTATGTGAAAATGCCTTTTGGATTGATGAATGTTAGGGCCACGTTCCAAAGAGAAATGGACATTTCCTTTTCAGAAGAGATTGGCCTATTTATTGTAATCTATTTGGGTGATGTAACTGTGTATTCAAAGTCAGAC
Organism: Pinus albicaulis; assembly: GCA_034641835.2. Classification (NCBI taxonomy): domain Eukaryota; kingdom Viridiplantae; phylum Streptophyta; class Pinopsida; order Pinales; family Pinaceae; genus Pinus; species Pinus albicaulis. The sequence continues at coordinate 177,689,709 of CM076582.1, read as the reverse complement.
GAAGAACACTTGAGAGATTTGAGACGAGTCTTTGAGAAATTTGGTACATCTTTAAATCCTAAAAAAACACTATTTTTCTTAGAAGAAGGTAAACTGTTAGGACATATCATATCAAAATATGGAGTTAGAATTGGTCCTAAGAGAATTGAAGAAATCTTGAATATCAGTACCCTAAGAAACATTAAAGAACTTCAATCCTTCATAGGGAAAATAACTTTTTTAAGAATATTTATCCCTAATCTTGCTGAACTTCTTAGAAACTTAACCAACATGCTCAAGAAATATTATGAAATCAAATGGATCATAGAAGCCAAGAAATATTTTGACATGGTAAAACAAGCATTAACTAAAGCACCGGTGTTGATCAGTCCGAATTTTACTAAATATTTTATAATCTTTTTTTTTTTTTTTTTTTTTTTTTTTTTTTTTTTTTTTTTTCTGAGCACACCTTTGCAGTTGTTTTACTACAGAAAATAGTGAAGGATTTGAGCAACCAATAGCTTTCTTCAGCAAAGCTTTAAGAGATGCTTCTCTCAAGTATAACATCATGAAAAAATAGGCCTTTACACTAGTCAAAGAAATTAAATATTTTAGAGTTTATATTTTGCATTCACATATAATTGCTTATGTACCTAATGCTGTGGTAAATGATATTTTAACGCAGAATGGACCAGATGGAAAAAGAGGAAAATGGATTGCATTTATTTTGGAGTATTATCTAGAAATAAAACCTACCAAACTGATTAAAGGGCAAGGACTTACACAACTTATGGCAGAGTCCAATTTTCAAGCTCTGGACATAAATTTGGTAGCAAATTTGGTTGATCAAGAGGAGTAGGTGACTTCACAAATCAATGAAGAATTTTTAGATTCTCCCTGGTATGCAGACCTGCTTTATGTAATGTTCAATATAAATTCTCCTCCTGGTCTTACAAAAACTAAAGCTAGATTTCTGAAATTAAAAGCAGTAAAATTTTGTGTCATTGATAATTTCCTCTATTGGAAATATTTTGGTGGCCTATTACTCAAATTTTTGTTGAAGAATGATGCAGACAAGCTTATGAATAATTTTCATGAGGGAGACTGTGGTGGTCACTTGTATTGGAAGACTACTGCTAATAATATTCTCAGGGCTGGTTTTTACTGGCCCACCTTGTTTTCTGATGTCCACAAGAAAGTCACAACCTATCACAAGTGCCAAAATTTTGAAGGTAAAAAGAAACTCCTACCCTTGCCTCTCAAATCCATTTCTATTGAAAGCCCATTCCAGCAATGGGGTTTAGATTTCATAGGTGAAATGCATCCTCCGTCCTCTACCCAACACAAGTAGATTTTAACAGCCAAAGATTAGTTCAATAAGTGGATAAAGGCCATCCCTTCCAGAAATGCCACTAATGGTGTTATCACCAAGTTCCTTGAGACCAATATCCTGTCCATATTTGGTTGCACAAGGAAAATCATCACTGACAATGCAGCAGCTTTTAAGTCCAAAAATATGGTTGAATTATGTGATAAATATCATATTTCTTTAGGACATTCAATGGCCTATTACCCACAAGGTAATGGATTAGCTGAATCATCCAAAAAGGTCTAGTAAACATCATCAACAAATTATTAGATTAGAATAAAGAAGCTTGGCATAATGAGTTAGTCAATGCACTTTGGGTTGATAGGCTTACTACAAAGAAGTCCATTGGAATGTCACCATACCAACTTGTCTATGGAATGGATGTTGTTTTTCCATCTTCTCTAGCACATCTAGTTATGAACATGATGCAAGAGTTACAAGTGGAACCAAATGATGTGATTAGAAGGATCCATCAAACCATTCAGTTGCATCAAACAAGAGAAGAGGTATATCACAGAACACAACTCATGCAGAAAAATATCAAGAATATCTTTGACAAAAGGACCGAGGCAACTGATTTTTCTATTGGTGACAAAGTTTTAAAATGGGATGCAAGGAGAGAAGACAAAGATAAGCATAACAAGTTTGATAATCTATGGATGAGACTATATATTATAAATGCTTTTAGAGGTGACAATGCATTTTTTCTCACAAATATACATGGAATAGAGTTACCTGGTGGTCTTGTTAATGGTAGGATGTTGAAGCATTATTTCTCCTAATCTAAAGATTTTTTTTTCATCATTGTAAATATCATATTCAACATATATTGGATTGGATGTTTTGCTAATTAATTTTGAAGCCCGCAAAGAAGGCCCTAAGCCATGGTCAACAGACCATCATATATTTGAAAGAAGAAAAGGAATCACATTACAGATTGCTTAGATGCCCAAGAATAAGGCTACTGATCACAGGTTCTTGACACTTCAATGCATGGAAGTGCCATCCCAAATTGGAGCCATTGTGAGAGTCCTATATTTCATAAGATCTCAAGGTGACTGAGTTTATTCTATCTGTCAAATTTATTTTGTAAAATGATTTCCAATATGCAAATAATTTTCAAAGTCAATGAAAAAAAAGGAGATAACATAAAAAAATCAAAAGAGGGTATATATGTTATAAATAAAAAATATAAGATGTGGACCCTATCAAAAAGAAGAAAAAACAATAAATTCTGAAAGTGTTGCACATTCAAATGCCACTAATATTAGTTTATCTTACTTCGGAAATAAATTGTGTGCAGCTTGTTTAAAATGCCACAAAAATTTAGTAAAATTCAATGATACATTTTAAAAATGATTGAATTAGGTTTAAATTGCTTGTCAATAGGTAGTGAAAAATAATTTGTCAAGCTGTTTAATCTTGACAAATTAATTAGTTAGGTAGAAAATAAAATTTGGTTCAATAATTCAATATGAACCAAGGAAGGTGTTGTAACATCATTTTTTTTCATAAGTTAGCATAAGTAGTTGAATAAGTTTAAAATGATAAGGTAGGATGTGGGTGTAAAAGAATCAAAGAGTTAAAACTGTTAGGAAGATTATTATTTTTGTAGGCATCCATGTCAATAAAATCTTAGGTGTGAGATGCCCTAAAGAAAGAAGGAAAAACAAAATGTTAGGTGTTAGATGCTCTAAACAAAGGAGGAAAAACAAAATGTTAGGGAAGCAAGAAAGAAAAAGAATAGATTTATTCTCTTTTAAAGGTTTTGATTGATTGCTAGTATAAATGCACCTATGGAAAAATTATTTGTATGGTTTAAATTCTGATTATTAATTTCTATCCTAAAGTTTTAAACCATAGAATATTTTCCCACTAATTTCATATCATTCATTTCCATTTTCATTTCCTTCCCCGCTCATATATTTCCACACATTTCATTATAATCCTGCACATTCAAAATCACTTTTCTCATAGACCAAAACCCAAAATCATTTACATTGCCATCTCCTAAAAACCTTTCGAAGGATTATATATGATGAAGTGGGACCCATTCCCTGCCATGCTTCCATTTTCATTTCATTTTTCATTGAAAATCATTAAACTTATCCTTTTTTCCGCCTTTTCGCTTTACCCTTCTATTACACAACATTTTTTCACTGTCCCTGCAATTCTCAACTTGCACATTGGAGGGTAATTTCTATGACCAATATGCAATGTCATGCTTTCCAAATACCATCCTTGCATCCCTTTTGATGAGAGAAAAATTCTTCTTGTTGACATTTCCCTAAGCAGAGCTGTGAAAATCCGTATTTTTTCCTTGGCGCGAGTAGCCTGTTACATCCTCGCGCCGACCTGGAAATTTAACATTGACCCCGCGCCACTTGGCACTCTGTGCCAGTTAGACATCCGTGCCAAGCTGTTTATGGAATTTTTTTCAAAAATAGAGGCAGAGGTTCCATTCCAACCACCTCGGGGATGAGTCAATGGGAGTGGTTGAACTGAAACAACCACGAGCTTCCTCCTTTAGTTAGTAGTTTCCACCTCCCTTGGAACACTCCTAAAGGATAGGCCTCCCTTCCACCTTTGTAAGGATCCCAACCTCCTCCTTTCCCTATATATAAACAAGCCTTCTCCCTTTATGAAAGCTACCTGAACAAAGAGAATTATATAGCTGAAGTACTTAACTCAGAGAACTGAACTATAGATGAATAACTGAGTTATTGAGAAGGTAGATCAAGAAAGAACTCCATCGAGAGGTCCCTTATCCCGTCTGAATTCCTCGATGAGATTTGAGATGTGCTTCGCCCGAACCCCGCTGGAGGAGACCCGAACCCCGCTGGAGGAGACTACAACATCAGAGCATGGTTGTATCTCTTCTTTCTACCTAGTAATATAAGTGACTATTGTCTGGTTCCCATCTTGTATTTTGTCTTTATCAAATGCAAAATGCTTAGTCTTCTCTAATTGTCTAGTAGTTTTTGGATGAAATTAGTATGTGGTATGTGCAGGTGTCATTTTCTAATCTGTGTGCAGGTGTCCACGTGCGATAAGCGAAGGGATTGTGACTTGCCAAATCGGGAGCGAGAAGTTCTCATCACCACTACGATTGCCGACAACAGCAATGGACCATAGGTAGGCCATCTTATTACGTCCTCTTTCATTCAAATATCTAGGAATCTACACTCTAGCATGATTCCTTGTTACTAGATCCACTCTAGGGCTAGAGGGACTGTCTTTGTCTGCAGAGAGGATTTACCTACATAAAAAGTTGGCGACTCCACTGGGTTTCAGTGCGAGTTTGTCTTTGATCTTGTTGGGTCATTTTTTGGGTTTTTTGTCTTGTTGTTTACCTTTCTGGTTGTTTAACTGTGCTTCAAACCCTTGTTCAACCCCAAACTGTCAAGATTGACCTCTGCTCTATGGAGTTTTTCCCTTTTTTCCTCGGTTAACTGGCTTGGCACTGTTTTTCTCTGAACAGTCGCGTCGATTGGCGCATTTTGATTTTGTAGCGCTCGCGCCATCCCCTGTTTGGCGCTGAATACTGCCTCACAGTTGCACTGAACCCTGTAGGTTTTTGGGTGTGAGATTTTCCATGAGTTTTTGGTCACTTGTACTTTTTTCTGGGATATTTTTAAGAGTAATTGAAGTTTTTGGACAGTATTTGATTGTTGGAGGCTCATTTTCCTCAGTTGTTCATCCATTTCTTATCAATGTTACTTGAGGTCTTAGGGTTTCTGAGTGCCTTAGTGCATTGAGCCTTCTGTTTGGAGATCGAGCTTCTTGATAGTTGTTGAATTCGTTCCCTGTTTAATTGCTCTTGGTCTCTTTGATCCTGTTGAGTACGTTCATTGGTTGAATGATCATTGCCTTTCTCATTTGATTGTTCTTCCTCTTACTCCAAGCACCGATTACATTGCTTGTATGGGTCATTTTCGAGATTTATCTTTGATTTGAAAAGATTGTAGCATTGGTTTGGGTATTGTTATGTTTGTTTCATGTTGCTGGAGTCAGTCTACTTCAAATTTTACATTCGATCTCTCAAGCTAATGTTTAGTTTTTTTTTCATGTTATTTAGTGCATTGTTTGCTCTACTGCATTGAAAAAACCAAAATATTACATTTTTTTTTCTTTGAAAATGAAACGTTCTCTCGCATAACTATCATTGCATAAGCTAGGAAAGAGTTTTGTTTTCTGTAGATTGCATTAGATGCATTAGTGGATGTTTTCGAATGATTTCATTATTCGCTATTGCTTGAAAGTTTCCTTTCCTTCTCGTAGATAGCTTTCATTGAATGAAAATGGTATCCTTCTACATGTAGTTTTGCATTTAGGAAGATTTCAGATCTGACATACGTTAAGGCCTGGAAATTGAAATCCAATCCAAGATCAACGTTAAAATATATTTCAATTAACCTAAGGAAACATTGAAACCTAATGAAATATTCTAGTGGTCTAAGTTAGAGACGTGTTCCGGCGTCTTAAAACCTAGTAGCTATCGTTCACCATTTGGCTTCAGATAGCACTAGTACGGACTTGTGCCCCCATACCATCGAGTATATAAAGGGAGACCCTTCTAGGTTGCAATCCTTTTATCCATAGGAAGCCGAGTCTGTCGTCTTGTGACCGTGATACACTGAACACAACATTCGAGGAGACTACCTACACGTACATTAAGTCCTTGGTCATTTCTCTTTCATTTGATCACCAGGGTGTATATGGCAGTTCACGGAAACCTGGCATACCCTCTTTCTTAGAATACCTGAGCAGTAATTTTTGATCTTTACTGACTCCTTAAATTTGAAAATATCATCGAGCACTTGTCCTTTCACACTTGTTCAAAATTGAAAGTGACTAGAGTCATCTTTTTCTTGTTTCTTGACTCTTAAAACATGAAACAACAAAGTTTGGTTTCAGTGTCTTAAAATAAACTACCCATGATCACATGCCCATTAAAAGTTTTAGCACTTGTCCTGTTTTTGTTTGCCTTGGTTTCTTGAGTTTTTTCTCGAATCTCTCTTTTTCCTTCTTGTTGAGAAGTAGTCACGGTGGCGGAACCACCGATTTCTTCGTCCTCGCTTCCTTCTAGAGGTATTCCTTTACTGGACAGTTCATTTGAAACTCCTCAATCCTCTAGGTCTTTCAAGCTTCAGTAGCCTATTCTCCCATCAGTCTTACCCCTTGCTACCAGATCTCCCTCTGACGAGCCAGTTGAGTTCAATTGGCCTCCCTCGGGCGCTTGGTTTGGTTTTGGGGATGAGGAAGAATTCCCTCCTCTTACGTCGGGATCACCGTTTCTAGCTGCTATTATACCTCCTAGTCCCCGTAGTCTTTTTTAAGATCTTACGGAGGAGTCAGACATCGACACATCAAGTCCTATTGGTAGTGATGGAATTTCTGTTTCTACTGAAGAATATCAACTTTTCCCTGAAAACACCACTCATGTGTCTGCTCAATATTCACCATTGGCAGCACTTCCAGCCGGATATAGGTCCCTAGCTAAGATTATTGTTGGTGTTGCATCCATGGCAGCATCTACTCCATCCAGGAGTCTAGTCCTTCCATCATTAGCACTGTCACTGACAACACCTGCTTTGTTGCTTTTGGTTATATATGTCCCAGTTCAACCTACTGTCTGCCTGGATGCATCTGCACCGGTCACTCAGTCACCAGCGACCTCAACTAAGATACCTGGTGGCCTAATTTTGAAAAGTATCTATTGGATATTCATCAACGAAACTCTCAGGTTTCTCAGCAGCCTTATGCTCCTGGTAATCCACCACACCATTATGACGAATATGGTAATCCTGTCTATTTGCCCTATCTTACTCCTCATCACTATGATGTGGTCGGTACCCCCATCTATGTGTTTCCTACTCCCCATCATTATGATGAGTGTGGCGTTCCTGTTTATGACCCCTATGAAATCGTTCCCGAGATTGGGAGGACTTATCAGGTGCAAGCGCCTGGCCCACAAGGACAACCCTTTCTGGGACAACCTTCAATTCAATCAGGACTTGCATTAGGTCCTCAGGGACAACCCTATGGTCTGCAAGACCAACCTTTACAAGGTTAGCCTATGGTCCAACAAGGAAAACCCCAGGGGCCTTCTAGTCAACCTTTTCATCAACCAGTACCTTCTTATGGTCCTCAGGGAAAAATCTATTCGTCATAGGGACAACCTTTTGTACAACAACCGGGATCATATACTCAAACTGGTCCAAACGTTGGGCAACAAGGACAAACCTTTGGTCCTCCTCCAAGGAAACCTAGTCCATCACAACCATCAAGCCAACCTGCTCAGCTAGGACAACCTAGTGGCTCTCAGCATCCAGGCCAACCTGCTCTACATGGGCAACCTACTCAATCAGCTCAATCTGCTCAACAACAATTTTACTCCGCTTCATAGGAGGGTCCTACTTTTTAGTAGCCTATTTAGTCTGCTCAGTAGCCGGTCCACCCTGTTTATTCATATCAACAGGGCCCCACTTATCAACAACCAGTTCAACCCCAAGGCATTTATTATCCTCGGGGTCAATATCGACCAGTATATAGTGCACCTCAAGTTTTTACTTACCACCCTTAATCTCAGTTACAGTATAATCAACCACAAGGCCATGCTTACATTCCACTGCAAAATCCTTATGTTTCTCAGCAAGGACCTCGATGGTATACTAAGAATCAGTATCCTCATCCTCAATATCAACAGAATTATTCAGCTTATCTCCCATATAGTCAGAATCCTTCGGGACAGAACCAATGGGGGCAGAATTTTTCTCAAACAGGATGGAATGTGAATTCGGGTTCTTATCAGGGACCTGCTATGCCTTTTAACCCTCAATTACCATTTCTCACCACATTAGAGTTACCGGATGTGTCAAAGCTAATGAATGATCCTATTCTTCATAACCCATATTGGCCTTCGGTTTCGACTAAAATTCCTGGTGATTGTCCCAAATTTGAGGGCAAGTCTAGAGAAGACCCCCAAGCACATGTTATGACTTACCACTTGTGGTGTTCCTTTAACTCTTGGGTTTACAATTCTATTCGGCTTCTTATTTTCCAACAGACTCTTACTGGTGCTACTGCTAAGTGGTATATCGAGCTCTCTCGTGGTATCTTTTAATATTTCAACTCTCTCGCCATGGTGTTCCTTACTCATTTTCAGTTATCGGTTCGTTATGAAGCCGGGACACATCTCCTCACTTCCTTGAAACAAGATCGGGCTACTCATATCTCAGACCATATTCATAAATGGAGACGTCATCATCGCTTGATCAAATTTGAAATTCCTGATCAGCTTCTTGCTCATTGGTTCACTACCTCCTTTGTCAATTAGATTGTGAAAGACATGGCCATGGGGGCATGTGTAACCGAGGAACAAGCCATTGCTCGTGCCCAGTACCTTGATCTTGTGTACTCTCAATCGGGCGTATTGTATGATATTTTGACTAATGCCCCTCGACCTGGAACTTCTAACGCACTAGAAACCCCATCCGTTGATGGTATTATTGGTTTTGTGTCTCAGACTTCACGTAAGTCTTCTTCTTCCAACCTTGGGAAGAAAAGGTCCAATTATTCCAATGATATTGCTCCTCAGTCTAGTCTGAATCCTGGTAAAACCTCAAAGGTCAATGCCATTTAGGCCAATCCTGCGGATAAGACTTCTAAAGGAAAAAATAAGGGTAAAGGTAAGGCCAAGGCCAATGCCCCAAAACCAGATTCGTCCAAATCTAGTGCTGATGATGGTTCGCAGCGTAAGCCGAAGTACCCCTGTCTAATTTGTGATGAAGAGCACTATACCAAGGACTGTCCTTGATGGGACGAAGTGAGTAGATTTCTCAAGGGTGCTTAGGGTACTCCTGCTATCCTTAAAAACCTTTTCCTTCTCAGCAAACCCAGATGGTCGAGTAGCCTCAGTCATCTGCTCCATTTGGCTCTCAAGTGTTCATGATGAACGATTATGAATCCGTTTCTATCGCTACTCAGTCGAAAGATTATGCTGGGTCAGTCCAGGCAATGGGAAAGGATATCGCTAATGGTCCTCCTTCCCCACATGTTTCCGGCCCTCTTGAGATTGAAAGGCCCAGTGCTAAACCCGTTGTGCGACCACCTTATAAAGGTGTTCTCCGGAAGTCTTCTTATAATCCCAATGCTCGTGCTGCTCAACATTACAGTATTGTTGAGGATTTAGCACAGGTACCATCTGTGATGTCCACGTTAGAAGTACTTCAGAGTTGTCTGTCTCAGTGGAAAGCTTTACTATCTGCGATCGATGGGATTGATCCTACTGATACTAGCCTTCTCACTTTTGATCTAGAGAATTTCGTCCCACAACTTTTGCACTAGATTGCGCTCATTATACAAGTCGTTATTAATAGTCTTGACATCCATCGAGTCGTTGTGGATGAAGGCGCATCAACCTATGTCATGTCAGCTTCTTGTTTGAAGGCCATTAGCTCTCCAGCCCTGAATTCTTCACCAAATGCCCTTGAAGCATTTGGTGGAAGGGAATCAAAACCTTTGGGTTCTCGCAAGTTTTTCAATTACCTTGAAAGGGAAGACAGTCAATGTTGAAGTAGAAGTAGTTGATGCTAAACTCAATTACAATCTTCTACTCAGTCGCAGTTGGACTCGCGTTATGATTTTCGTTCCATCCACCCTCTTCCGTGTTTTGAAATTTCCACACAAGGGCAAGATTGTTACTGTCGATCAATTGTCATTCTTCACCTCTTCTTCCGAGAACAATGTTCCGTATGTCGATAAGATCCCTACTCCCTTCGAGAGCGTTGGGCCGGGTCTCTTTAAGGATCCAGCCCTCATGGGTATTTTTCCCCTTTAACCACCAAAGACTGTTCAAGTTAATATGATCTCTCAATCTGATGACCCATGGATTATTCCTTCGCCTAAACAAGTCGCTTCATTTGGAGATTTAATTCCTTTGAGTCCGATTGAAATTGATTATTGTGAACTCATTGCTGCATCGGATATTCCAACATCTGATGGTGCTCCTTTGAACTTGTCTCTTGATGTGTATTCTCAATTCCCATGGCTTGATGATTCAGACTCGCTTGATCCTTTGAAAGAAGTGTTTCCTTTCAATAAAGCCATCGTGGAAAATGAAGTGTCAGTCTTTGCAGCCTTCCTCCAGTGATCAAACATGCTCTTACAAAGTGATTCTAAGATGTCAAGGTCAAATTTTTGTCATTTCAGTGAGTCTTCAAGCAAAATTTGGTCACTAGGCATTAGGTCTAGGGTTTTCTTTTACTCCTGTCAAAGTTGTCCAAATGTCGGTCCATGTCATCATTCAGCTGAGTGTACCATCATTCAGAGGTTTTCATCATCATGTCAGGTTCCAATGGGTCATTTTACACTTTGTTCATACTTCAGTTGTGCTTAGGTAAGGTTCGTTTCCCTCTCCTAGGGTTTTGAAGGTAATTTCTCTTGGATGGTCAAATCATCATCACAACTTGTATCCTGATGTTCATACACCTTCCCATATCCTTAATATACCTTATTAAACACTTCCCATCACTGAGATTCCCAAAATTACTCATTTTTGCACAAACCCTAGTTTCTTGCTACAACTTGGCAATTTTCTAGGCTAGGCCTGTGTTTTGCCCTTTTCGACCCCTTCCCCTCACTCAATATCTGAAATTACACTTTCCCCTACTTCCTAACATCCCTCCCTACTTCCCAAATTTTTCTCAAGAATTTAGAAGCCCCTTATCCCCTTAATTTCGCTTCATTTTGACAAATCCCTTGTTCCACACATCGGGATAGATTTCACTCAAATGATGTTTTTGAGCAATAAAAGATGAATTTTGGAAAAATTAGAGATTTTTTTGTCCAAAACCTTCCAAAGAAGAAAAACCTCCTTCAATTTTTACACAGGTATCATGGTTTTAGAGAAATGTCAAAAATACCGTTGCCTCAGGAGAATTGATGCACCTCTGAAGTGACCTTGGGAAAATCAATATTTCTCCTAGCTTGGTGGGCAAAATGACTTCCTTGATAGGTCAAATGATAACTAGACAAAAATATATTTCCAATGAGCTATCATGAGCTGAATTTGGAGTTGAGGAAGACCTTCAAAAGTTGAATGCAACAGCGCTCTGCCTTGAGGAAGCCTCATTTTGCTCATTTTGACCAGTATTCGGAGATTTGATTTTTGACAAGGAAAATTAACCCCCAATTGAAACATTCCACTTGGGTTGGAACGTAGACTCAAATATATTTCCAACGAGCTATCATGCGCCCAATTTGGACACCAGGAAGGCCTCCAAACGCCTCCTGCAAAATGCACTATTTATGGCGCGACGCATTGGGTAGGAGCCCAGCGCACTGAAGGTGCGTGCGCATAGAAAAAATTTTCCCAGTGTAAATTAACACTGGCGGGGCGCATCCAGCCTGCACAGAACATTGGGCTGGTTTGCAGTGCACAGAGCCTCCAAGAAATTTTTTTACCACTACTTCATCAAAAGTTCAAATTAACTCGAATTCCTCGCTCCGAGTAAGTGTGGGTTCCTTTGCTATTGCTATTAAACAATGTTTGGTGTAGTTTGAAATGAGATGTAATAATTTGTAATGTCAAATTGCAAACCCTGTTACCTTGCTTAAAACTACTCCTTTGGGTTTTGAGTTGGTGTTTTAAAATGGTTTGTGCCACATATCCCATTTTTTTTATTATCCCATTATCTCCTCACCATCCTATTATATCCCAAGGATATTCACTTCCAAGTCCATCTCCTACCCCTAAGCTACTTCACTTCCTATCATTTTTCCTATTCCCCCCATCTTATTTGTAAAATCCCTAAACCCTACTATCCCTTATCACTCTTCCTCTCATATCAATTATTCCTAAAATCCTAAATCCTATTATCCCTATCCCTAAACCCTACTGTCCCCTATCACTCTTCCTCTCATATCAATTATTCCTAAAATCCTAAATCCTATTATCCCTATCCTAAACCCTAGAATTTCCTTCACCCTACCTCTCTCATATCATTTTTAAAACTTCACACATCCCAAATCCCCAAACACACTCAAGTGACTGAAATTTCACTTGACAAACTTCACTTTTCCCATTATTCCATATTTCCCATAATCACTCCCACATTTTGAAATTGAAACAAAGGCACCAAAATCTCATTCTTCATCTCATTGAAGCCAACACAGACTTTGAAACACCATGGAGACGGACACCGTCACATCATATGACCAAGGTAGTAATTGCATCACTGAACTGCATGCACCAAGAAGGCATCGAGGAGGCGAAAAAGGCATGTTAGATTCCAAATATTGGCGGACGCTTCCTTGGCTGAGCATAGTACTTTATGAGGGACCTTCAGTCCAAATTTCAAGGGATTTGAAGAAAATTTTGTCATTTTGAATTTTTTTGGTCACAACACAGGTTTTTCTGCCCGACACGTCGCCCCACCCGACGCGCGCTTACGTTTGAGAGATCTTCTGGAGGAAAAATTTACATTTTTGGATTTTTTATGATAAATTATGCATGCTCAGGAATGGCTGAGAGATTTCATCAAGTTCTGGGTGGTTTAAAGGGCCAAAAACACCTTGAAAATGGCCTTTATGCCACTTTTTGCACCAGCAGGAACCAGTCTTGGGAGATTGAAATTTTGGAGGGGAAAATGGACACCAAATCTAGAAATTCCACTTGGGTTGGATAGTAGACGGACAGGGCTTTCCAACGAGCTATCATGAGCTCAATTTGGACTTCGGGAAGTGCCTCAAAAACAGGTCCAAAGTGGCGCGATGCATTGAGTTTTTGGGCGCGGTGGATAGAGGAATTTTGCCCAATTTTCACTTTTCAGCTAAAAAATTCGGCCAGTTTGACTAGTTTCACTTTTGGATGTAATTATTGATCTATCTTGATGTAAATTTGTGGCTATGATGTAAATTTGGCATGTTTTTACTTTTTCTAGAGGATTCATTCACTAAAAAATGAAAATTAAATGAATGAATTAGTTTCCTTCCTTTTAGAGGCAAGTTGTTTGGCTGCCTAGATTTCAGTTCCATGTTTAGAATTGGTTGAAACAGCTCCTAGAAGGATGAGCTCGACCCATAGAGGCATGGGAAGGGGTTAGGATGGTCTATATGATGTATTTTCTCAATCATTTTCAGAGGTTGGATACTTGGGAAAAATTTGGCACCTCATTGTATATTCATTTCAGATTTTTGGCAAAGGAAAGACCAGAGTTTTTCAGCACTTGTTGGGATCCTTGTGGCTTCTAAGTTTTGATGATGTTTTTCTCCATGTTACTGTAAGTTTCATTAGTTTTGTATGTATGCCATTTTCCTTCTCTTTGCTTCTGAAATAGACAAATGAGTAACTAAGGTAGAATTCATTAGTTTGTTGGTGCTCTGCCTTAAAATTTTGTTTAGTTTTACATGTTTTCGTCAGTTTGAAGAGGATCCTTGCACTCTCTTGCCCTCTTCAGCTCCTCAGTAGTCTTTTCAATCCATTCATTGAATCTAAGAAATAAAAGTCACTGCCTACCCTGCCCCAACTTGAACTCTGCAAGAATTTGGCCTCATCCCCAAAGCCCAAAATTGTTTTTCCTTTTTTCCAACAAAAACCCCTAAAAATCAAAATCAAACCCTCCTATTTGTTTATCTAGCCTAAGATCAGTTTTTTTTTAGTCATCTCAAGCCCCTTTGAATATTTTCATTGAGATTGACCCAGAGAGAGCCCTCTCCTGTCCTCGTAGGGCTAGCTACGAGGCTGAGTGTGGTTTGGTGTTGTCCTTTTTCTGCCTTATTTTAGCCTAAGGTGGATTTGGGAACTAACATAGTGGCGACCATACTGGGAAAGAAAATGGTTTGCTTATTGGTGCTATTTGTTTCATAAGCTACAAATGGAGCCTAAAGTTACGCCAAGTAGCCTTCGAACTGCTCTTTCTCTGCGAGTGCATAGTAGATAAACGCTGCTTCAGTCGATCTCCAGTGTAGCTTGTGAACGTGAAACTTGACTTGTAGATTGTCTTACCCCAATACATGTATCAAGTTCAGATCTGATTGTTGATGGTGGACAACGATTAGACATAAGAAGGCTAAAATCATTCACCTGGTGACTCCAACTGAATGTAGAGACTCCAATGGAGGACTAACTCTTTCTCTGCGAAAATGGAAGGATCTTCCACAAAGTTCAGGTATCCAAAGTGGAATGGTATTCAGGATCTAGTCTGCTTTATTGCAAATTACTTCTTCGTTGTTCTTGAAGATATCCTGAAAGTTTTTCAGAATTTTTTGTATGAGAAAGGTGATCAAAATCTTCACTCGACCCATTCAAATAGTGTAAATACTGAGTTTCCCTTTGATCCCGACCTCCTTACTTTTCCCACATCTTATGATGACTCTCTTCAGAGTGATGAGCCTGAAGAAAACCAAACTGATCCCGTAGCTCTTGTATATACCCCTACACCTTTTATAGTCCCAGATAGGTATAAACCTCTTGTTTTACCTTCTGTTCTCCATGCTTTCCCTGCAAATTATGACCTATATCTACCAAGATTTGACAGTGAATGTAACAATGTCAACACTGAGCAACATGTGCAGAATGTTGAGACTTTTCTAGATCTTTTTGAAGTTGATGAAGAAGATGTTAGTATCAGACTTTTTGCTCTTTCTTTGCAAGGCCAAGTGAAGAGTTGGTTCAAAACCTTGCCTGATGCGAGCATCTCAGATTTCCAGCAGCTCGTCGAAGTTTTCCTCAACAGGTGGGTGATCGGAGATAACCTTTTCTTGATTATAGAAGAGTATAACCAGCTGAAAAGACTGCTAGGGGAGACAGTACAACAGTTTTCTGCTAGATTTAACCAAGTATATTTTTCGATGCCAGCTGATATAAGACCTTCTCCTATATCTTCTCTCTTGCATTACCCAAGTGCCTTTGATCTGTAAATGGAGTTTCAGCTGAGAGAAAAGAATCTTGCAACACTTCACGAGATGCAGAATAGTGTAGTAAATGTAGAGGCTCATTTGCTGATCCGAAGGGCAAGGTTGAAGGAAGAAGAGATGAAAAAAATAGATCCGGAGAAATCGAAATCTCTAGAGGTAAAGCTAGACATGTTGGTAAGTGCAGTAGAAGAGATGATGCAAAAGAACACCACAAGGAATGAGAGTAATATTCAAGCCCATGATTTGCTGATTGAAGAAGAACAAGTTGTTGATCCAAAACATTTTGTTTCTTATCCTAGTTGTCATAGTGATTTCTTTATAGATCATCTTGAAGAAGAGAGCGCTGTTGATATGATATGTATGCTTGATGATGAACTTTATATTGATGATTTGCCTCAGTTTGATCAGTATGATGATGATTATGTTCTCCAAACAGAAGCTAATCCTGCAGACAAATCAACAGCTGATTTGTGCGAGGAGGAAGTTCACTTTCAGCAGCTTGAGTACAGTGATCAACCGATGCATATCAGCTATGACAATGATGAGGAAAGTGTAGCAAATTTTGAAGTAAATGAAGGATCTTTTCCTTTTTGTTTTGATTCGTTTCAGTTCATCCGAGATAATTTCCATGCAATCAAAAATCAATTGTCGAAAAGTCGTTATTTGGACCATCTTGAGGGTAATAAAAACTTTGTTCAAGACTTCTCATATTCAGATTTACAGTCCTCAAGAGCCATTGATTGTCAAGTTGCAGATGAGAACATGGAAACTGGCACACATGATCAAATGCTACAAGATGACTCCGTTCCATTTTGTTTTGAATCATTTCAGTTTTTGAAGGGTAAATTACATGGTAAATCTTCAAATGAGCAGCCTGTAAGAAATCAGCAATCTCTCAGTGTTAATGTTGAGGATGAGACAGATAATGAAATACATGAGCAACCTGTAGCATCAGATTTGCAGCCACCAAATGAAATTGAAGGTTAGATTACAGATGAAGTCGTGGAAGCTGAAATACATTATTTAATGATGCAAGAGGATTCTGTACCTTTTTTTTTCGAAGCATTTCAGTTTATAAAGCAAAATCTTCATAATATTTCTCAAGAAAAAGATGAACATTCAATAGGAGGTGATATAGTTTCAATGGATACATCACAGCAGTCTTCTCAAGTTTTTGATGATCTTATTGCTGATGTGCTGGATGATGTTTGCAGTCAAAGTCTTTCTCCATTGACTTTATGTAAGGTTGAAACGTGTGCTGATATAGACTTGATCCGGCAGCCAGTCTCTTTGTCATTTTTAGCAGGAGTCTCGTCACAAATCTCATCACAAAGCTCAGATCAAAGTTTGCATTCATGGTATGAGGAGAAGAGAAGTAATCCATTGGATGAGCTAAGTCCTAGTGTGCATTTTGAGATCCTTATGCAGCATGAATTTCAAGATCCTTATGCAGTGTTTTTGGAGGCGGATAGAGAATCCATAGTATTCAACGGATCTGTTCACAAGTTTTCATGGGAGTTTCCTTTAAGTAGTTCTCTCTTGTTGTTCATAAATGAGCACTTGCGGAGAATCCAAACAACAGCTGCAATACTTACATGGTTGCATTGGTTGTTTCATTTCACTTGATCAGGTGATGAATGAAATTGTTAGAGTAGGTTGTATTGAATAAGCTCTACTTTGAGCATCTTTTCTAGTTTTTCAGTTGTGTTTAAGTATCGAGTCAGTTTTTAGTTGAGTGAGAGTCAGTTTGTGTCATCAAGTCATCAGTTTTCAGTCATGCATTTCAGCTTGAGTTTTTGATTTCATTGCCCAATGGATGAAGGCACTGTCTGCTTTCCAAAGATCTGTAGTTCTTGGCACCTCCAAGGAGCTACCATCCCCATTGAAGCCAATGTTAGTGTCAGTCTTTGCAGCCTTCCTCCAGTGATAAAACATTCTCTTACAAAGTGATTTTAAGATGTCAAGGTCAAATTTTGTCATTTTAGTGAGTCTTCAAGCAAAATTTGGTCACGAGGCATTAGGTCTAGGGTTTGCTTTTACTCCTGTCAAAGTTGTCAAAATGTTGGTCCATGTCATCATTCAGCTGAGTGTACCATCATTCAGGGGTTGTCATCATCATTTCAGGTTCCAATGGGTCATTTTACACCTTGTTCATGCTTCAGTTGTGCCTAGGCAAGGTTCATTTCCCTCTCCTAGGGTTTTGAAGGTAATTTCTCTTGGATGGTCAAATAATCATCACAACTTGTATCATGATGTTCATACACCTTCCCCTATCCTTAATATACCTTATTAAACACTTCCCATCACTGAGATTCCCCAAATTCCTCATTTTTGCACAAACCCTAGTTTCTTGCTACAACTTGGCAATTTTCTAGGCTAGGCTTGTGTTTTGCCCTTTTCGACCCCTTCCCCTCACTCAATCTATGAAATTCCACTTTCCCCTGCTTCCTAATATCCCTCCCTACTTCCAAAAATTTTCTCAAGAATTTAGAAGCCCCTTATCCCCTTCATTTCGCTTCATTTCGAAAAATCCCTTGTTCCACACATCGGGATAGATTTCACTCAAATGATGTTTCTAAGAAATAAAAGATGAATTTTGGAAACCGTAGAGAGGTTTTTTTCCAAAACATGCCAAAGAATAAAAGCCTCCTTCACTTTTTACACAGGTATCATGGTTTGGAGAAATGTCAAAAATACCGTTGCCTCAGGAGAATTGATGCACCTATGAAGTGACCTTGGGAAAATCAAGATTTCTCCTAGCTTGGTGGGAAAAATGACTTCCTTGATAGGTCAAATGATTACTAGAAAAACATAGCTTTCCAATGAGCTATCATGATATAAATTTTGAGTTGAGGAAGACCTTCAAAAGTTGATTGCAACAGCGCTTTGCCTTGAGGCAGCCTCATTTTGCTCATTTTGACCAGTCTTGGGAGATTTGATTTTTGACAAGGAAAATGAACTTCCAATTGAAACATTCCACTTGGGTTGGAAATTAGACTCAAATATCTTTCCAACGAGCTATCATGTGCCAAATTTGGACACCGGGAAGGCCTCCAAAAGCCTCCTGCAAAATGCACTATTTATGGCGCGACACATTGGGTAGGAGCGCAGTGCACTGAAGGTGCGCGGCGCATAGAACAATTTTTCCCAGTGTAAATTAACACTGGCGCAACGCATCCAGCCTGCGTGGTGCGTTGGGATGGTGTGCGGCACACAGAGCCTCCAAGCAAATTTTTTACCACTGCTTCATCAAAAGTTCAAATTAACTCGAATTCCTCGCTCCGAGTAAGTGTGGATGCCTTTGTTATTGCTATTAAACAATGTTTGGTGTAGTTTGAAATGAGATGTAAGAATTTGTAATGTCAAATTACAAACCCTATTACCTTGCTTAAAACTACTCCTTTGGGTTTTGAGTTGGTGTTTTAAAATGGTTTGTGCCACATATCCCATTTTTTTTATTATCCCATTATCTCCTCACCATCCTGTTATATTCCAAGGATATTCACTTCTAAGTCCATCTCCTATCCCTAAGCTACTTCACTTCCTATCATTTTTCCTATTCCCCCCATCTCATTTTTAAAATCCCTAAACCCTACTGTCCCCTATCACTCTTCCTCTCATATCAATTATTCCTAAAATCCTAAATCCTATTATCCCTATCCCTAAACCCTACTGTCCCCTATCACTCTTCCTCTCATATCAGTTATTCCTAAAATCCTAAATCCTATTATCCCTATCCCTAAACCCTAGCATTTCCTTCACCCTACCTCTCTCATATCATTTGTAAAACTTCACACATCCCAAATTCCCAAACACACTCAAGTGACTGAAATTTCACTTGACAAACTTCACTTTTCCCATTATTCCATATTTCCCATAATCACTCCCACATTTGGAAATTGAAACAAAGGCAAAAAAATCTCATTCTTCATCTCATTGAAGCCAACACGGACTTTGAAACACCATGGAGACGGACACCGTCACATCATATGACCAAGACAACAATTGCATCACTGAACTGCATGCACCAAGAAGGCATCGAGGAGGCGAAAAAGGCATGTTAGATTCCAAATATTGGCGGACGCTTCCTTGGCTGAGCATAGTACTTTATGAGGGACCTTCAGTCCAAATTTCAAGGGATTTGAAGAAAATTTTGTCATTTTGAATTTTTTTGGTCACAACACAGGTTTTTCTGCCCGACGCGCGCTTACGTTTGAGAGATCTTCTGGAGGAAAAATTTACATTTTTGGATTTTTTATGATAAATTATGCATGCTCAGGAATGGCTGAGATATTTCATCAAGTTCTGGGTGGTTTAAAGGGTCAAAAACACCTTGAAAATGGCCTTTCTGCCACTTTTTGCACCAGCAGGAACCAGTCTCGGGATATTGAACTTTTGGAGGGGCCAATGGACACCATATCTAGAAATTCCACTTGGGTTGGATAGTAGACAGACATGGATTTCCAATGAGCTATCATGAGCTCAATTTGGACTTCGGGAAGTGCCTCAAAAACAGGTCCAAAGTGGCGCGGCGCATAGAGGAATTTTGCCCAATTTTCACTTTTCAGCTCAAAAATTCAGCCAGTTTGACTAGTTTCACTTTTGGATGTAATTATTGATCTATATTGATGTAAATTTGTGGCTATGATGTAAATTTGGCATTTTTTTACTTGTTCTAGAGGATTCATTCACTAAAAAGTGAAAATTAAATGAATGAATAGGTTTTCCTTCCTTTTAGAGGCAAGTTGTTTGGCTGCCTAGATTTCAGTTCCATGTTTAGAATTGGTTGAAACAGCTCCTAGAAGGTTGAGATCGACCCCTAGAGGCATGGGAAGGGGTTAGGATGGTCTATATGATGTATTTTCTCAATCATTTTCAGAGGTTGGATACTTGGGAAAAGTTTGGCACCTCATTGTATATTCATTTCAAATTTTTGGCAAAGGAAAGACCAGAGTTTTGCAGCACTTGTTGGGATCCTTGTGGCTTCTGAGTTTTGATGATGTTTTTCTCCATGTTACTGTAAGTTTAATTAATGTTATATGTATGCCATTTCTCTTCTCTTTGCTTCTGAAATAGAAAAATGAGTAACTAAGGTAGAATTCATTAGTTTGCTGGTGCTCTGCCTTAAACTTTTGTTTAGTTTTACATGTTTTCATCAGTTTGAAGAGGATCCTTGCACTCTCTTGCCCTCTTCAGCTCCTCAGCAGTATTTTCAATCCATTAATTGAATCTAAGACATCAAAGTCATTGCCTACCCTGCCCCAACTTGAACTCTGCAAGAATTTGGCCTCATCCCCAAAGCCAAAAATCGTTTTTCCTTTTTTCCAACAAAAACCCCTAAAAATCAAAATCAAACCCTCCAATTTGTTTATCTAGCCTAATATCAGTTTTTGTTTTAGTAATCTCAAGCCCCTTTGAATATTTTCATTGATATTGACCCGGAGAGAGCCCTCTCCTGTCCTCCTAGGGCTAGCTACGAGGCTGAGCGTGGTTTGGTGCTGTCCTTTTTCTGCCTTATTTCAGCCTAAGGTGGATTTGGGAACTAACAGAAACCATGTATCTCTAAGACCTGCCGTGGGACGATGGTCATCATCGTTCTTCATTTATGCCTGGCCTCGGGGCTATGCCTACATGTCTTGAGCTTTTGCATCTCAAGTTCCTTCTTCTCTGCTTCAAACACCAATCCTAACACATGAAGTCTTTACTGAAGGAAAATTGAGAAATCTCACATAGACGATGCCTATTGAAAATTCCATGAAGTCGAGAATCGTCGAGAACATCCATGTGGGGGTCACTTGTTCTTCAGATGAAGTCCAAGTTTATAATAGCCTTTTCCGCGAATTCCATGATGTATTCACATGGTCCTACGAAGAAATGCTCAACATTGATCATAGTATATTGGTGCATGAAATCCTTACCTATCCCGGTTCGAAGCTTTTTCGCCAGCGTCTTCGTCCGATGCACCCTAGAAAGGCTGCGGCCATTAAAAGTGAAGTTGAAAAAATTCTCAAAGATGGTTTCATTTATCCAATTCCCTTGATAGAATGGGTTCGAATATCATTCCTGTTGATAAGAAACAAGGAACTATCCATGTCTGTGTTGATTACCGTGACATAATTTGGGCCTATCCTAAGGATAATTATCCCACTCCCTTCATCGATCAGATCATTGACGACTGTGCCATAAGTAAGATTTTTTCCCTTATGGACAACTTTTCTGGATATAATCAGATTAAAATTCTCCCAGCTGATCAGCACAAGACGGATTTTATCTGTCCTTGGGGTACCTTCACATACAAGAAACTCTCTTTTGGCTTGAAGAATGTTGGGGCCACATTCTAGCGAGTGATGTCCTACGCTTTCCATGACATCCATCACATCATTCAGCCTTACCTAGATGACCTTTCGACTCATTCAACTAAGCGTAGAGACCATCCGGACCATCTTCATCAGATCTTTCTTCGTTGTCGACAATACAACATTTGAATTAATCCACATAAATGCGTCTTCTGCATTGATTCCAGTAGAATTTTAGGGTTTATCGTGTCTAAAGACATAATTCACCTTCATCCACTTAAGGTTGAGCCTATTATCAATCTCCCCTCTCCATCCTCATTACATCAGTTGTAGAGTCTGCAAGGAAAGGCGAATTTTCTACGTCGTTTTATACCAAACTATGCCGAAGTAGCTAAAGGATACACACAACTTTTGAAATAGGATGTCCCTTTCTATTTGGATGAGATTGATCAACAATATTGTGATGCACTCAAGACATTGTTGGTCAACGCTCCTTTATTACGTCCTTCGAAATATCATCGTGACTTTTCCCTTTATTTAGTTGCCACTTTTAATACAATTGCCATGGTTTTGGTACAAGACGATGATGACGGTCACGAATATGTCATTTATTACTTGTATCGTAACCTTCTCGATCCTAAAATGCGTTATGCTCATGTCGATAAGTTAGCACTAGCTGCGGTCCAGGCTGTCCAGCGCTTTCATCATTATATCCTTTTGCGTACGGTGACTGTGATTTCCGATTGCAACCCCATGAACTATATTGTTTCTCGACAATTGCTGGGGGGAAAATACTCGAAGTGGATATTTATTCTTCAAGAGTTCGATTTGGAATTTACTGCTGCCAAATCGAAGAAATCATTAGTTTTTGCTGATTTGATTTTTTCCCTCCCTTCTGACTCTGTTCTGTCTCGTTCTAAGGACCGTATTCCAAACGATAACATTTTCTTGATTATCACCCTTGACCCCTGGTATGGTGATATAATCATATATCTCTAGAATTCCACATTTCGATTTGAGTTGACAAAGGTTGCCCGCCGCCGTATCCGGCATCACTCACAACCTTATCGCATATTTGGAGATACGCTCTATCGCGTTGGATTTGATTCCATACTCCGCCAATGTTTGACCCTCAAGGAAGCTAAGAAAGTGTTGAATGATTGTAACAGTGGCGCCTGTGGTGGTCACATGTCTGGTTACACTACTACACAAAAGATACTTTGTGCTGGTTATTTTTGGCCTTCCATTTTCAAAGGCTGTATTGTCGCAGTTCGTAAATGTCATGATTTCCAGATTTATCAATGCAAATTGCGTGCGCCACTTGTTCCTCTTCACCCTGTCATTACCGTTGGTCCCTTTGCGAAGTGGGGCATCGATTTTATGACGTGTAACCGTCACTCGGCCGGGGGGCATGCTTATATCATCGTAGCCGTGGACTACTTCACCAAATGGGCTGAAGCAATGCCTACACTGGCCGTTGACAGTAAGACAACTGCTCAGTTCATATTCAATCATATTATTGCTAGGTTTGGTTTCCCTCAAGCCATCATTACCGATCATGGTTCCCATTTTCGGCATTATATGGTGGCAGAGTTGACTTCTAAGTTGGGTTTGCGTCACGACAGCTCAATGCCGTACTACCCTCAAGCTAATGGCCAGGTTGAAGTTGTGAAAAAATTTCTTGTCACAATGCTTCAGCGTAAAATTGGAATCCACAAATAAAATTGGCATCTCATGTTATTTTCAGATCTTTGGGCATACTGAACTTCGACTAAGAGTGCGACCGGATTCACCCCTTTTCAGTTGGTTTACGGTCTGGAAGCTACTTTCCCAATTGAGTGTGAAATACCTTCGCTCAAGTTAGCTGTGGAATTATTGCCAAACACTTCGCCAGAAGAAGAGCGTCTCCTTTACTTAGAGAGGTTGGATGAAACTCGTCGCTTAGCCACTTTGGTCATCGAAGCACAAAATAAGTGAGTCAAAGCTCATTTTGATCAATCAATTTTCCCTCATTCTTTCATTGAAGGAGATCCCGTCCTCTTGTATGACCAAGCTCATGATAAGCCAGGGGTAGGAAAATTTCAACCTATGTGGCATGTGACCTACATCGTTAAACATGTCTTGCAAAATGGGGCCTATGAGCTAATTGAATATGAAGTTCATCCTCTTGAACAACCCAGAAATGGGTTGTATCTGAAAAAATATTATGCATGAGTAATTTATGCATAACAGGTGTACATAGGTGTCATTTTCATTTTTGTACATGTTTTTGGGTTTGGTGTGCTTTGTGAGCATTTTCCTACTTATTGGGTCTTTCTTATTGTGCAGATGTCTATTACCCCTTATGTCAGTTTCGCGGATGGTGCTTCCCGCAGTACTAGGAATTTGTCTTCGGCAGCTTGGGTAATTTATGATCCTGCTAGTGAGTTGATAGATTTGCAAGGTATTTGTCTTGGATGAAATACAAACAATGTCGCTGAATATAGCGCTGTCATTGAGCTATTAATCGAGGCAATCAACCTCGGAATACACACATTTCTTGTAAATATAGATTCATAGCTTGTTGTTCTGCAACTCAATAATCATTATTCGGTTAGAAATCCGCACATTCTGAGATTGTATTTACATATTCATTTGTTGGAAGGACATTTTGATTTTATTACTTATCAACATATTCCTAGATGAATGAACACATTAACTGATACAGTGGCTAAAATTGTATTAGATAGACATTTGCATAATTTGTAAAAGCAACATCATATGTAAAAGATCCATGTAAGGATATATATATATATATATATATATATATATATATATATATATATATATAGATATATATATATATATATATCGCATGTTTGCAATTGTCTGCATCATAAATGTCAAAAAATATGTGTATGTTTTTGTTACATACTGAGACATCATGTATCGTAAAATATGCAGATAAAATAAAACTAGGTGTCTAATCAGCATGATGCTCGTGATAACATGTCACGGCCCGTACTAGCCGCCTCAGCAAGTGGTGGATTTGGCTGGGAAACCCTACAGTATGTCTCTGATAAGTGCAAGGAACATCATCAAAATGTGCATAATCCGGAACTCCTCAGGTGATCCCCTCCAGGTTGCGCACTATCTCATCTTCCTCGCCGCCCTCGCCTTGAGGGTAGAAATCGTGAGGGATTCACCTTGCTATCAGTGACATACTAGCAGGTCTCTCTGGGCCAACATCTACATCACATGGATTTAATGTCAGAAAATACATAAATAAACAAAAAAATCATAATACTCATAAAATTAAAAATTGAGTCTTACCCAAATCTTCATCCCAATATTCTCCCTTCGGGAGTGTGAGGTCTGGGTCATCAGTTAAATATGTGCCAGAGTAGGGCCAATCCTCCACGACAATCAGTTGTCGATGGAGCCAATCAAAGAATT
This sequence comes from Pinus albicaulis, assembly GCA_034641835.2. Taxonomy (NCBI): domain Eukaryota; kingdom Viridiplantae; phylum Streptophyta; class Pinopsida; order Pinales; family Pinaceae; genus Pinus; species Pinus albicaulis. Next base: position 177,664,710 of record CM076582.1, on the reverse strand, counting down.
ATAGCCTCCAGGACATCTGTTGGCCACCCCTTGCCCTCAACATCAGTGCTACCCATCGAACCATTCGTGGTTCTCTCGTTGGTGGTGTTGGAACTATGACCTCCTGTCACTGAAAAATTGGTAATCATTCCAAGAAGAACGATACCAGGATGGATCCATAACCAAATTGATTTAGATTGGTATTCTTGCATTTGGTTAGTTGGTGCTTCATGCTTATGGTCACAACCTCTACCCAGTTTTAGATGGTTAGAGCCATGCAGTCCACAGCAAGAAGCAACTGTGTTTTTGTTGCTTCGTATGGTGCTTCTGATCCCGCAGCCCCTGTGATGGTATGCAATACCACGCGTAGTGTCAAATCTGGGATAGTTTGTATATCAAATTTCCCACTACCGTATCCTTTCCATGCTCCTCGACATACCCTGTCTATCACCATGGTCATGTTTTCCATGCAGGGCCGAGTGTTGGTTAGGAGTGGTGCTACACCTCTCCATGATAATCCTATGATGAAGTACACGTTCGAAACATCAATCTAGAGTTCTTGATCCTGTAGTATGAACTTATCTTGAATTTTGTCCCATATACTGATCAAATATTGCAGCAATTCTGGTTGGGATCAGAGACATGGTGTTAGAAAGAATTTTTTCAAACCACAGTTTCTGAGGGCTTCCATAACTCCCTCATTTTCCATGGCTAGCTCATCTTCTTCACTATGTTCCCGTTCTTTCCATTCAATGACCATTTTGCTCCTTTCTACCTGCAAACACACACATATGAGTGGTATTAGTCAATATTCATCCTTAAATTTGTAAACAATTGGGACATTTGGTGCATATTTTTTCTAGAAATTGGTTTGCGCCATTGGCGCGCCCTAGTTTTAAAAATTGGGCAGTTGGCGCGACTCCGTGCCCGAAACCCGCGCCAACTACGCAACCCTAATTTTTACAATTCCTCCCCCAAAATTCAAAATTGACAAATGCAGGAAGCAAGAAATAGCTTAAAATCACAAGAGATATCTCAGCTCTTACCTAGAGTTGACGGATTTGCGATTGATCTACTGGATTGGCCGCTATTGTTGTTGCAATATTGCACAGTAAAATGGGTAACTATTGCTCCACAAGAGGTAAGAAGTGAAAAGTAATTATTTTTACCATTTTTGGCATTTTATAACTTTTTCAACACCCTAATTAGGTTTTAAGACATGATTTTCAATTATTTTATTGTATTATTTTCGAAAAATAGGTTTTATACATGTCTCTTGTGGAGCAATAGGTTTTCATGCGACAATGATGAAGTAATGAGTTATATTTTATACTTTTTTGGACTCAGTAAAAACATGAAAAAGTCACTACTGGATTCATCTTTCAAATCTTTTATGAATCTCTAAAATTTAAAAGATTATTGAGACACTTGTCGATTTGAACTCGTTAAATGGTTGCGAAATGATATCTACCCAGTATATGTTTACCCCTTTTTCGGCCTGGGATAGATTATTTATGAAAAAGGAATACCTTAGCCTATCACAACTAAGAGGTTCTCTCAAAAATAGTTTTCAACCTTTTCAGATCTGTGAGACTACCTATGAAAAGGGACTACTGGAGTTTTCCTTTCTACCTTCTTTTCAAACTCTCTAAACATGAAAAGATGTCGAGTTCTCCCTTTGTGAAACTCGTTAAACCTTGATGACATCGGACTTCGTCACCATGACGTTATTTGAGTTCCTCCCTCCTAGGGCTCGTAAAAAGTACTAGGATGGATTTGTCCGAAGGAAAAACTTACAGTGCAAGCATATGCTATCCCCTTCAAGCTTGTTTTAAAAAATAATTGGGGTACTCGCCAGAAATGGTGGGGGAAAATGGAACCAGATTTTAGTTGTGTTGGAAATATGTCGCTCTTGAAAATGGCACTTGTCTGCATTCGTGTCAGGTTGGGGACATCTCATTTCGTCATTTTTTCCTCCATGGGTTTGGGTAATCTCTTTTGACCTCTCATTTTCTCTTTTCCATGTCATCATGACCTCAGATCCTTTGATGTCAAATACTGCCAAATCCAGTGTCGTGCTGTTGATATGTTCAAGAGAAGTTTGCCTCTGCATTTTTCAACCTCCCTCTGATTCTCTGTTGGTCCTAATTCACAAACATCATATTCCTTTGTCTCGTGTCGATGATGTGGGAAACATTATGGCCCTCCTTCGACTAGGTCACTTCCTGTCGACTTTAGCTCATTATCTAGGAATCTGATCTAGAGACTCCCTTCCAGTACCTTGGAGCCTGCATGCCTTAATGGCAGGTTCTTCACATTCGACGCAATGTCCACATCATTGGCCTTCGATCGACTGAATCTATGGGTGTTCGATGCCAGATCACTGTTCACATTCCGTGGATTGTACCTTTCATACCTTTAGAGCCATTATCGTTATTGGTGGTTCCTCTTGCATCCGTTAACAAATTTCATCATTGGCTGGTAATCAGACGATTTTCTTGCATGTTTGACTTCAGCTCATATATTCGCATGCTTGAATTTCTACAGTGTTCGGGTCGAGATGGAGTGCAAGACCTTGGATTTTGTCTGATAAAATCCAGGCTGCGGGTTCTTTGTGGATTATCATGAATTATTACATGAATCTGTTTATTGGATGGATGCAACCATACTTGAGTTATTTTCTGATCTTTACTGTTGGATGGCTGCGTCCATACCTAGATCTCAGCTTTTATATATACTCTATTATGGATGGTTGCGCCCATGCCATATGTTCATGTATCATAGATGTCAGTTGTATTTGTAATTTCAGGTTTTCCAACAGTGGTGTTTGGTTCGAATGTGTTCTCATAAATCATTTCGCTCCTCCCTCTCCATCGAACCTCATGCTTTAAGGTCACCTGTTACACAACATTTTTTCACTGTCCCTACAATTCCCAACTTGCACATTGGAGGGTCATTTCTGTGACCAATACGCAGTGTCAATCTTTGCAAATACCATCCTTGCATCCCTTTTGATGATATCAACATTCTTCTTGTTGACATTTCCCAAAGCAAAGATGTGAAAATCCCTATTTTTTCCTTGGCGCGAGTAGCCCGTTACATCCTCACGCTGACCTGGAAATTTAACATTGAGCCCGTGCCACTTGGCACTCTGTGCCAATTAGACACCTGCACTAAGCTGTTTATGGAATGTTTTTTTAAAATAGAGGCAGAGGTTCCATTTCAACCACCTCGGGGATGATTCATTGGGAGTGGTTGAACTGAAACAACTACGGGCTTCCTCCTATAGTTAGTAGTTTCCACCTCCCTTGGAACACTCCTAAAGGATAGGTCTCCCTTCCACCTTTGTAGGGATCCCAACCTCCTCCTTTTCCTCTATATAAACAAGCATTCTCCCTTTATGAAAGCTAGCTGAACAAAGAGAATTATACAGCTAAAGTGATGAACTTGGAGAACTGAACTATAGCTGAATAACTGAGTTATTGAGAATTTATATCAAGAAAGAACTCCATCGAGAGGTCCCTTATCTCGTTTGAATTCCCCGACGATATTTGAGACGTGATTCGCCCGAACCCCATTGAAGGAGACCGCAACGTTAGAGCATGGTTGTATCTCTTCTTTATACCTAATAATATAAGTGACTATTGTTTGGTTCCCATCTTGTATTTTGTCTTTATCGAATGCAAAATGCTTAGTCTTCTCTGACTGACTAGTAGTTTTTGGATGAAATTAGTATGTGGTATGTGGCGATCGTTTTCTGATCCGTGTGTAGGTTTACAAGCACGATAAGCAAAGGGATTGTGACTTGCCAAATCAGGAGCGAGAAGTTCTCATCACCACTACGATTGTTGAAAACAACATTGGAACACCGGTAGGCCATATTATTGCGTCCTCTTTCATTCAAATATCTAGGAACCTACACTCTAGCATAATTCCTTGTTACTAGAACCACTCTAGGGCTAGAGGGATTGTCTCTGTCTGCAGAGAGGATTTACCTACATAAAACCTTCCACCTTCCACCTTTTAATCGCTTTTCACTTACTCTGCTTCCTTATTCTCTGATCACAATTAAAGTGGGCCCCTCATCGCATTTCACCAATTTTACATGTTTCGCATCGCAACAAAGCTTAAAAACTACGATCACCGATTTATAATTTTTCGCATCACCAATTTTTAGTACATCGCATAACATATGTTTAAACTTACCTTTGAAAATGCCTGCAATCTATTTGTTTTAACTTGCGATGCGGTAGGCTGGCCCCACCTCAGCTGCTCCGCCCCCCACTTTACAGCCTTTGAAAATACATTAATATATTATGAAAACATCATAAAACCTTACCTTACCACATAAAACTCCACCGATTGCATTGGGATCCATTTCTCATTGACACGTCATCCTCCAAATAGCGCAAATCGCACTTTGTAGTTTTAATCGTTTACATTATTTTCTAAGTGCTAAATTTTGCGATGTGTGATGTGGGTAGGTCCATCTCCCTGCATTTTGAAAATTTTAGATTTTAACCCCGCAACTTATAAATAAAACTTAAAATTTGTGATCTGCACTGCGACATGGTCCTACCAATCCCTCCACGTCATCTCCCACTATGCATCACTTCTCCGGTAGCATTCTTCATAAACTTAAACTCTAAATGATGAGAAGTGTGCGGATGCGATGTGACTTCAAAATTGAAATTTAAAAGATTTCAGGTTCTGTATATTGGTTTTTTTACACTATTTTATTCACAAAAAAGGTTTTAACTCAGAAGAAGTGACTCGGGTAGAAAATAAATGCTATAGGTCAAGTCAGGCAAAGGTGTTGTGGTAAAGAAGATTATGTTGCAACTGCAATAGCATAAAGAATTCATATAGTAGATCTGTCAGCACAAAACTCAGTTTAGCCTGCCAACATATCAAAAAAATTTGGTCCACGTCCTAAACTGCCCCACTACATCAACACCTTCTCTGCACAACGCATTCCACCGAAACGGTAATTTTGTAATAGTTAGTTTTTTTAATTCAAGTCTATTAGACACTGTTTTGTTGTAATTTTGTGTATAAATAATTCAGTTTTGGAAGTATCAATGGTTGATTGATTGAGATCAGAATCATTACTATCTTTTGGAGTACTGTAATCTTTCCCAAAGCACTGGAGCATCAATAATAATTAGACCATTCACAGGATTCTTGTGGCTTAAATACTGGTGATGTTTTTCTTCGGTTAGTATTGTTTCATTGTAAACATCTGAATTCTAATTGTAAAGCATAGATCATGATTAATAGGATTTAATTTTGAGTGCCTTATTCTGGCTGCCTTTACGATCATTATGTTTTCCATTGAAAGGCAAACTAAAGAATTCTTAATTTCTATTTAGTTCTATTGAATCTATTCATATTTCTACCATAAATCCATTTATAAATCCAAGAGATCCAGAAAATATTCCTAGCTTGCCCTATGTTTACTCTGTGAAAAGTTGATGCAACTATCCAATTATATTTTGACTCCATTTCCAAATAGATATTAATAAATTGAATACAATCAGTCTTCCAAAATCCAAAACAAACCCAAAACCCAAGTACTATCATAACTAGCCTAAAACTTATTTAAACAAATATATATCTTGTAGAGAGAGCCCTCTTTGAATCTAGGAAGGCTAGGTCCTAGATTCCAAAGTTGGTTGGATGTTGGCCTATGTGATTATTTCTCACAATCTCTAGCAAATTGCAGAATGCTAACAAGACACACATATAGAGATTGATGGTCAAGTATTCAGAGTTGGTGAATTCACTTGCACTGCCTTGGAAACACAATGATAAAGTTTTGAAGTGATGAAACATCAATTCATATGTAAATTGTAGTCCAACCAATATTAAGTTGGGAACTCATATTGTAATAATTTAACATTTCATATAATATAATTTATGTGGTTGAAATTATTTATAGTTGCACTTGATATTTTTTAGTATTATAATTAATATATTCAACTTTGTGTTTTCGTATTAGTTGAACATGCACATTGTATGACATTTTTTAAATCATAAAAATCAATTTATTTTGATTAATAATGAAGACAAAATCAATTTAAAACTACTAAATTAGTAGCTTATACTGATTAATGATGAACACAAATAAAATGTATATATGACTAAATTAGTCATTTATAATGATTATTAATGAAAATAAATGAAATGAAAATAAACTACTAAATTGATCGTTTATATAACGAATATGAAACTACCAAAAAAAGATAAATGACTACTACAAATGATAAAATTGTGATTACAAATGACGAATAAATTTTTAATATATACAACTATTAGTAGCTAATTTACAGTATCTTATAACACGACCAAAATTTAGTCATATTTCTTTGGTCATTAATTTTTTTTAAATGATAACTAAAATTTTCATATATATGACTATTAGTAGCTAATTTGTAGTATATTATAATGCGACCAACATTTTGGTCATTAATTGATTTTCTCGGGTGATCATATAGTAATATTTTTTTTTTATATTTGATCATTAATTTTGACAATTAATGGTCAAATAAATGATTAAATCAATGAAAATATAAATGACCTAATTAATGAAAAAATAAAGGACTAAATTAATTACCAAATTAATGAAAAAATATACTACTAGACAACAAAATTGAGATAACCAATTAATGACTAAGCTAAAAACGACTAAAAGTTGATCATATTATAAGATACTGTAAATTAGCTACTATTGGTCATTGATTGAAAAATAGTTGTTTATATGCAAATTTTAGTATTTTTTTAGTAACTAATTAGCAATTTTGTACTAGTGTAACTAGGGAGTGTGATTGCGACCACAAGGAATACCAAAGGTCAAGAGTCATGAGGGTAGATGAGAGGTAAAAATATAAGGTGAAAGGTCACCCTCCCCATTTCTATAAATATACCCTCATGCCTAATTTTTAATGGAATTTTAGCATTTGAGGTAAGGCAAGTCGTAGATAGCTTATTTCTTCTTGAGAGCTACACGCACTATGCTCTTGGAAGTTTGTACTATGATTTGTAGTGAGGACATGGTTTTTCATTAGATAATGGAATGAGCAGCCCATGTTCCATTGTTGGGCTTTAATGGGTTGCATAACTTTCACTTTTGCTTTCCACAACACTAATAATATTTTTTTTGTTTTTAGTATGGATTCCCGTGCACCTTTGTGATAGTTGTACTGGCTTTCTTGTATTTCCATCATGTTTGTATGTGTGTTTTCATGTGGGAATATGTTATGGAATCATTCTTAACTTATAGCTTTCATGTCCACTTTGAATCCATGCTTTCTCATCCCATGCCATGCTCGTGACCTATTGTGAAATAATTTATAATTAACATCTAGCATGTTCCTATTTAAGTATGTTTGAGACGGTTTCAACTAACTAATCCTTCTTGTGGCATGTTTTTCCTTCTTATTGTTTTTGCATCCTTGTATCATTTTTTTCAGGTTATTAATCTTGGGTTGACCTCATTCCCATAGTCCAAGTAGTTTTTTCCTATGCTTTCTCTAACAAATGCATCTTTAAGAACCAAGAGTAAAAAATTCATGGTGGAAGTCAGTCCCACATACTGGATGGGGATCCTATCACAAATGGAGTGACGTATAATTGGGAATTCACACCAAGGATACCCCCTATATGTTGGTGGTACATTCCAACCCATCAAAACTACCATAACAAGGGAAGTTAAAGACAACCAAATGGAGGCTTTTAGTAATTGTCAGGATAATATGAAACCTATAATAGCAGAAGAATCTACATCAATAGACAAATATAGAAGTATTATGCAAGACATGGAGGAGTGCATAATGATGTTGGTAGTAATAGAAATTCAAAAATCTTGTGATTATAAAACAAATAGTTGGCATATGCATGAAAATTTTGAGGAAGTGGAAGGAGAATAGAGCTCAAATTTTGTTCTAAAGGAAGATGAGGTGACATCATCCTACAAAAATTATGTGAGTGAAAAATATGAAGAGATACTTCATGAATACATCTCAAGGATATTCCAATAATTGTAATATTAAATGACAGTATTATTCCATAGGAAGGAAGCAAAAAAGAAGAAATGGAACCTTTAGAAGAGCGGCTAGTAGAAGACCTAAGTGATGGATATTTCATGGAGGTTACAAATACAATTCAATATGGTTTTGTTGAATTGTATGAGGAGCATACAATATTGGAGAAGAGGGTAATAAGCTAAATATTTCATATTCATTATGTAAAATCGGAACTGGAATAAAAATAAATTGTCTTGAAAGACAATGAGGAGACTACAAAGTATGACCAATACGTTGTGAAGGAGGTATTTAAGCCAAAATTGAATAAGAGTTGTATAAATCTCATGAAAAAGTTGGACATGCAACATCTTGTGGAAAAAAATAGTGAACTTCAACCAAGGACAAAGCTATAATTTTAAATTGATGAAATGTGGGAGTTGATGATGAGGAAGCCCACTTAGGGATACTTTGAGGAGAAAATCAGTCAAAATTTGTAGTTTAGTGGAAGAAATAAGCTGGTAAAATAGATATTATAAGAAAATCAACAAGATTTTAAAGCACATGAACTACAAAACAAGGTTTGGGATCTTAGAGGATTTGAAAAGTAATGAAACATGACTAGGAGGTCATGATTTTTTTCTACTTTGGGAGTCTAATGCAAGAGTATTAAAACTTACCAAAGCCATCAATATTTTTGAAAGGAAAACTCCAAATGGGCTTCAACATTTAAAAGGAATTCTAATTCCTTATTTGTAAATAATCTTAGTTTATTTTATTATTATAGGAAAGTCATAGGTTTAGAAAATCTATGAATAGGAAATATTTTGTCGATAAGGTAAAAGAAAAGTTGCTTGAAAAGCATGAGTGATTTGTGGATTGATTTATGGATTTAGGAAAATTTGTGTTGTTTGTATATGGTATTTAAAATATTGTAAGCCCAAGGGAAAAAACTAATGGCCAAATTCATGTAGAATTATGCCAAGAGAGAAATGTATGATTATGAGTTTGTGCATGTATAGTTTTCCTTTGTTTGAAGTATACATTCACCAAAGGCTCTATGCATGACTCTTTGTATGAATAGAGACACTTTCATTAGTGAGAAGAATTTAGTGCATGTTTAGATAATTCTCTCTGTATTACAATTGAATATGGTTAGTAATTCATGTGCTCAGTTAAGTGTATGAATTAGGGTTCTGTAAGATTCTAACCCTATAGATTGAGAAGTGAGATTTTGAAGGTGAAGTTACTATGAAATTCGTAATATAAGGTTAAATATCATGTGTAATCCAACTACACTTCGTATATGGAAACCTATTGTGAGTACTTTTAATTGCTAAATTAGAATCAAACCATCATAGTGATAGTTTTAGAGCATGAATTTCATTCACAAGAATTTGCAATCCATCCATCAATATGAATAAGTCTAAAATGGTTTTAGATGCACGTATAAGTAATTATTACCATGTTTTTATCCCTTTATTGTGCATTTCTAATCTAGTAGAAAGTGGTGGTAGGAGATTGTCTCTGGATTTATCCCTAATGGGAGCACAATTCATGCCCATGGGTTTGAAGCTATTAAGGTCCCCATAATAGTAATCTATAATGATATCAAGGACACTTATGATGATATAAATCCTATAAATATTACTCCTTATAGAATTAAGGTTTTCCTTCTTGCAGACATGACTATCATTGGAAAGCTAAAATTTCCCTAGAAAAGGAGGGAGAGATTCCTGCACCTTACAAACACATTGTTTATCTAAAGCTCATGGTGCTTATTTGGAATCGTGTTGCACATTCCAAGGGAAAATGCATTGGATAGTTGGAGATATCCTTGTCTTCCATGCTTGGATTTTTAGTTGCGTTGAAAGTGAGGTCAACAAGAATTATGGAAGGGCGTGTTTTGTTTGTTGTACATTACAAGTGATAAGTGGATTGAATTGAATTGATTCTTGATCATAGAAATAAATATTTTGACAATATATCAATTGATGATATGCATATGATAATGTGGATTTGATAAAATAGGATTTGGATCCAACAAAAAAAGATGAAATCATTACAAGCAATAAAAGTTGGAGTGTAGTGCTTCAAAATTTTCATTGAAGGATATGTGGGTTTTGTTGATTTGTAAAAATCTAGTTTTGTGTGTCCATTGGTAAAGGTGTTTTAGAAAAAGTTAAATTTCTTTGAGACCAAGTTGAAAAATGTGGGAATATAGGATTTACTGGTAGGAGTGACTAGTTAGTATGTATCGTTTGAAATGATATCCACTAGTGGGAAAAAATGCACCAAACTTATGGTGAATCCAATATATGTGAATTTATCATATTTTATGAGAAGTTGAGAATGCAAGAAAATTGGATTTTACTTTCATATATGTGTTGATTAGTGGTTGTCATTGATGCCAACCCAAGCAGCACTAGGGGCTACCCTGATATTGCATGGGAATTTTGACTTTACAAATTACTCTATTTCGAGCCAAGGATACTTTAGATGCTTTCTACTTGTCGAGATGTTTCCTTTGATAGATGGCATACCACGTAATTCTTCTTGGATTGAGAGATATTCGTGTTTGAAGTTAGTAACCCTAGTTAGTGGGATAAAACCCCATGGGGTTGTAGCATGACTTTAATCATTGGTTGTGGTCATTGAATATTAAATAATTAATAAAAATTTTAAACTCATAAAATCCACCCAATGTTCACTTGTTGAAGACCCTCTCAACCAAAGCATTGATATAAATTGTGACCCTCATATCCTCCTCATGTAAGGATTTCGCTACTTAAAAAATTTCATCGTGGAAATTTCACTATAAATTTTTTTCTGCAAAGTTTCAGATGCCAAAACAAAAACCCATTTGAGCCTAAATACTAATGAAGTTCGTGACCGAATTTCAGATATTGGTTTGTTATATTTTCATAGATATGATCATAGAAAGTTAGGTTTTTTTGTAGGCTCCTGATTTTCATGTCAAACATGTGACCTTGGGAAAACCGTCATAACTTTCTCTCTGAGCATTGGATTCAAATTTTATAAAAAGTGGCAGAAATAGGATAGATTGTAGTTTTTGGGATATCGCTTTCATGACCAAATGTTGAAACTGTGACACATGGAACTTCGTACAAGGTCGCTCTACTGAACCTGTCTATAATCAGGTCATCGTAGGAGATTGGGCATAACTATTTCTTGAAGAATCCAATATTGATCAGACCTGTGGGGTTGGAAAGAGGACTCAGAGGCTACCCCATTGCACCATTTCAAACCTTGGAGATACGAGATTACATAGATACAACAGATCCAATATCGAGCTTCTAGAAGGAAATACAAAGTATGCATTCAAGGATCATTGCCATAAAGACAACACATCAACAGTCAAGGGTAATTCTGATACAACAAGGTATGTATGATTAGTGTTTGAATTTTAATTTGAATATCATCTTTGACATGTGTTTTTGCAGAATAGTGTAATTATTTTTTATGTATGTTTGATTGGGTTTTGTTCATAAATGTTGAACATATTTACATTTGAATTTTGAATATTTCTCTGACATATGGTTTGTAAGACAGTGTAATTATTTTGTTTGTATATTGGTTTGGGTATTTTTCACTAATGCATGTGTAGGAAGGAGGACACTAAATAGGAAAACTTACACACATACTAGAAGACAATGCAACACCAAATTATCATTACTTGAAGCAAGCAAAACAATACCTCAACAACTACTAGTATTCAAATAAGCAATGTCAAGTCATGTCAAAAGGCAGTATTGTAAAAATCATCATTGTAAAATTGTAAAAGAGTCATTATTGTAAAATATTTAATTTTCCTAGAGTTGGAGAGGCATTGTTGGGAGGTATAAGTGTCATTGTTGGATAATGTTATGGTTGGGTTGTAGGTCATAGTGTGATTGGGTGATTAGTATATTTCAAGAAAAGCATTGTGAATCATATCGTATCATGGATCATTGTCCCTGGTACGAGAGTCCACACTCTTGTCTTATTTTTTATCATTATAGGGTGGCAGGGAGGTGCTAGGTTGGTGCATGAAGTCACCTAGAGGTTGGAGCCTATGAACACTTCAGGGTGGTAGGTTGGTCTAGGATGTCGGGGCATCCATTCAGTTGACTATTGAAGAAACCAATAAATTGGCACATCCTTCCAGTTGGAGCTAGAGAAGAATTATTTTCTAGAATTCTAAGAAGTTGTACCTTTCATTTCAGTTGGGGTTGAATATTAAAGAGTTTATTAGAAAAGCATTCATTAGTTTTTGACTCGGAGGGGGGTTTCCACCTAAAATTCACGTGCCTATTGTGTTCTATTGTTTACTATTGTTACTAGATAAAAATCAAGAATAATTGACGATTAACTAATGCTCTAAAAATATTTAAAAGTGCTAATTGATAAGAAATACCGATTCACCCCCCCCTCTCATTATTTACAACATCAGAGCTTGGTTCCTTAAATAACAGTATAACAACTGGAAGGAAGTCATGGAGTATACTAAGAATAGGGTTGCTTTGTTAAATGGAAATAAATACGCACTTTGGAGTGGAAGAATTCAGGTTCATTTGCTTGCGCAAGGATACACAATATGGGAAATTGTTGAAAAAGGCTTTACAGAGACCTAGGATAAACAAGGAAAGGAAAATATGGTATATTATGCAAAGGCTAAAGATCTCATTATCAGTGGGCTTATAGAATCTATCTATCTTAAGGTATTGAGTTTCAAAACTAATAAAGAAATATGGGGCAAGCTTAAGAATATATATGCAAGTCACTCAAACGTGAAAGAAGCAAAGCTTCAAATTTACAGGGCAAAATTTGAGCAACTCAAAATGAAGGAAGATGAAAATATTGATGCATACTTACAGCGTGTTGATGAAATAACAATGCATTGGAAGGTTTGGGAGAACCTGTCGACATGAAAATTTTGTCTGAAAGATCCTTAGAACCTTGCCAGGAAGATTCAACCCAAAGGTATCTATCTTGGAATATAGTTCGAATCTAGCCAATCTTAGCAAAGATGAATTGCATGGAGTGCTTACAACATATGAAATGAGGATTGAAGAAGAGGACGACACAGCTCACCTAGAAACAACAATCACCGCATCCAAGAAAAATAGTAAGGACAAGCATACTTTGAAAGCGAAAAATTGTAGTTGTAAGGAAGAAGAAAAGGAAGAAGATGAAAAAGAATTTTCAGATAAAGAATTTGCCTACTTCACGCGAAAAATGAGAACAATTACGGGGAAATTCAAAGGTAAAATTCCATTGATATGTTTCGATTGTGGTGAGGTTGGGAATTTTGCAGCCAAGTGTCCTCACAAAAATGAGGCTATTATGAAAGGAAAGAAAGGTCTGAGGAAGTTCAACAAGCAAGGCAAGAAGAAATGGTTTAAGAAGAGTTTCTTCTCTAAAGAAGATATCTCCTCATCTGATGAAGACAATGATAATGAAAAAGAAATCAACAGAAGAGTATTGCTTGTGGCCAAGCATAATAAGCAAGAAGCATCTGATGAAGAAGGAGACGAAGAAGAAGAGATGACTGAGGTTTAATTTCAAAATGAAGTGATCAGGGTTATCAAAGAGCTCAAGGTCAAGAAGAAGAATGTCAACACTCTTGAAGACGAATTAAAGATAGAAAGGGAACATGTCCTAAATCTTAAAATCAAGGTTGAAGAATAAAAATGAGTTGAAGAATCACTCAGGGAATAATTAAATGAAAGAAACAATGAAAGAGAAGCATTGGAAGCTGAAATAATTTCTCTTCTAAAGCAAGTAAAAAATGGAAAAACTCTTTACAACTACACCAACAGCTCCAAGGCATTGGAAGACATCATCAACTATCAACGATCAAATAGTGACAAGTTTGGTCCTGGTTACAAAGAAAAATCTGAAAAGGAGCCAAGTCCTTCTATGAAAACAAAAGAAGATAGATATGAAAAATATAACAAGAAGGTATACCTTCCAACCAACTCAAGGGATTAGGAATCGCAGGAAGAACCATGGAAGAAAATTCCTCGAAAAATATTTCCTCCTAGGTATCAACCTATCTTCTATGGTCATTGTTATTCATGTGGAAGGTTTTGACATAGAGTTATAGAATGTCACACGTATGTTTGAAATAAATACAGTTTCAGGAGATCTTTTAGAAATGGATATTTCGGGACTCAACAGAATATTAACATATTTGATCATTTGAGAGATGACGTTGAATGTTACAAATGTAACAATTTTGGACACATGGCTAAAGATTGTAGACTTGGAAGTTATTCAAAGGAATTCCCGCAAAATCATAATGAACAAATATGGAAAAAGAAGACTGAAAAATGTATTATCGCCCTCAAGGTTAAAAGCAATAGAAACGTTTGGCGTGTTGATAGTGGTTGCTCAACTCATATGACTGGAGATAGGAATAAGTTCATATTCTTGAAGGAACAGAAGGGTGGAGCAGTGTCTTTTGGAAATTATGGGTCTTAAAACATCATAGGAGTAGGTATAGTCACACTTGGAAGCAAGAACGCATTAGCGAAATATGTGTTGTTTGTTGAAAATATGAATCAAAATCTGCTCACTGTTGGACAAATGTGCGATCAAGGACACACGATGTTATTTAACTCTAAGAAATGTGAAATCGGGAAAGGAAAGTTCGGTAAAATTGTGGCTACAACAAGTAGAGATCAAAATGACATATATATTTTGGATGAGACACCTAAAGGGTGATTTTTGGCAAAAGAACACGAAAGTTCGTTATGGCACAAACGAATGTGACATATAAATTTCGACAATTTGGTCAGGATCAACAAGAAGGAAGTAGTAAGAGAAATGCCTAAAATTTCAAAACCTATCAATACGATATGTGAATCTTGTCGACACAACAAACAGAAAAAAAGTTGATTTCAAGACAAAATAACACTTTGCATTACATTGATTGGAATTAGTACATATTGATCTATGTGGTCCTATGATAACAAAAGGTTTATATGGAGAATTATATTTTATGCTAATGATAGATTATTACACCAGAATGACCACCATCAGCTTATTAAAGAAAAATACTTAGGCATTTGAGTGTTTAGAATCTACAAGGAATTGGTTGAAAATGAAATTGATTCGAAGATCAAAAGTCTGAGATCAGATAATGGCGGAGAATTCACTTCCAAGGTATTTGAGAAGTACTGTGATGAAAATGGAATAAAAAGGAAAACTATCAATAGCCAGAACACCGCAACAAAATGGAGTTACTGAAAAAAGAAGAAGAACCATACAGGAAATGGCCAGAACAGTGTTAAATGACTCAAAATTAGATGATAAATTATTGGTTCAAGAAATCGATACAACTATATTCATTATAAAAAAAGGTTTTCTAAGGAACAATTGTAACATGCCTCCATACGAATTATGGAAAGAAAGACGGGCTAACGTCAAATACTTCAAAATATTTGGAAGAAAACGCTACCTCAAAATAGAAGATAAAAAATTGGGCAAGTTCGATTCCTGTGTGGATGAAGGTATTTTCGTTGGTTATTCACGCAAAAGGAAGGCTTATAGATGCTAAAATTTGAGGTGGAAACAAATAATGGAAAGCATAAATGTTACTTTTGATGAAGATTTTGTTAAAAAGGATGACGATGAGATTGTACCTTCAAGTAAATCTGTGGGATATGAGGGAGAATCTGTGAAGGGTGAAGAAGAAGCTCCAGAACAAGACCAATAAAATAAGGAAACAACAGTCAACCAAGAGGAAATAAGAAATGATTAGCAGGATGTACAATAAAATTCTCCAAAAGCTTTAAAACAATGGTGTCAAAAGAATCATCCATCAAATCAAATCATCAGAAACATAAATGAAGTATTTGGAACTAGAATAAGTCGACAACTTCATTCATCACAACAAGGCCACCTTGCTTATTTATCAAATTTTGAGCCTAGTAATTTTGAGGAATCTACTCAAGATTAACACTAGGAAGCAGCTATGAATGAAGAATTATATCAAATTGAGAAGAACGATATGTGGGATTTGGTTCCACGACCAAAGGATAAAAATGTTATTGGAACTAAATGGGCCTTTAGAAAAAAATTGAATGAGGATGGATAGGTTACCAGGAATAAGGCAAGATTAGTTTACAAAGGATATGCACAAGTTGAAGGAATTTATTTTGAAGAAATATTTGATCTTGTTGCCAGAATGGAAGCTATAAGAATGTTTCTCTCTTATGCATGCTCGAGAAAAATGAAGGTCTACCATATGGATGTTAAGCCAACCTTTCTAAATGGTGAATTGGAAGAATAAGTTTACATTGAACAACCCGAAGGTTTTATTCTCTCTGAAAAGAAAGACTATGTCTGCAGATTAAAGAAGGCACTATATGGTCTCAAGCAAGCTCCTAGAGATTGGTATGCTCGTCTTGATGGATATCTACATCAATAAGGATTCAAGAAAGGAAGCGTCGACAACAATCTCTATGTGAAATTGGATCAATATAACCTAACAATTATTGAGGTATATGTAGACGATATAATTTTTGGAAGCAATGATGACAGATTAAGAAAAAAATTTACCACAAAGATGCAAAGTGAGTTTGAAATTTCTCTACTTGGCGAGATGACACACTTTTTAGGGATTTAGATATCTCAACAGGATAAATGAATATTTATATATCAAACCAAGTACATCAAGGAAATTCTCAAGAAATTCAAGATGGAATATTTGAAGCATGTCCTTACCCCAATGGTAACAGGTTGCAAGTTAAGTTTAGATGATTTGTCAAAGGATGTGGACCAAAGGTTGTATAGATCTATGATTGGCAGTCTTCTATATGTGACATCTTCTCGGCCAGATGTAATTCAGGCAGTTGGACAAGTAGAAAGATTCCAAGCAGCACCAAAATAATCTCATATTATTGTTGTCAAAATAATTCTTTGATATATTAAGGGCACAACATAATATGGTTTATGGTATCCCAAAGGAAATAATCAATTTATCTAAGCTTATACAGATGCAAATTGGGTAGGAAGTGTTGATGATCGAAAGAGTTCTAGTGGAGCAACATTCTATCTAGGTGGTTTCCTTGTTTCATGTTTAAGTAAAAAATAGTTTTCAATCTCGTTAATCACAGCAGAAGCAGAAAATATATCACGGCATTAGCTTGTTGTACTCAAGTTCTCTGGATGAAGAAAAATTTGCAAGATCTCCAAGTCAAGTTTGATGAGCCTATTCCCATATTTTGTGATAACACCAGTGCCATCAATATCTACAAGAATCCTGTGATGCATTCCAAAACAAAGCACATTCTGATCAAGTATAATTTTGTTAGACAATAGGTCACCGAAAATAATATCAAGCTTGAATATGTTGGTACAAAGGAAAGAATCTCTGACATATTTACCAAACCATTACCTCATGAATCATTTGAGTATCATCACCTAATGTTTTGGATTCTACCAAGTTCTCATTAGACTCTTTCTCTTATCTAACTAAGTAAAAAAAATGGGGAGCTGAGGTCTTTACAAGTCCACAGGATGGAGTTTATCAGGGTGAGTTACCCTTTGCCATTGATGAAAAAGGGGGAGAGAATGTTATAGGAATAGGTGTCATGATCGCATGGGTAGTACTTGTGTTTCAATCAATTCCAAAGGGGGAGATTGTTGATCAATGGTTGTCATTGATGTCAACCCAAGCAGCACCAGGGGCTACCCCAAACTTGCATGGTAATTTTGACTTGACAACTTACTCTAATCCAAGTCAAGGATATTTTGAATGGTTTTTACTTGTTGATATGTTTCCACTTATATATGGCATGTCATGTAATTATTCTCGGTTTTTGAGATATATTTGTGTTTGAAGTTAGTAACCCCAGTTAGTGGGCTAAAACCCCATGGGGTGTAGCATGAAACTAATCATTGGCTGTGGTTATTGAATTTGTTTTACGGAAATCAAACCTATGGATAAATGAGATTTCCCTAAGTGTGGTGGTCTCACTTAGAACAATAGAAGAAATATATTTGATCTTTTCCTTAAAATGAATAGATAAGGGAAGAATACCTACTTGTAATATTTTGCTATCCTTCATCTCCCTTTCGTCACTTCTGTCACTCTCAATCAATCTGAACTCGCTTGATTGGTACCTACAATGGCTAACAAAAGATAAAAAATGAAATAAAGGCATATTATCTATTCATGTTAAACAAATTGAATTGACTTCATTTGAAAATACATATATAAACAATAATGAACACATGTATTAGGAAAGGCACAAATATCTTTATTTTAAAGTAGAAGGAGAAGTTGCAACCAATTGGATCAATTCTATGTCAACTCACTCCAGCTTCAGTCCTACCCTCATCACATCAGTAACATCACTCCAACAAAATAACATTACATGCTAACTATACCTCCAAGAGTTGCGATCTTACTAGCATACCTCTACATATTCAAATTATTGATCCCTTGTGCACTATGATCAGTGCTCAATTTATAAGTAATGAAGGTGGTTTATCATTAATTGGTCATTGAATGGCTTTTCCAAAAATGGATGAAGAGGTTTCCTTGTTCAATGGAATAGGAGGATAAGTGATTTAATGGCTCCATGGTGTTCATATTCGAAGTTATTAGATAGTGTGATAGCTAGAACAACTTCTAGAAGTCACTAAAATGTAATATTCCAAAATTTGCACCCAGCAATTTGAAATATTATATTTTGCTACTTTCACATAGGAGAGGAATAAATGGGTAAGGAGGCCCATGAAAAATAAAAATATGAATAAATTCCACCTTAATGAGGAAGGATATCACCTTAGGAGCTGGATTTTACACTTACATGTGTGAACAAGGGCAAAATAGATAGGGACATAGTAAAGTTTGACTAAGTCAACATGCATCCTTGAGGAGGAAGAGATCACCCAAGTAAACTAGCTCAATGTGAACAAGGATCAGCTAGACACACATAAGAAGAGCTGGATTGAAGACCCCTTAGTGTGAAAGGAGGCATTACAGGTGCACTAGTTCCAGTTGACGAAGTCAACAACACTGCTAGAAGAGGAGGGAAGCCAACAAGGACAACACAGTTTTGAAGGAGGAATCTTCACTAGGAAGTCACCTCAACAATGTGTGGGGTCCAGGGTGAGGAAGCTCACCAAGGATAAAAAGGAGGGAATAGCATCAAGGAGATCATTCATGTATTCAGCTATCTGGATTAGGGCCACTTAGCTAGCAACATCTACGGTGCAATCATCTTTAGAAACTACATCTTTTCTGCAGGGGCATTTGTTGCTAGGTTAAACCTTGCTATTTTGTGCTAGTCTTTGAGGAGGGGGTGTTTATTTCCCTCTGGTAGATCTAATGAAGAGGGCCAGGGCCATTTTCTGTATTATTTAGCTATTGTATGTTATATTCAGCCATGCTTAATACAGAGTTGCATTAAACTGTGTTATTTTCTGCCGTGCTATTTTTTGTACATGTATATTGCCGGAAACCCTTGCCAGGTGTCTTATTCTTTGTGCAAAAGAGGTTAAACCTCAATTTATATGATATTTTATCAATATAATCTCTAGATCAGTCTTATTTCATCATTTTTGATAGAAAAACTCATGGGAATTACGCTCTCATAGTCTTCAAAAATTCTATTGTAGAGAAGTCATGGGATCGGGGTGTTTTTAAGCTATCTTGAGCTGGGGAGATCTGCTTATGGTAGCTAGATTCATTTGTTTCACCTCCAATTATGAAAGTAGGTTTTATATTATCTAAAATCAGGGATCTAAGTCCTAGTATCCACTGTTATTGCGTTATTTTCTGAAGACAACTGTTTTATGCCCTATATTGCTGCATTTCCCCACCCGGGAAGGAGAATATAGGCCATATTCTTGATGAGGTTCTTACATCTGCCGATTAGAGGTTATTTTACATATAATGAGCTGCTCTACATTGCCAAGCTCATGATTTTTTGAAGCTCCAAATTTTGAATATCTTAAGATATTCCATTTGTTGTAGAAAATCCCTATTTTGGGATATTATAGTGGTATCAGAGCTCTACTCTTGGCTCAGCCTGTGGATTTCAGATCCAATTATAAGATAAGAAGAAAAGGAGAAAAAAGTGATAGAGAGGATGAGATTACTCTCATCAATTTTCAGATCTAAGAAGAAATAAGAGAAATGCAATGAGACCTCTAGAAGGTTTCAAGAGGAAGAAGAAGATGCATGCACTTCGTGTTCTCATAGAGGAGGTGGAGAGCAAGGAAACCAATTAGAACATGAGATCGTGAGTGGATATTTGGAAGAGTACAAGTGCCAACCTAGGACTGTAAAAGAGATCCTAGATCTTCCTTAGTTTATCCAACTGAGAGAGGAAATAAGACCATGCAACAACAGGATGATAAGGGGCAATAGATTTCTATTGTCTACCTTTGATGGATCACCCTTATGCACAACATAATCTTGGGTGATGAAGTTGTTAGTGTCGGTATCTTCATCCCTCCGTCAGTGATCAAAATTCTCTTGTTGCATTGCATATTAGGTGTCTCACTCAGTCAACTGAATTCCATTAGGAGCATGGATCATCTGACGGTAGTGGCCTTTTATACATTTTCCCTCATGTCCTTTATCTGCTGGCCCATTTTCACTCATCAAGATCATCTGCACTCACTTTTTTTCCTTAAATTTGTAAGAGTCATTTCTAGGGTTTTTAGTCCCATTAGGTCTAGGGTTTCATCAATAAGGTCTTCAAAATTTCCAATAATGGTCAGCAGGTGCATGAGGAGGTTGAATAAAGTTCAAGCACTAGAAAAGTTTCATCATCATATGCCTAGAAATGTATTTTCCCTCAAAACTCTGTTTTGAGAAAAAATAGAGTATTTTATATTTTTATGTATAAATTTAATGTAATTTCATGTTCTCTCATTTGTAAATAATTTCAATGGAAACCCTGGTCACCTTGTCAAACTTCAGAAAATTCATTCCCTGCAAGGCAAACAAAGAGCAAGTCATTCAATTAATCAGAGGCAAAATGAAGCAAACTGCTTAAAACAGAGTTTAAAAAAAGTGTCAAAGGTAAACATTACAAAAGTGGGTTTTTTTGAAATGGAAAATTAAAGCCTTTGGTATATAAGTCATTTTTCATGTTGCAAAGGGCTCATTTGCATTCCAAGAAGAAAGAGTGAGCAAAGGAGAACTGTGATTGGAGAAAGGGAGCAATTTGAAGGGAAATTAGCAAGTTTCAGGTACGCGACGCATTGGTTGAGTGGCGCGACGCATATAACCGGTGTGACGCATTGGGTCGGCCTCCACATTGCAAGAAATACACTCACGCGATGCACATAACCGGCGCGGTGCATTGGGTTTGTGGCGCAGCGCGTAGGGCTGCTAGTTATTTTAACCACGATTTCATTCAAAACTCCAATTCGCTCGGCTTCCTCTGGTCCAAAGTGAGTCAAACAACCCCTCCAATGCCATAATGTGTGTCTTATGATGTTTATGAGGATTTAATAAAAAAAATTTCAAACCCTACTTCCTTATTCAAGACATGATAGCCTAGGGTTTGTAAACTGGTTTTCGTGGTCATCACTCCCTCATCCTTTAGTCCTTCACTGTTTTTCTAATTTCATCAACCCATTTCCCTATCCCCGATATCCCTAAATTCATCTACCCCTATCCCAATTCCCATTATCCCAAATCCTAGCTACAAAATTCCCAAACCCCAAATGCTATCCCAAAAGCCTAGAGACTGTCCCTAAAACCCTTCAATTCCCCAAATTCCAATTGACAATATTCCCAAAATTCCCCTTACCCTTTCCCTTCATATTCCCTCACACACTTTCCTACACTTGGCAACAAAAGATCAAAGACACCTAAAATTCCTCATACTTATCTAAGACAACACAAACTTTGGCAAACATGGAGACAAATTCCTCTTATGACAGAGATGAAGAAACACACAGTGACTCTCAAAATGAATTGCATGCACCAAGGAAACCTCACAAGAGTGGTAAACATGTACGGGAAGAGCCTACTTCACTTGCTAAGCTGTAGGCCTGCCCTCTTGTTATCACATGTTTTCAACAGCAGTCTTATTATCAGTTTTGTGAGATGATTGCTAGAGTCCAGTACCATCATGAGTTGGCCAGATTGTTTGTGCTTCATTTACATAATGGCCAAGTCACTCTTGCAGGTGTGAAATTCACCTTGACACCTGAGTCTATCTCTCTAGCAACCAATATTCCAAATGTCGGAGAGAAATGGAATAAAAGGCAGCAAGTTGACAGGGAACACTATGAGCCATACATCAAGCCTGGTTTTTTGAGACAACTCAGCAGAGTTTTTCCCTTTCGGTATCTGAAAGATTCATACGCTCCTTTGATGAAACTCATAATCAAATATTTCAATTGTGAGGGCCGGTTTTCTCGCCTATATGCCTATCACATCAGATTGCTGATGCACTTTACCAGGGTGAGAATGACGAATCTCCCCTAATTCATGTGCCGAAATATTGAGAAGATGACCAGCTTAGTGCAAAAGAAAACTCCTGAGCAGGAGTATAACAGTATCTATCATTTTGCACTCATCAAAATTGTGGTTATGCATCAGCTTGGTTTGTAGGATATTTCATGGGAGGATTTCATTTCTCGTGAGTTCTTCACAGCTCCTCAGGTACCTCCGGAAGCTTTTCATGAGATCGGTGGACCTTCACATCAGCAGGAGGGTCATGAGACACAGACTTCTAGTGTGTCGATGTTTGTCATCTATCAAAGGGGCACTAGAAGGTTGTTTGCAGTAGCCAAGCGAGTATTATCTCCACCCGGAGTGGAAGGGGTCTCGCTTCTTCCATCAGCAGTGCAGGTACGGGACAAGGGAAAGAGGCCAATACATGATGAGGGGCCTTCAGGAGGTCAGGAGACATATTTCATCCTCATTCAGGATGTTGACACTAATTTGGGCTCACCAAGCTCAAAGCTTAAGGAGATCATTCGAGAGCAACGAGCATATATCAATGATTAGTCCCTAAAATTACAAAGAGCCCAGTGGATAATCAAATACCTTGAGAAAAGAAACAAGCAGCTAGAGGATTAGAAAACCATTATGGAGCTACAAAACATACGTGAGAACCGACAAGCTGCTAAAAAGAGCAAAACCAAGATGACATCACTTGAGCAAGAAATTGAAGCTGATCGTGAAACTTGGCTTGAAAGGGTAAATATGCATTTGGAAAAGCTTTTGGAGAAAGCCAGCAAGGAAAAGAACATGTTGAGGCACATGGCCAATCATTATTGGGCGAGAAACCATGTTTGCAAGGCAAGAATCAAGATCTTGAAGGCCAAGTTGAAGAAGGCCTCAAAGCGTCGGAAAAGGCATGATAGACTTTAGATCTTGGGCGAGGCTTCCTTAGCCTAGCATAGCACATAATTGAGGACAATCAGCCCAAATTTCAAAAAATTAGGGAAATTTTTTTCATTTTTGGAAATTTTGAGCTAAAAAAACAAACTTTTTTGCTCTATGCGCCGCGCCACCTGGAGCGCGCTTTTTATAGGGGACTCTTTTTGATGCAAACTCAGCATTTTTGGATTTTTCATGGAAAAGTATGCATGCCTTCCTATGGCCAAAAAAATTTGACAGGTTTTGGGCTTCCAAAAGGGTCAAAAACACCCCAAAAATAACCATTCTGCCCCTTTTTTGACACACAGGAAGCAGTGTTTGGAGAAATCAATTTTGGAGGGGACAATGAAGGCCAAATTCAGAAATTCCACTGGTGTTGGAAAGTAGACAGGCAGAACTTTCCAACAAGCCCACTTGGAGCAACTGTGGACACCAGGAAGGCCTCCAAAATTAGTTGCAAACAAGCACGACGCATAGGGAAATCAGGCGCGGCGCATTGGAGGAATTTGCCTATTTTTTACTCAGAAACTCTGTTTTTCGCCTAGTTTTTGACAGTTTGAATTTCTTACTTCTAAATGTCAAACTCATGATGTAATTTAAATGTAATTTGATCGATCTTGATGTAATTTTGTTAAATTTTCACTCATGGAGGTAGATTCATCCATAAAAAAGTGATTTGCAACTGAATGAATCAGTTTCCTAGTTTTTAGAGGCAAGCTGTTCCACTGCCTACTTTCTAGTTCCCAGTTTAGATTTTGTTGGAGCAGCTCCTAAAATCATGAGCTCGACCTCTAGAAGCTAGGATGAGTGGTTTTTTGTCTATATCTTGTGTTTTTTCATTCATTAGCATGGTTGGACTTTTGGGAATGCTTTGAGCATCATTGTACATTCATCTCTGCAGTTTGGCAAAGGAATAGACCAAGGTTTGCAGCACTCTTTTGGATTCATGTGGAATTTTTCTTTGATAGTGTGTTTATCTCTGTAAATGTAACTCTACTGGTGTTTATGTATACCATTTTCTCTCTTATTTCTTCTTAACTTAAACAAACAAGGATAAAGATAGAATTCATTAAAATCTGCAGTGCTCTACCAAGGGTTTGTTTAATTTTCTATGTTTTCAGCTGTTTGGAGAGGATCCTTGAAGGTTTCCTACCCTCTTAAACTCTTCACCTTTATCAACTCTCCATTTCCTTCAAATTGAAAGTGTCAAATCAATTGCCTACCTTGCCCCATTCAGATCTCTGCAAATTGGGCCTCATTCCCCAGACCCAAAATCTGCCTTTCCCTTTGATCCAACAAAAAACCCTTAAAATAAAATCAAACTCTTTTGCATATATACCTAGCCTAAAATCAGCCTTCATTCAAGTCATCTCAAGCCTCACTGATCATTTTTTGCTGATATTGACAAGGAGAGAGCCCTCTCCCGATCTGGTAGGGCTAGCTACCAGGTTAAGCATGGTTTGATGTTACCCTAGATTCTGCCTTTCTCAGCCTGAGGTAGATTTAGGCCATAACATAGTGGCGACCATACTGGGGAATAATATTGTTTGTTTGTTAGTGTTATTCATTTTATAAACTACATACGGAGCCTGAAGTTAGCCAGGTAGCCTTCGAAACGCTCTTGCTTTGCATTAGCGAAAGTAGATGAATGCTGCTTCAGTCAATCTCTGGTATAGTCTTATAAACATAACATCTAACTTGAAAATTGCCCCAGTACTTCAGAAAATTCTAGAATTTTGGGTGATGAGCTTAGAATCTGATAGGCTGAACAAGTTGATTTTGTCCGTTTGATTTTTAGAAATAATTCAACACATTAGCTTCTAGACGACACACCAGGGCAAATCCAGATCCCGATCCACACCATACACCTCCATCCACACCACATACACCTCATACATCAATTTCTCCGACTCCTCCCATATCCCCAGGACCGGTTGTAAATCCACCTAGAGCAATGGTTTCCCAATTTGCACCCCTTGTGTTGCCTCAAAATTCGGATAACATTCCCGCTGATTATCAAAGAAAAATTCCATTGTTTGATGGCACCCCTCAAAATGTTACAGCTCAGAAACATGTGGATAGGATGAAAAATTTCTTTGACCTTCATGAGATTGATGCGGAAAATGTGACAATGAGACTGTTTGTACAAACCTTTGGAGGTGAAGTAAGAAAGTGGTTCAGAGCTTTGCCGGTGGGTAGTATTACTACATTGGCTAATTTTCAGAGGAAATTCTTGGATTGATGGGAAGTGAAGAAAAATCCTCTTCAGATCCTTTCTGAATATGAGAATATCAAACGAAACATTGGTGAGTTTGTTCAAGATTATTGTATTAGATTCAATTCTGTTTACAATGAAATTCCTGCTGATATAAAGCCACCTATGGGGTTGGCTTTGATTACGTTTCTGGATGGCTTCGATCCTAACATGGCCTATCAATTAAGAGAAAGAGATCCGGCCACTTTGGAAGACATGCAGAAAATTGCAGTCAGCGTTGAAGCAAATCTGCTTGCCAAGAGAGCTAGAATGAGAGCTAAAAAGAAGGTAACAGTAAAGGAAGAGGTGTCCACTTCAGATCAAGTGCTCTGAAAGATGGAACAAATGTTTGACAGATTGACGATTGACAAGTATGAACCACAAATCAGAAATCCTAATTTTCGTGGTCAGCAGCAACCACAATTTAGAATCAAGTAAAGAGAGCAACGAGTACAAGACCAAGTAGTACAGCAGCAAGTGAAGACACCCTTACAGCATAATTTTGTGCATGGTCCATAATCATATGATGAGGATAATATAATTGGAGAAGAGAATCATTTCTTTACACCTGATGATATGCAAATTTTTATCACTGAAGACGAGGAGTATTCCGAGAACTCAGCTGTACAAAGGGACGAGAATTTCATCTTGGCGAATGAAACAGTTCTTGAAGAAGAGTCTGATGAATATCAGAGAGGGTACATGAATACCTTGACAGCCCAGCAGCGACAATATTCACTAAGAAGTAGAGATGTACCCATTAATCCAATTCAAAAAGGAAAGGAAGTGACAGCACCAAAGAATGATCCACTCGTTGTGCAGAAAAAGGGAAAAGAGACAGCTGATCCCACCACTAGCAAACCACCATCAAAAAATGAAAGATCCAATAAGCCAAATATATAAAAGGAGAAAACTGAAAAGAAGGATGTCCCAGCTAAAGAGGTAGAGAAAACTTCAGTTTTTAACATAGAAAATGAAATTGCTAAGTTAAAAGTATCCATTCCTTTGACTGAATTGATGAAGAATAGCAGCTATAAGGGTCAGGTTTCTAAGATTTTGAATTTAGATCCATTATCTGATATGGTAAACATGGAAGATGATCGACTTGAGTTGATTTTTGGTCCAACATTGGATGGTGAGTCTCAAGATAGTGATGTACCTCCTTTTAAAATCAGCCTTAGGTTGCACGACTATGTGTTACACAATGCTATGTTTGATTCCGAAGCCTCTCCTAATCTCATGCCTAAGGCAATCATGGAGAAATTGGGATTGGATATCACTAGAAAGTATCATGACCTTTACTCTTTCGATTCTAGTAGAGTAACATGAATTGGTCTTATCAAAGATTTGGTGGTCAGTTTGGATTAGATTCTGACTAAAAATGTTTTGATGGATGTGGTTGTGGCAGATATTCCTCCTAGATTTGGCATGCTTCTTTCCAGATATTGGGGAGCGAAACTTAAAGGGACATTGCAGCTTGATTTATCCTATGCTACTATTCCTGTGTTTGGTCAGATGAGGAAATTATACCGAGAGCAAAATATGATGTATATGATTACTAGCAAGGAGAAACTGGTAAATCATCCAATCAACTATGTACATACTGATTTAGAATCATTTGTTTTATATTCAGATAGATTTAATGATGTAGATAGCCAATTAATTGAATTAGAAGATATTCCAGAAATCACTGAAAATTTTAGAGAGGTCTTAAAGAAAGAGAGACAGAGACTTGATAGCACTGGTGAGCAATCAACCTCCCGACAGCAACAAAATGTTGATGGACAGCAAGGAGAAGTAAAAGAGAAAACATAATTTCATCATTTAGAAAAGGAAGAAGCTAGTTTGTGGACCATGGATTTTGATGGCGTGGTAGGAAGAGATGGTGCTGGAATTGGCATTTGGATACGCAGCCCTGTTTCCTCCCCAAACAAAGTGCCAAGTAATGTAAGGGTCTGTTCTTATAAATTGGCTTTTGATTGTTCAAATAATGAGGATGAATATGAAGCTTTAATTGCTGGTTTGAAAATTATTAGAAAGTTAAATGCCAAAAGAATTGCAGTGTATGGCGACTCCAAGTTAGTTTAAAACAAGTGAAAGGTGAATATCAAGCTAAGCATCCTCGAATGCGGGCCTACCGCAATGTGGTACTAGATATATTGAGATTTTTTTCAGATTATACTTTGACATGTGTCCCTCGTATTCAGAATGGCATTGCAGATGCATTTGCGACATTAGCAAGTAATTTGAAAATTTCGATGAATTGAAGCAAAAAATTTGAGATTCATGTGAAGCATCGTCCGACTATCCCTGACAATCAAAGGTATTGGCAAGTGTTTCAAGATGATAAAGAAATTGATGAATTTCTGCAAAATGAAGGTAAATTCAAAGACACTTCTATTGATGGGGAGCATGATGATGGCGAGGCGGATGTAGAAGTCAATCAGATGGAGGTTTTGCAGCTCAAAGACAATGTTATTCCTAAAGGTCTAATACCTTTAGAAGAACTTTTCGACCAAGATGATGTAGCTCGAAAACCGAGCTTGCTGCCAACCGAGAAAGGAGTTGAGTATGTGAACATTGGATCAGCAAAAAATCCTAAAATGGTGAAATTTTCTAAGGCATTGCCCCCACAGGTAAAAGCAAAGTATGTCAGTTTATTATCTTCTTTTTCTCATGTATTTTCGTGAGACTATTCAGATTTGAAGACATATGATACAAACAAAATTCAGCATACCATTCTGATCAAGCCAAATCCAAAGCCCTTTCAACAGAAGCTAAGAAGAATAAATCCAAAGCTGCTGCCCTCAATAGAGAAGGAAGTGAATCGGTTGTACAAGGCTGGTATCATCGTCCCCATAATATTTTCAGATTGGATTTCTAATTTGGTGCCCGTGCGCAAGATAATAGGTGAGATTCGCTTATGTATTGATTTTAGGAATCTGAATAAAGTGTCTTTGAAAGACAACTATCCATTGTCCAAAATGGATCACTTACTTCAACGAGTAGTTGGAGCATCTCGCATGTCGCTACTCGATGGTTATTCTGGTAATAACCAAATTCTGGTCCATGAAGATGATAGAGATAAAATAACGTTCACCACTCCGTGGGGAACATTTAATTATGCTAAAATGCCTTTTGGATTGAAGAATGTTGGTGCGACGTTTCAACGAGCAATGGATATGGCATTTGCAAATGAAAAGGATGTCTTTCTAGTTATTTATCTTGATGACTTGACAGTGTTTTCTAATTCAGATGAAGAGCACCTTTTGTTGGAAATATGATGCAGAGTGTTGTCCTTGATGGCAACCCACTGAATGAAGATGAAGACATGCGACTGTTGACATGTGTTGTCCTTGATGGAAAACCACCTGATAAAGTAATACCTGACCTGATGGACTTGGTAAATGATGTAAATTTGATGTGATATGATGTTTGATGACAATATGATGTAGAGAGTTGTTCTTGAATGGCAACCCACCTGATGAAGATGATGGCAACTTACTTGATGAAGTTGTGCTTGATAGAACATGTCTTGATGAACTAAATCTGATGTATCTACAGTGAGTACATAAGGCAATGAAGAAAGGAATTCAACATATGATAGATCTATGATAAAAAAAGTATGTCTCTAGGCATACGCGGATTTGCCTAGGGGAAGTCGCGTATGCACGCGGGAAACAACGTTCCAAGTCACGTATGGGCAAAAGCGTTCAAAAAGTGCAAAACCAAGGGTAACCACCATGGTATTGACCCATTGTATTGGGTATTGATTCGTCTAAATGACCCCGCCCAGGAATACCATCGGAAGTAATGTAGTTTTGGGCTCATGGTATTGAAAAAGGGGCCCGTGGTATTGAAGGCTCATGGTATTGTTTTGGCTCATGGTATTGGAAAAGGGGCCCGTGGTATTGAAAAAGGATAAACCTATATAAGGAGAATAAATTCATTGTGAAAATGATGAGTGTGGGTGCAAGATGTCTAAGCTTGAATGAATACTTCTCTGTGAAGTATATCTGTATGGAAAGGGTAAAGGCTTGATGTTAGATCTGAATCTATGACGCAACAATGAAGAAAATGATCTAGATCTGAAATGTATTTGTATCTACTAGATCTGTTTATGGAGTGATTAGATCTGTGATGAGGTGAACATCTGTCTGAAGTAAAGGGTTGAATCTGAACTGAATATCTGATCTGAAGAAGTATGCAGCTCTGTAATGGTTGAATATCCATACTCTAGTTCGTCGCAGAGGAAGCGCGTATATACGCGGCTTCGCTGAAGAGAAAGCGCGTATGCGCAATGAAATTGGATCTGTAATATGTACAGAAGTATACGCTGGTTGATGTGGACGGAAGCACGTATATACGCGACATCAGTGAAGGGAAAGCACGTATGCAAACTAGGGTTTGCTGAAGCAAGGGGTATGAAATATCTGATCTGTTCTGCTGTGTTTCTGCTATCTGATCTGTGTTGATAAGTATCTGTTGGTGATGTATGTTTGTGCTTAAAAAGTATGGAAAGGGTCCAGTCTGAAAGTATGATGAAATGTGGCCTGCAAATGTTGTTCTATTGAAGTTGTTGGATCCAGTGTGAAAATTGATGAAACGTGGTCCAAGGTGGTGTTGAGGGTTGTAGCCTTCAGTCAGGGGGTTGTAGCTCCCTTCCAGGTGAGGCTGGTAAACGAGATCGGGGGGTCGTAGCTCCCTTCCAGGAGAGGCTGGTAAACGAGTCAGGGGGTTGGAGCTCCCTTCCAGGAGAGGCTGGTAAACGAGCGCAGGTGGGTGCCTGCGTGGTGGTAGAGTTTGCACCAGCACATATGTTGTAAGATGTTTTCTCTATAATAAAATATTGAAGGCTGAGCAACTGCAGCGGTGGTTTTCTCCCGACTTGGGTTTCCACCTAAAAATCCCGGTGTTCATGTGTGATGCTTTGTGTGATGGTTTACTCTGTACTTACTGCATATGTTTACTGTTTATTAAACATCTGATGAATGAATGAAGAAATGATTTAAGTGAAGAACTAATGACTTAATTAGATATCTTTGTATACGTGAGTTTCATAAACGGTATCCACGTATATACGCGAGTCTGTTTCAGGAAAGTAGCGTATGGGTTTTAGAAGCAAGAAAAAGTAAAAGTTTTGAATATGCAGTAAATACTGATTCACCCCCCCCTCTCAGTATTTTTCCCAACACCTTTATCATTTGAAGATATTATTTCAGTGGTGTAGAAAATATGGTGTATCTCTCAATCGAAAGAAGAGACTGTTTGCCATGGATGAAGGCAAGCTTCTCGGTCATATTATATCAAAAGATGGCATCCGCATTGATCCTGCCCAAGTGGAAGCCATTCAGAAAATTGATCTTCCCCGAAATAAAAAGGAGATCCAATCTTTCAACGGTAAGATGATTTTCTTACGTCGCTTTGTACCAAATCTTGCAGAACATTTAAGGGAAATCACAAACATGCACAAGAAATATAGTGTAGTGAAGTGGACTGAGGAAGCAATAAAGTCTTTCAATTTGGTGAAATTGGCCCTTTCTTCAGCTCCGGTTTTGATCAGCCCAGACTATACTCAGGAGTTCATTTTTTTTTCATTTGCCTTGGATCATACTATGGAAGCAGTCTTGATGCAGAAAAGAGACCAGCTTGAGAAACCAATAGCATTTTTCAGCAGAACCATAAGGGATGCAGCTTTAAAGTACAATATTATTGAGAAGCAAACTCTTGCCTTGGTAAAAGCATTGAAAGATTTTCAAGTTTATATTATGCATTCGCACATCATTGCTTATGTTCCTAATGTTGCTGTTAAAGATGTTTCAGTGCAAACAGATCCAGAAGGGAGACGAGGCAAATGGATTGCAGCCTTGTTGGAATATGACGTGGAGATTAAACCTACAAAGCTCATCAAAGGACACGGGCTGGCTAAGTTAATGGCTGAGTCAAATTTGCATGCCTTGGACATTAATCTTATTGCTGCTATGTTCGAGGAAAATGAAGAAAATTCGCTTGCTCAGGTATCAAAAATTTTTGTTCTTTCTCCTTGGTATTCAGACATTGTTTATGTACTCCAAAATTTGTCACCATTGCCGGGAATGGCTAAAAACAAAAGTAGGACACTGAAATTGAAGGTTGCAAAGTTTTGTATCATGAATAATGTGCTCTATTGGAAAGACCCCAGTGGTGTTTTGCTCAATTTTTTGGTTGAAGAAGAGGCGAAACAGGTTATGGAAGACTTTCATAAGGGAGATTGCGGAGGTCATCTTTTCTGGAAGACAACGGCTAACAAAATTTTGAGAGCAAGATATTATTGGCCAAATCTCTTTGCTGATATGTACAAAACTGTTAAAAGCTGTCATGAATGTCAAATTTTTCAAGGAAGGAGAAAATTGCAGCCTTTACCACTCAAGCCCATTGAAGTAAGTGCTCCATTTCAGCAGTGGGGTTTTGACTTCATTGGCGAGATCGATCATACTTGTTTAGCACAGCATAAATGGATTCTTACAGCGACGGACTATTTTACCAAATGGATTGAGGTGATTCCCAGTATGTAGGCCACAGATTTGGTAATCATTTCATTTCTTGGAAACAATATTTTGTCTCGTTTTGGTTGTTCAAATAAGTTGATCACTGATAATGCAGTAGCCTTTAAATGTAAAAGAATGATTGAATTTTGCGATAAGTATCAAATCACTTTGGGGTACTCAACCGCATATCATCCACAAGGCAATGGATTGGCCGAATCCTCAAATAAATCCTTGGTCAATATTATCAAAAAGCTACTGGAAATGAATAAGAAAAGTTGGCACAAGAAACTGGTTAATGCACTTTGGGCAGACAGAGTAAGTGAAAATAAATCTATAGGCATGTCCCTTTTTGAGCTCGTGTATGGGGTTGACACTGTATTTCCGACCTCTCTCACAGTTCAAGTGGTTAAACTTCTGCAGGAAGTTGGAAACGAAGATGATCATTTGCAACGAAGAATTAATCAAATGATCCATTTACAGCAGAATAGAGAGGAGGTTTTTCAGAACACTTTCAAGCTGCAAGACAGAATCAAGAAGATATATGATCGAAAGGCAAAAGCCGACAAGTTTCAAATAGAGGAAGTTGTGCTAAAATGGGACGCAAGAAACGAAGATAAAGGTAAGCATGGAAAGTTTGAGAATCTTTGGAAAGGTCCTTTCAGAATTGCTGCATATCGAGGCCAAAATGCTTTCCTTTTGGAAGAAATGAATAGAGAAGATTGTCCAGATGGGCTGGTCAATGGTCGGCTACTCAAACGGTACTATTTTTGAAATTTTTTCTGCTGTCATATGTATCACTGTACATACCGGTTGTTTAAATTTCATTGAAAGTGTGTGCTGTCATTGTTCTTTCAGTTTGGGGCTTGAGGTGAAGGCTATAAAGCTGAAGGTTGATTTCAGTTTTGGTTTGGTTTGTTTAAGTCAAGTCTTTCACTTGATTTCAGTCTTGAAATTGAGTCAGTCTTGAGTCAGATTTCAGTCTTGAAATTGAGTCAGTCTTGAGTCAGATTTTAGTCTTGAAATTGAGTTAGTCTTGAGTCAGATTTCAGCCTTGAGTCAGATTTCAGTCCTGAAATTGAGTCAAGAGTCTGGTTTTGGTTTTTCAAAGTTATTGACTCCATAGCCCAATTGACGAAGGCACTGCTTGCTTTCCCAAAAATCTGTAGTTCTTAACACATCCAAGTAGCTACCATCCCCATTGGAGCCAATGTTAGTGTCGGTATCTTCATCCCTCCGTCAGTGATCGAAATTATCTTGTTGCATTGCATATTAGGTATCTCACTCAGTGAGCTGCATTCCATTAGGAGCATGGATCATCTGACGGTTTTGGCCTTTTATACATTTTCCCTCATTTCCTTTACCTGTTGGCCCATTTTCATTCATCAAGATCATCTGCACTCACTTTTTGTCCTTAAATTTGTAAGAGTCATTTCTATGGTTTTCAGTCCCATTAGGTCTAGGGTTTCATCAATAAGGTCTTCAAAATTTCCAATAATGGTCAGAAGGCGCATGAGGAGGTTGAATAAAGTTCCATCACTAGAAAATTTTCATCATCACATGCCTAGAAATGTATTTTCCCTCAAAACTTTGTTTTGAGAAAAAATAGAGTATTTTTATCTTCTTATGTATAAATTTAATGTGATTTCATGTTCTCTCATTTGTAAATAATTTCAATGGCAACCCTGGTCACATTGTCAAACTTCAGCAAATTCTTTCCTTGCAAGGCAAACAAAGAGCAAGTCATTCAGTTAATCAGAGGCAAAATGAAGCAAACTGCCTAAAACAGAGTTTACAAAAAGTGTCAAAGGTAAACATTACAAAAGTGGGTCTTTTTGAAATGGAAAATTAAAGCCTTTGGTATATAAGTCATTTTTCATGTTGCAAAGGGCTCATTTGCATTCCAAGAAGAAAGAGTGAGCAAAGGAGAACCGTGATTGGAGAAAGGGAGCAGTTTGAAGGGAAATTCACAAGTTTCACGTGCGCGGCGCATTGGCTGAGTGGCGCGACGCATATAACCAGTGCGACGCATTGGGTCAGCCTCCACAGTGCAAGAAATACACTCGCGCGATGCACATAACCGGCGTGGTGCAGTGGGTTTATGGCGTGGCGCGTAGTGCTGCTAGTTATTTCAACAACGATTTCATTCAAAACCCTAATTCGCTCGGCTTCCTCCGGTCCAAAGTAAGTCAAAAAACCCCTCCAATGCCATAATGTGTGTCTTATGATATTTATGAGGATTTAATAAAAAAAATTTCAAACCCTACTTCCTTATTCAAGACATGATAGCCTAGGGTTTGTAAACTGGTTTTTGTGGTCATCACTCCCTCATCATTTAGTCCTTCACTGTTTTTCTAATTTCATCAACCCATTTCCCTATCCCCCATATCCCTAAATTCATCTACCCCTATCCAAATTCCCATTATCCCAAATCCTAGCTACAAAATTCCCAAACCCCAAATGCTATCCCAAAAGCCTAGAGACTGTCCCTAAAACCATTCAATTCCCCAAATTCCAATTGACAATATTCTCAACATTCCCCTTACCCTTTCCCTTCATAGTCCCTCACACACTTTCCTATACTTGGAAACAAAAGATAAAAGACACCTAAAATTCCTCATACTCATATAAGACAACACAAACTTTGGCAAACATGGAGACAAATTCCTCTTATGCCAGAGATGAAGAAACACACAATGACTCTCAAACTAAATTGCATGCACCAAGCAGACCTCACAAGAGTGGTAAACATGTACGGGAAGAGCCTACTTCACTTGCTAAGCTGCAGGCCTGCCCTCTTGTTATCACATGTTTTCAACAGTAGTCTTGTTATCATTTTTTTGAGATGATTTCTAGAGTCCAGTACCATCATGAGTTAGCCAGATTGTTTGTGCTTCATTTACATAATGGTCAAGTCACTTTTGCAGGTGTGACATTCACCTTGACACCTGAGTCTATCTCTCTAGCAACCGGTATTCCGAATGTCGGAGAGAAATGGAATAAAAGGCAGCAAGTTGACAGGGAACACTATGAGCCATACATCAAGCCTGGTTTTTGGAGACAACTCAGCAGAGTTTTTCCCTTTTGGTATCTAAAAGATTCATACGCTCCTTTGATGAAACTCATAATCAAATATTTCAGTTGTGAGGGTTGGTTTTCTCGCCTATATGCCTATCACATCAGATTGCTGATGCACTTTACCAGGGTGAGAATGATGAATCTCCCCTACTTCTTGTGCCGAAATATGGAGAAGATTACCAGCTTAGTGAAAAAGAAAACTCCTGAGCAGCAGTATAATAGTATCTATCATTTTTCACTCATTAAAATTGTGGTTATGCATCATCTTGGTTTGCAGGATATTTCATGGGAGGATTTCATTTCTCATGAGTTCTTCACAGCTCCTCAGGTACCTCCGGAAGCTTTTCATGAGACCGGTGGACCTTCACATCAGCAGGAGGGTCGCGAGACACAGACTGCTAGTGTGCTGGTGTTTTTCACCTATTAGAGGGGCACTATAAGTGTGTTTGCAGCAGCCAAGCGAGTATTATCTCCACCAGGGGTGGAAGGGGTCTCGCTTCTTCCATCAGTAGTGCAGGTATAGGACAAGGGAAAGAGGCCAATACATGATGAGGGGCCCTCAGGAGGGTAGGAGATTGATTTCATCCTCATTCAGGATGATGACACTGATTTGGGCTCACCAGGCTCAAAGCTTAAAGAGATCATTCGGGAGCAACGGGCGGATATCAATGATTAGTCGCGCAAATTGAAAAGAGCCCAGTGGATAATCAAATACCTTGAGCAAAGAAACAAGCAGCTAGAGGATTAGAAAATCATGATGGAGCTGCAAAACATATGTGCGAACCGACAAGCTGCTAAAAAGAGAAAAACCAAGATGACATCACTTGAGAAAGAAATTGAAGCTGATCGTGAAACTTGGCTTGAAAGGGTAAATATGCATTTGGAAAAGCTGTTGGAGAAAGCCAACAAGGAAAAGAACATGTTGAGGCCCATGGCCAATCATTATTGGGCGAGAAACCATGTTTGCAAGGCAAGAATCAAGATCTTGAAGGCCAAGTTGAAGAAGGCCTCAAAGCGTCGGAAAAGGCATGATAGACTTCAGATGTTGGGCGAGGCTTCCTTGGCCCAACACAGCACATAATGGAGGACACTCAGCCCAAATTTCAAAAAATTTGGGACATTTTTTTCATTTTTGGAATTTTTTGAGCTAAAAAAAAGACTTTTCTGCTCTAGGCGTCGCGCCACCTGGCGCGCTTTTGATAGGGGACTCTTTTTGATGAAAACTCATCATTTTTAGATTTTTCATGGAAAAATATGCATGCCTTCCTATGGAAAAAAAAATTTGACAGGTTTTGGGCTTCGAAAAGGGTAAAAAACACCCCAAAAATGACCTTTCTGCCCCTTTTTTGACACACAGGAAGCAGTGTTGGGAGAAATCAGTTTTGGAGGGGACGATGAAGGCCAAATTCAGAAATTCCACTTGTGTTGGAAAGTAGAAAGGCAGAAATTTCCAACAAGCCCACTTGGAGAAAATTTGGACACTGGGAAGGCCTCCAAAATCAGTTGCAAATAGGCACGACGCATAGGGAAATCAGGCGCGGCGCATTGGAGGATTTTGCCTATTTTTGACTCAGAAACTCTATTTTTCGCCTATTTTTTGATAGTTTGACTTTCTTAGTTCTAAATTTCAAAATCATGATGTAATTTAAATGTAATTTGATCGATCTTGATGTAATTTTGTTAAATTTTCACTCATGGAGGTAGATTCATCCATCAAAAAGTGATTTTCAACTGATTGAATCAGTTTCCTAGTATTTAGAGGCAAGTTGTTCCACTGCCTACTTTCTAGTTCTCAGTTTAGATTTTGTTGGAGCAGCTCCTAAACTCATGATCTCAACCTCTAGAAGCTAGGATGAGTGGTTTTTTGTCTATATCTTGTGGTTTTTCAGTCATTAGCATGGTTGGACTTTTGGGAATGCTTTGAGCATCATTGTACATTCATCTCTGTAGTTTGGCAAAGGAATAGACCAGGGTTTGCAACACTCTTTTGGACTCATGTGGCATTTTTCTTTGATAATGTGTTTCTCTCTGTAAATGTAAGTCTACTGGTGTTTATGTATACCATTTTCTCTCTTATTTCTCCTTAACTTAAACAAACAAGGATAAATGTAGAATTCATTAAAATCTGCAGTGCTCTACCAAGGGTTTGTTTAATTTTATATGTTTTTAGCTGTTTGGAGATGATCCTTGAATGTTTCTTGCCATCTTCAACTCGTCACCTTTCTAAGCTCTCCATTTCCTTCAAATTTAAAGTGTCAAATCAATTTCCTACCTTGACCCATTCAAATCTCTGCAAACTGGGCCTCATTTCCTAGACCCAAAATCTGCCTTTCCCTTTGATCCAAAAAAACACCCTTAAAATCAAATCAAACTCTTTTGCATATATACCTAGCCTAAAATCAGCCTTCATTCAAGTCATCTCAAGCCTCACTGATCATTTTTTGCTAAGATTGGCAAGGAGAGAGCCCTCTCCCGATCTGGTAGGGCTAGCTACCAGGTTAAGCATGGTTTGATGTTACCCTAGATTCTGCCTTTCTCAGCTTGAGGTAGATTTAGGCCATAACATAGTGGTGACCATACTAGGGAATAATATTTTTTGTTTGTTAGTGTTATTCATTTTATAAACTACAGACGGAGGCTGAAGTTAGCCAGGTAGCCTTCGAAACGATCTTGCTTTGCATTAGCGAAAGTAGATGAATGTTGCCTCAGTCAATCTCCGGTCTAGTCTTAGAAACGTAACATCTAACTTGCAAATTTCCCCAGTACTTCAGAAAATTATAGACTTTTTGGTGATGAGTTTAGAATATGATAAGCTAAACAAGTTGATTTTGTCTGTTTGATTTTTAGAAGTAATTCAACACACTGGCTTCCAGACGACACACCAGGTCAAATCCGGATCCCGATCCACCTCCTATGTATGAAAATCCAAATCTTATTCCGAGAATTCTTCGTCGAGAAAGTCGTGTGATTCTTGTGTTAAAATCTCATTCATGTCTTGTTGTTTTTTAGTATCTTGAAGATCTTGAGTTTGACGAACAATTTAAGTTGTCATTGTTTGAAACTAAGTATGAAAGTGTTGTTAGTTTTACTGTCCTAAATCCAGATTTTATCAAAGATCTTGAAATTGAAAAGGCCAATAGATCAATTGACAGTTATACCTTGAATCTTCATAATTCCATTGTGGCAACAAACATTCTTGAATTCATAGAGTCTGCATCTGCAACTCTTGGGTCATTTGCAATTGCATCGAGTTTAGAAATTCCTACCAAACCTTCTTTCATTCCCACCATTCTCGTGCAGCCTTCTATCTCTGATAAAAAATCTACAGTAGTGTCACCTCCATCCACACCAGATACACCTCATACATCAACTGCTCCGACTCCTCCCATATCCCCAAGACCGGTTGTAAATCCACCTAGAGCAATGGCTACCCGATTTGCACCCCTTGTGTTGCCTCAAAATTTGGATAACATGCTCGATGATTATCAAAGAAAAATTCCATTATTTGATGGTACCCCTCAAAATGTTACAGCTCAGAAACATGTGGATAGGATGACAGATTTCTTTGACCTTCATGAGATTGATGCAGAAAATGTGACAATGAGACTGTTTGTACAAACCTTTGGAGGTGAAGTAAGAAAGTGGTTCAGAGCTTTTCCGATGGGTAGTATTACTACATTGGCTAATCTTCAGAGACAATTCTTGGATCGATGGGAAGTGAAGAAAAATCCTCTTTAGATCCTTTCTGAATATGAGAATATCAAATGGAACATTGGTGAGTCTGTTCAAGATTATTGTATTAGATTCAATTCTATTTACAATGCAATTCCTGCTGATATAAAGCCACCTATGGGGTTGGCTTTGTTTAAGTTTCCAGATGGCTTCGATCCTGACATGGCCTATCAATTAAGAGAAAGAGATCCGGCCACTTTGGAAGACATGCAAAAAATTGCAATCAGCGTTGAAGCAAATATGCTTGCCAAGAGAGCTAGAACGAGAGCTGAAAAGAAGGTAATAGTAAAGGAAGAGGTTTCCACTTCAGATCAAGTGCTTCGAAAGATGGAACAAATGTTTGACAGATTGACGATTGACAAGTCTAAATCGAAAATAAGAAATCCTAATTTTCATGGCCAGTAGCAACCACAATTTAGAATCAAGTAAAGAGAGAAATGAGTACAAGACCAAGCAGTACAGCAGCAAGTGAAGACACCCTTACAGCAGAATTTTGTAGATGGTCCGGAATCAGATGATGAGGATAATATAATTGGAGAAGAGAATAATTTCTTTACACCTGATGATATGCCAATTTTTATCACTGAAGACGAGGAGTATTCCGAGAACTCAACTGTACAAAGGGACGATAATTTCATCTTGGCGAATGAAACAGTTCTTGAAGAAGAGTCTGATGAATATCAGAGAGGGTACATGAATGCATTGACAGCCCAGCAGCGACAATATTCACTCAGAAGTAGAGATGTACCCATTAATCCAATTCAAAAAAGAAAGGAAGCGGCAGCACAAAGAATGATCCACTCGTTGTGCAGAAAAAGGGAAAAGAGACAGCTGATCCCACCACTAGAAAACCACCATTAGCAAATGAAAGATCCAATCAGCCAAATATATCAAAGGAGAAAAATGAAAAGAAGGATGTCCTAGCTAAAGAGGTAGAGAAAAATTCAGTTTTTAACTTATAAAATTAAATTGCTAAGTTAAAAGTATTCATTCCTTTGACTGAATTGATGA
The DNA here is from genome assembly GCA_034641835.2 of Pinus albicaulis. NCBI lineage: Eukaryota > Viridiplantae > Streptophyta > Pinopsida > Pinales > Pinaceae > Pinus > Pinus albicaulis. The sequence goes on along the minus strand of CM076582.1, from coordinate 177,624,741 downwards.
AGAATAGCAGCTATAAGGGTCAGGTGTCTAAGATTTTGAGTTTAGATCCATTATATGATATGGTAAACGTGGAAGATGATCGACCTGAGTTGATTTTTGGTCCAACATTGGATGGTGAGTCTCAAGATAGTGATGTACCTCCTTTTTACATCAGCCTTAGATGTACGACTATGTGTTACACAATGCTATGTTTGATTTCGGAGCCTCTCATAATCTCATGCCTAAGGCAATCATGGAGAAATTGGGATTGGATATCACCAGAAAGTATCATGACCTTTACTCTTTCGATTCTAGTAGAGTAAGATGCATTGGTCTTATCAAATATTTGGTGGTCAGTTTGGATCAGATTCCGACTAAAAATGTTTTGATGGATGTGGTTGTGGCGGATATTCCTCCTAGATTTGGCATGCTTCTTTCTAGATCTTGGGGAGCGAAACTTAAAAGGACATTGCAGCTTGATTTATCCTATGCTACTATTCCCGTGTTTGGTCAGATGAGGAAATTATACCGAGAGAAAAAGATGAAGTATATGATTACTAGCAAGGAGAAACTAGTAAATCATCCAATCAACTATGTACATACTAATTTAGAATCATTTGTTTTATATTCAGATAGCTTTAATGATGTAGATAGAAAATTAATTGAAGTAGAAGACATTCCGGAAATCACTGAAAATTTTAGAGAGGTCCTAAAGAAAGAGAGATAGATACTTGGTAGTACCGATGAGCAATCAGCCTCCCGACAGCAGCAAAATGTTAATGGACAACAAGGAGAAGTAAAAGAGCAAACATAATTTCAGCATTTGGAAGAGGAAGAAGCTAGTTTGTGGACCATGGATTTTGATGGTGTGGTAGGAAGAGACGGTGCAGGAATTGGCATTTGGATACACAGCCCTGTTTCCTACCCAAACAAAGTGCCAAGTAATGTAAGGGTCTTTTCTTATAAATTGGCTTTTGATTGTTCAAATAATGAGGCTGAATATGAAGCTTTAATTGCTGGTTTGAAAATTATTAGAAAGTTAAATGCCAAAAGAATTGCGGTGTATGGCGACTCTGAGTTAGTTATCAAACAAGTGAAAGGTGAATATCAAGCTAAGCATCCTCGAATGCGGGCCTACCGCAATGCGGTACTAGATATCTTGAGATTGTTTTCAGATTATACTTTGACATGTGTCCCTCGTATTTAGAATGGCACTGCAGATGCAGTTGCAACAACAACAAGTAATTTGAAAATTTCGATGAATTCAAGCAACAAATTTGAAATTCATGTGAAGCATCATCCGACTATCCCTAACAATGAAAGGTATTGGAAAGTGTTTCAAGATGATAAAGAAATTGATGAATTTCTGCAAAATGAAGGTAAATTCAAGGACACTTCTATTGATGGGTAGCATGATGATGGCGAGGCGGATGTAGAAGTCAATTAGATGGAAGTTTTGCAGCTCAAAGACAATGTTATTCGTAAAGGTCTAATACCTTTAGAGGAAATTTTCGACCAAGATGATGTAGCTCGAAAACCGAGCTTGCTGCCAATCGAGAAAGGAGTTGAGGATGTGAACATTGGATCAGCAGAAAATCATAAAATGGTGAAATTGTCTAAGGCATTTCCCCCACAGGTAAAAGCAAAGTATGTCAGTTTATTATCTTCTTTTGTTGATGTATTTTCTTGGGACTATTCAGATTTGACGACATATGATACAAACATAATTTAGCATACCATTCTGATCAAGCCAAATCAAAAGCCCTTTCGACAGAAGCTAAGAAGAATAAATCCAAAGTTGCTGCCCTCAATAGAGAAGGAAGTGAATTGGTTGTACAAGGCTGGTATCATCGTCACCATAGTATTTTCAGATTGGATTTCTAATTTGGTGCCCATGCGCAAGAAAACAGGTGATATTCTCTTATGTATTGATTTTAGGAATCTGAATAAAGTGTCTTTGAAAGAAAACTATCCATTGCCCAAAATGGATCACATACTTCAGCGAGTAGTTGGAGTATCCCGCATGTCGCTGCTCGATGTTTATTCTGGTTATAACCAAATTCTGGTCCATGAGGATGCTAGAGATAAAATAGCATTCACCACTCCGTGGGGAACATTTCATTACAATAAAATGCCTTTTGGATTGAAGAATGCTGGTGCGACGTTTCAACGAGCAATGGATATGGAATTTGCAAATGAAATGGATGTCTTTCTAGTTATTTATCTTGATGACTTGACAGTGTTTTCTAATTCAGATGAAGAGCACCTTTATCATTTGAAGATTGTATTTCAGCGGTGTATAAAATATGGTGTATCTCTCAATCCAAAGAAGAGTCCGTTTGCGATGGATGAAGGCAAGCTTCTTGGTCATATTATATAAAAAGATGGCATCTGCATTGATCCTGCCTGAGTGGAAGCCATTCAGAAAATTGAACTTCCCTGAAATAAAAATGAGATCCAATCTTTCAATGGTAAGATGAATTTCTTACGTCGCTTTGTACCCAATCTTGTAGAACATTTAAGGGAAATCACAAACATGCTAAAGAAAGATAGTGTAGTGAAGTGGAATGAGGAAGCAATAAAGTCTTTCAATTTGGTGAAATTGGCCCTTTCTTCAGCTCCGGTTTTTATCAGCCCGGACTATACTCAGGAGTTCATTTTTTTTTCATTTGCCTCAGATCATACTATGGCAGCAGTCTTGATGCAAAAAAGAGACCAGCTTGAGAAACCAATAGCATTTTTCAGCAGAACCATAAGGGATGCAGCTTTAAAGTACAATACTATTGAGAAGCAAGCTCTTGCCTTGGTAAAAACATTGAAAGATTTTCGAGTTTATATTCTGCATTCGCACATCATTGCTTATGTTCCTAATGCTGCTATTAAAGATGTTTTAGTGCAAACAGATCCAGAAGGGAGACGAGGCAAATGGATTGCAGCCTTGTCGGAATATGACGTGGAGATTAAACCTACAAAGCTCATCAAAGGACAGGGGCTGGCTAAGTTAATGGCTGAGTCAAATTTGCATGCCTTGGACATTAATCTTATTGTTGCTATGTCCGAGGAAAATGAAAAAAGTTCGCTTGCTCAGGTATCAGAAATTTTTGTTCTTTCTCCTTGGTATTCAGACATTGTTTATGTACTCCAAAATTTGTCACCACCGCCGGGAATGGCTAAAAAAAAAGTAGGACACTGAAATTGAAGGCTGCCAAGTTTTGTATCATGAATAATGCACTCTATTGGAAAGACCCCAGTGGTGTTTTGCTCAATTTTTTGGTTGAAGAAGAGGCGAAACAGGTTATGGAAGACTTTCATAAGGGAGATTTCAGAGGTCATCTTTTCTGGAAGACAATGGCCAACAAAATTTTGAGAGCAGGATATTATTGGCCAAATCTCTTTGCTGATGTGTACAAAACTGTTAAAAGCTGTCATGAATGTCATATTTTTCAAGGAAGGAGAAAATTGCAGCTTTTATCGCTCAAGCCCATTGAATTAAGTGCTCCATTTCAGCAGTGGGTTTTTGACTTCATTGGCGAGGTCCATCCTACTTCTTTAGTGCAGCATAAATGGATTCTTATAGCAACAGACTATTTTACCAAATGGATTGAGGCTTTTCCCACTAGGCAGGCCACATATTTGGTAATCATTTCATTTATTGAGAACAATATTTTGTCTCGTTTTGGCTGTCCAAATAAGTTGATCACTGATAATGCAACAGCCTTTGAATCTAAAATAATGACTGAATTTTGCGATAAGTATCAAATCACTTTGGGGAACTCAACCGCATATCATCCACAAGGCAACAGATTGGTTGAATCCTCAAATAAATCCTGGGTCAATATTATCAAAAAGCTGTTGGAAATGAACAAGAAAAGTTGGCACAAGAATATGGTTAATGCACTTTAGGCAGACAGAGTAAGTCAAAAGAAATCTACAGGCATGTCCCCTTTTGAGCTCGTGTATGGGGTTGACACTGTATTCCTGACCTCTCTCATAGTTCTAGTGATTAAAATTCTGCAGGAAGCTGGCAGCAAAGATGATCATTTGCAACGAAGAATTAATCAAATGATCCATTTATAACAGATTAGAGAGGAGGTTTTTCAGAACACTTTCAAGCTGTAGGAGAGAATCAAGAAGATATATGATCGAAAGGCAAAAGTAGACAAGTTTCAAATAGAGGAGGTTGTGCTAAAATGGGATGTGAGAAACGAAGATAAAGGTAATCATGGAAAGTTTGAGAATCTTTGGAAAGGACGTTTCAGAATTGCTGCATATCAAGGCCAAAATGCTTTCCTTTTGAAATAAATGAATGGAGAAGATTGTCCAGGTGGGCCGGTCAATGGTCGGCTACTCAAATGGTACTATTTTTGAAATGTTTTCTGCTATCATATGTATCACTGTACATACCGGTTGTTTAAATTTAATTACAAGTGTGTGCTTTCATCGTTCTTTCAGTTTCGGGCCCGAAGTGAAGGCTATAAAGCTGAAGGTTGATTTCAGTTTTCGTTTGGTTTGTTTGAGTCAAGTCTTTCACTCGATTTCAGTCTTGAAATTGAGTCAGTCTTGAGTCAGATTTCAGTCTTGAAATTGAGTCAGTCTTGAGTCAGATTTCAGTCTTGAAATTGAGTCAGTCTTGAGTCAGATTTCAGTCCTGAAATTGAGTCAGTCTTGAGTCAGATTTCAGTCCTAAAATTGAGTCAAGAGTCTGGTTTTGGTTTGCCAAAGTTATTGACTCCATAGCCCAATGGACGAAGGCACTGCCTGCATTCCCGGAAAACTGTAGTTCTTGGAACCTCCAAGGAGCTACCATCCCCATTGGAGCCAATGTTAGTGTCGGTATCTTCATCCCTCCGTCAGTGATCAAAATTCTCTTGTTGCATTGCATATTAGGTGTCTCACTTAGTCAGCTGCATTCCATTAGAAGCATGGATCATCTGATGGTAGTGGCCTTTTAAACATTTTCCCTCATGTCCTTTACCTGCTGGCCCATTTTCATTCATCAAGATCATCTGCACTCACTTTTTGTCCTAAATTTGTAAGAGTCATTTCTAGGGTTTTCAGTCCCATTAGGTCTAGGGTTTCATCAATAAGGTCTTCAAAATTTCCAATAATGGTCAGTAGGTGCATGAGGAGGTTGAATAAATTTCCAGCACTAGAAAAGTTTCATCATCATATGCCTAGAAATGTATTTTCCCTCAAAACTCTGTTTTGAGAAAAAATAGAGTATTTTATATTTTTATGTATAAATTTAATGTAATTTCATGTTCTCTTATTTGTAAATAATTTCAATGGCAACCCTGGTCACCTTGTCAAAATTCAGCAAAATCATTCCCTGCAAGGCAAACAAAGAGCAAGTCATTCAGTTAATCAGAGGAAAAATGAAGCAAACTACCTAAAACAGAGTTTAAAAAAAGTGTCAAAGGTAAACATTACAAAAGTGGGTTTTTTTTGAAATGGAAAAGTAAAGCCTTTGGTATATAAGTCATTTTTCATGTTGCAAAGGGCTCATTTGCATTCCAAGAAGAAAGAGTGAGCAAAGGAGAACCGTGATTGGAGAAAGGGAGCAATTTGAAGGGAAATTCACAAGTTTCAGGTGCGCGATGCATTGGCTAAGTGGCGCGACGCATATAACCAGCGCGACGCATTGGGTCGGCCTCCACAGCGCAAGAAATACACTCGCGCGATGCACATAACCGGCGTGGCGCATTGGGTTTGTGGCACGACACGTAGGGTTGCTAGTTATTTTAACCACGTTTTCATTCAAAACTCCAATTCGCTTGGCTTCCTCCAGTCCAAAGTAAGTCAAACAACCCCTACAATGCCATAATGTGTGTCTTATGATGTTTATGAGGGTTTAATAAAAAAAATTTCAAACCCTACTTCCTTATTCAAGACATGATAGCCTAGGGTTTGTAAACTGGTTTTTGTGTTCATCACTCCCTCATCCTTTATTCCTTCACTGTTTTTCTAATTTCATCAACCCATTTCCCTATCCCCCATATCCCTAAATTCATCTACCCCTATCCCAATTCCCATTATCCCAAATCCTAGCTACAAAATTCCCAAACCCAAAATGCTATCCTAAAAGCCTAGAGACTGTCCCTAAAACCATTCAATTCCCAAAATTCCAATTGACAATATTCCCAACATTCCCCTTACCGTTTCCCTTCATAGTCCCTCACACACTTTCCTACACTTGGCAACAAAAGATAAAAGACACCTAAAATTCCTCATACTCATCTAAGACAACACAAACTTTGGCAAACATGGAGACAAATTCCTCTTTTGACAGAGATGGAGAAACACACAGTGACTCTCAAACTGAATTGCATGCACCAAGGAGACCTCACAATAGTGGTAAACATGTACGGGAAGAACCTACATCACTTGCTAAGCTGTAGGCCTTCCCTCTTGTTATCACATGTTTTCAACAACAGTCTTGTTATCAGTTTTATGAGATGATTTCTAGAGTCCAGTACCATCATGAGTTGGCCAGATTTTTTGTGCTTCATTTACATAATGGCCAAGTCACTCTTGCAGGTGTGACATTCACCTTGACACCCGAGTCTATCTCTCTAGCAACCGGTATTCCAAATGTCAGAGAGCAATGGAATAAAAGGCAGCAAGTTGATAGGGAACACTATGAGCCATACATCAAGCCTGGTTTTTTAAGACAACCTAGCAGAGTTTTTCCCTTTCGGTATCTGAAAGATTCATACGCTCCTTTGATGAAACTCATAATCAAATATTTCAGTTGTGAGGGACGGTTTTCTCGCCTATATGCCTATCACATCAGATTGCTGATGCACTTTACCAGGGTGAGAATGATGAATCTCCCCTAATTCATGTGCTGAAATATTGAGAAGATGACCAGCTTAGTGCAAAAGAAAACTCCTGAGTAGCAGTATAACAGTGTCTATCATTTTGCACTCATCAAAATTGTGGTTATGCATCAACTTGGTTTGCAGGATATTTCATGGGAGGATTTCATTTCTCATGAGTTCTTCACAGCTCCTCAAGTACCTCCGAAAGCTTTTCATGAGACTGGTGGACCTTCACATCAGCAGGAGGGTCATGAGACACAAACTGCTAGTGTGTCGGTGTTTGTCACCTATCAGAGGGGCACTAGAAGGTTGTTTGCAGCTGCCAAGCGAGTATTATCTCCACCAGGGGTGGAAGGGGTCTCGCTTCTTCCATCAGCAGTGTAGGTATAGGACAAGGGAAAGAGGCCAATACATTATGAGGGGCCTTCAGGAGGGTAGGAGACAGATTTCATCCTCATTCAGGATGATGACACTGATTTGGGCTCACCAAGCTCAACGCTTAAAGAGATCATTCAGGAGCAACGGGCAGATATCAATGATTAGTCCCTGAAATTGAAAAGAGCACAGTGGATAATCAAATACCTTGAGCAAAGAATCAAGCAGCTAGAGGATCAGCAAACCATTAGGGAGTTGAAAAATATACGTGAGAACCAGCAAGCTGCTAAAAAGAGCAAAACCAAGATGGCATCACTTGAGCAAGAAATTGAAGTTAATCGTGAAAATTGGCTTGAAAGGGTAAATATGCATTTGGAAAAGCTATTGGAGAAAGCCAACAAGGAAAAGAACATGTTGAGGCACATGGCCAATCATTATTGGGTGAGAAACCATGTTTGCAAGGCAAGAATCAAGATCTTGAAGGCCAAGTTGAAGAAGGCCTCAAAGCGTCGGAAAAGGCATGATAGACTTCAGATCTTGGGTGAGGCTTCCTTGGCCCAGCATAGCACATAATGGAGGACACTCAGCCCAAATTTCAAAAAAATTGGGACATTTTTTCATTTTTGGAATTTTTGAGCTTAAAAAACAGACTTTTTTGCTCTATGCGTCGCGCCACCTGGCACGCGCTTTTGATAGGGGACTCTTTTTGATGCAAACTCAGAATTTTTGGATTTTTCATGGAAAAATATGCATGGCTTCCTATGGCCAAAAAATTTTGACAGGTTTTGGGCTTCCAAAAGGGTCAAAAACACCCCAAAAATGACCTTTCTGCCCCTTTTTTTACACACATGAAGCAGTGTTTGGGGAAATCAGCTTTGGAGGGGAAAATGAAGGCCAAATTCAGAAATTCCACTTGTGTTGGAAAGTAGACAGGTTGAAATTTCCAACAAGCCCACTTGAGGAAAATTTGGACACTGGGTAGGCCTCCAAAATCAGTTGCAAATCAGGCGTGGCGCATTGGAGGATTTTTCCTATTTTTGACTTAGAAACTTTGTTTTTCGCCTAGTTCTTGACAGTTTGACTTTCTTACTTCTAAATTTCAAACTCATGATGTAATTTAAATGAAATTTGATGGATATTGATGTAATTTTGTTAAATTTTCACTCATGGAGGTAGATTCATCCATCAAAAAGTGATTTGCAACTGAATGAATCAGTTTCTTAGTTTTTAGAGGCAAGCTGTTCCACTGCTTGTTTTCTAGTTCTCAGTTTAGATTTTATTGGAGCAGCTCCTAAAATCATGAGCTCGACCTCTAGAAGCTAGGACGAGTGGTTGTTTGTCTATATCTTGTGGTTTTTCAGTCATTAGCATGGTTGGAATTTTGGGAATGCTTTGAGCATCATTGTACATTCATCTCTGCAGTTTGGCAAAGGAATAGACCAAGGTTTGCAACACTCTTTTGGATTCATTTGGATTTTTTCTTTGAAAGTGTGTTTCTCTCTGGAAATGTAAGTCTAATAGTTTTTATGTATACCATTTTCTCTCTTATTTCTTCTTAACTTAAACAAACAAGGATAAAGGTAGAATTCATTAAAATTTGCAGTGCTCTACCAAGGGTTTGTTTAATTTTCTATGTTTTCAGCTGTTTGGAGAGGATCCTTGAAGGTTTCTTACCCTCTTCAACTTTTCACCTTTCTCAACTCTCCATTTCATTCAAATTTAAAGTGTCAAATCAATTTCCTACCTTGCCCCATTCAGATCTCTACAAACTGGGCCTCATTCCCCAGACCCAAAATCTACCTTTCCCTTTGATCCAAAAAAACACACTTAAAATAAAATCAAACTCTTTTGCATATATACCTAGCCTAAAATCAGCCTTCATTCAAGTCATCTCAAGCCTCACTGATCATTTTTTGCTGAGATTGACAAGGAGAGATCCCTCTCCCGATCTTGTAGGGCTAGCTACCAGGTTAAGCGTGGTTTGATGTTACCTTAGATTCTTCCTTTCTCAGCCTGAGGTAGATTTAGGCCATAACATAGTGGAAACCATACTAGGGAATAATATTGTTTATTTTTTAGTGTTATTCATTTTATAAACTACAGACGGAGCCTGAAGTTAGCCAGGCAGCCTTCGAAATGCTCTTGATTTGCATTAGCGAAAGTAGATGAATGTTGCTTCAGTCAATCTCCGGTCTAGTCTTATAAACGTAACATCTAACTTGCAAATTGCCCCAGTACTTCAGAAAATTATAGTCTTTTTGGTGATGAGTTTAGAATCTGATAGGCTGAACAAGTTGATTTTTTCCGTTTGATTTTTAGAAATAATTCAACACACTGGCTTCCAGACGACACACCAGGGAAAATTCGGATCCCGATCCACCTCCTATGTATGAAAATCCAAATCTTATTCTGAGAATCCTTCGTCAAGAAAGTCTTGTGATTCCTGTGTTCAAATCTCATTCATGTCCTGTTGTTTTTGAGTATCTTGAAGATCTTGAGTTTGACGAACAATTTGAGTTATCATTGTTTGAAACTAAGTCTGAAAGTGTTGTTAGTTTTACTGTCCTAAATCCAGATTTTATCAAAGATCTTGAAATTGAAAAGGCCAATAGATCAATTGAAAGTTATATCCTAAATCTTTAGAATTCCATTGTGGCAAAAAACATTCTTGAATTCATAGAGTCTGCATCTGCAACTCTTGGGTCATTCGCAATTGCATCTAGTTCAGAAATTCCTACCGAGCCTCCTTTCATTCCCACCATTCCCGTGCAACCTTCTATCTCTGATCAAAAATCTACAATAGTTTCACCTCCATCCACACCACATACACCTCATACATCAATTGTTCCGACTCCTCCCATATCCTCAAGACCGGTTGTAAATCCACCTAGAGCAATGGCTGCCCAATTTGCACCCCTTGTGTTGCCTCAAAATTTGGATAACATGCTCGCTGATTATCAATGAAAAATTCCATTTTTTGATGGCACCCCTCAAAATGTTACAGCTCAGTAACATGTGGATAGGATGAGAAATTTCTTTGACCTTCATGATATTGATGCGGAAAATGTGACAATGAGACTGTTTGTACAAACCTTTGGAGGTGAAGTAAGAAAGTGGTTCAGAGCTTTGCCGGTGGGTAGTATTACTACATTGGCTAATCTTCAGAGACAGTTCTTGGATCGATGGGAAGTGAAGAAAAATACTCTTCAGATCCTTTCTGAATATGAGAATATCAAACGAAACATTGGTGAGTCTGTTCAAGATTATTGTATTAGATTCAATTCTGTTTACAATGCAATTCCTGCTGATATAAAGCCACCTATGGGGTTGGATTTGATTAATTTTCCGGATGGCTTCGATCCTGACATGGCCTATCAATTAAGAGAAAGAGATCCAGACACTTTGGAAGACATGCATAAAATTGCAGTCAGCGTTGAAGCAAATCTGCTTGCCAAGAGAGCTAGAACGAGAGTTGAAAAGAAGGTAACAATAAAGGAAGAGGTTTCCACTTCAGATCAAGTGCTCCGAAAGATGGAACAAATGTTTTACAGATTGACGATTGACAAATATGAACCGCAAATCAGAAATCCTAATTTTCATGGCCATCAGCAACCACAATTTAGAATCAATTAAAGAGAGAAATGATTACGAGACCAAGTAGTACAGCAGCAAGTGAAGACACCCTTACAACAGAATTTTGTAGATGGTCCGGAATCAGATGATGAGGATAATATAATTTGAGAAGAGAATCATTTCTTTACACCTGATGATATGCCAATTTTTATCACTGAAGACGAGGAGTATTCCAAGAACTCAGCTGTACAAAGGGACAAGAATTTCATCTTGGCGAATGAAACAGTTCTTGAATAAGAGTCTGATGAATATTAGAGAAGGTACACGAATGCCTTGATAGCCCAATAGTGACAATATTCACTCAGAAGTAGATATGTACCCATTAATCCAATTCAAAAAAGAAAGGAAGTGACAGCACCAAAGAATGATCCACTCGTTGTGCAGAAAAAGGGAAAAGAGACAGCTGATCCCACCACTAGAAAACCACCATCAGCAAATGAAATATCCAATCAGTCAAATATATCAAAGGATAAAACTGAAAAGAAGGATGTCCCAGCTAAAGAGGTAGAGAAAACTTCAATTTTTAACTTAGAAAATGAAATTTCTAAGTTAAAAGTATCCATTCCTTTGACTGAATTGGTGAAAAATAGAAGCTATAAGGGTCAGGTGTCTAAGATTTTGAGTTTAGATCCATTATCTGATATGGTAAACATGGAAGATGATCGACCTGAGTTTATTTTTGGTCCAACATTGGATGGTGAGTCTCAAGATAGTGATGTACCTCCTTTTTACATCAGCCTTAGGTTGCATGACTATGTGTTACACAATGCTATGTTTGATTTCGGAGCCTCTCATAATCTCATGCCTAAGGCAATCATGGAGAAATTGGGATTGGATATCACCAGAAAGTATCATGACCTTTACTCTTTCGATTCTAGTAGAGTAAGATGCATTGGTCTTATCAAAGATTTGGTGGTCAGTTTGGATCAGATTCCGACTAAAAATGTTTTGATGGATGTGGTTGTGGCAGATATTCCTCCTAGATTTGGCATGCTTCTTTCCAGATATTGGGGAGCAAAACTTAAAGGGAAATTGCAGCTTGATTTCTCCTATGCTACTATTCCCGTGTTTGGTTAGATGAGGAAATTATATCGAGAGAAAAAGATGAAGTATATGATTACTAGCAAGGAGAAATGGGTAAATCATCCAATCAACTATGTACATACTGATTTAGAATGATTTGTTTTATATTCAGATAGCTTTAATGATGTAGATATCCAATTAATTGAAGTAGAAGACATTCCGGAAATCACTGAAAATTTTAGAGAGGTCTTAAAGAAAGAGAGACAGAGACTTGATAGTACCGATGAGCAATCAACCTCCCGACAACAGCAAAATGTTGATGGACAACAAGGAGAGGTAAAAGAGAAAACATAATTTCAGCATTTGGAAGAGGAAGAAGTTGGTTTGTGGACCATGGATTTTGATGGCGTGGTAGGAAGAGATAGTGCTGGAATTGGCATTTGGATACGCAGCCCTGTTTCCTCCCCAAACAAAGTGCCAAGTAATGTAAGGGTCTGTTCTTATAAATTGGCTTTTGATTGTTCAAATAATGAGACTGAATATCAAGCTTTAATTGCTGGTATGAAAATTCTTAGAAAGTTAAATGCCAAAAGAATTGCATTGTATGGTGACTTCGAGTTAGTTATCAAACAAGTGAAAGGTGAATATCAAGCTAAGCATCCTAGAATGCGGGCCTACCGTAATGCGGTACTAGATATCTTGAGATTGTTTTCAGATTATACTTTGACATGTGTCCCTCATATTCAGAATGGCATTGCAGATGCACTTGCAACAGCAGCAAGTAATTTGAAAATTCCAATGAATTCAAGCAACAAATTTGAAATTCATGTGAAGCATCATCTGACTGTCCCTGACAATCAAAGGTATTGGCAAGTGTTTCAAGATGATAAAGAAATTGATGAATTTCTGCAAAATGAAGGTAAATTCAAAGACACTTCTATTGATGGGGAGCATGATGATGGCGAGGCGGATGTAGAAGTCAATCAGATGGAAGTTTTGCAGCTCAAAGACAATGTTATTCCTAAAGGTATAATACCTTTAGAGGAAATTTTTGACCAAGATGATGTAGCTCGAAAATTGAGCTTGCTGCCAACCGAGAAAGGAGATGAGGATGTGAACATTGGATCAGCAGAAAATCATAAAATGGTGAAATTGTCTAAGGCATTTCCCCCACAGGTAAAAGCAAAGTATGTCAGTTTATTATCTTCTTTTTCTGATGTATTTGCTTGGAATATTCAGATTTGAAGACATATGATACAAATATAATTCAGCATACCATTCCGATCAAGCCAAATCAAAAGCCCTTTCGACAGAAGCTAATAAGAATAAATCCAAAGCTGCTGCCCTCAATAGAGAAGGAAGTGAATCAGTTGTACAAGGTTGGTATCATCGTCCCCATAGTATTTTCAAATTGGATTTCTAATTTAGTGCCCATGCGCAAGAAAACAGGTGAGATTCGCTTATGTATTGATTTTAGGAATCTGAATAAATTGTCTTTGAAAGACAGCTATCCATTGCCCAAAATGGATCACATACTTCAGCGAGTAGTTGGAGCATCCCGCATGTCGCTGCTCAATGGTTATTCTGGTTATAACCAAATTCTGGTCCATGAGGATGACAGAGATAAAATAGCGTTCACCACTCCGTGGGGAACATTTCATTATGCTAAAATGCCTTTTGGATTGAAGAATGCTGGTGCGACGTTTCAAAGAGAAATGGATATGGAATTTGCAAATGAAAAGGATGTCTTTCTAGTTATTTATCTTGATGACTTGATAGTGTTTTCTAATTCAGATGAAGAGCACCTTTATCATTTGAATATTGTATTTCAGCGGTGTAGAAAATATGGTGTATCTCTCAATCCAAAGAAGAGTCTGTTTTCCATGGATGAAGGCAAGCTTCTCGGTCATATTATATAAAAAGATGGCATCTGAATTGATCCTGCTCGAGTGGAAGCCATTCAGAAAATTGATCTTCCCCGAAATAAAAAGGAGATCCAATCTTTCAACGGTAAGATGAATTTATTACATCGCTTTGTACCCAATATTGTAGAACATTTAAGGGAAATCACAAACATGCTCAAGGAAGATAGTCTAGTGAAGTGGACTAAGGAAGCAATAAAGTCTTTCAATTTGGTGAAATTGGCCCTTTCTTCAGCTCTGGTTTTGATCAGCCCAGACTATACTCAGGAGTTCATTTTGTTTTCATTTGCCTCAGATCATACTATGGCAGCAGTCTTGATGCAGAAAAGAGACCAACTTGAGAAACCAATAGCATTTTTCAGCAGAACCATAAGGGATGCAGCTTTAAAGTACAATATTATTGAGAAGCAAGCTCTTTCCTTGGTAAAAGCATTGAAATATTTTTGAGTTTATATTTTTCATTCGCACATCACTGCTTATGTTCCTAGTGCTGTTGTTAAAGATGTTTTAGTGAAAACAGATCCAGAAGGGAGATGAGGCAAATGGATTGCAGCCTTGTTGGAATATGATGTGGAGATTAAACCTACAAAGCTCATAAAAGGAAAGGGGCTGGCTAAGTTAATGGCTAAGTCAAATTCGCATGCCTTGGACATTAATTTTATTGCTTCTATGTCCGAGGAAAATGAAGAAAGTTCGCTTGCTTAGGTATCAGAAATTTTTGTTCTTTCTCCTTGGTATTCAGACATTGTTTATGTACTCCAAAATTTGTCACCACCACCGGGAATGGCTAAAAACAAAAGTAGGACACTAAAATTGAGGGCTGCCAAGTTTTGTATCATGAATAATGTGCTCCATTGGAAAGACCCCAGTGGTGTTTTGCTCAATTGTTTGGTTGAAGAAGAGGCGAAACAGGTTATGGAAGACTTTCATAAGGGAGATTGCGGAGGTCATATTTTCTGGAAGACAATGGCCAAAAAAATTTTGAGAGCAGGATATTATTGGCAAACTCTCTTTGCTGATGTGTAAAAAACTGTTAAAAGCTATCATGAATGTCAGATTTTTCAAGGAAGGAGAAAATTGCAGCCTTTACCGCTCAAGCCCATTGAATTAAGTGCTCCATTTCAGCAGTGGGGTTTTGACTTCGTTGGCGAGATCCATCCTACTTCTTTAACGCAGCATAAATGGATTCTTACAGCGAGAGGCTATTTTACCAAATGGATTGAGGAGATTCCCACTAGGCAGGCCACAGATTTGGTAATCATTTCATTTCTTGAAAAAAATATTTTGTCTTGTTTTGGCTGTCCAAATAAGTTGATGACTGATAATGCAACAACCTTTAAATGTAAAAGAATGATTGAATTTTGCGATAAGTATAAAATCACTTTGGGGCACTCAACCACATATCATCCACAAGGAAACGGATTGGCCGAATCCTCAAATAAATCCTTGGTCAATATTATCAAAAAGCTGCTGGAAATGAACAAGAAAAGTTGGCACAAGAAATTGGTTAATGCACTTTGGGCATACAGAGTAAGTAAAAAAAAATCTATAGGTATGTCCCCTTTTGAGCTCATGTATGGGATTGACACTGTATTCCCGACCTCTCTCGTAGTTCCAGTGGTTAAAATTTTGCAGGAAGTTGGCAGGGAAGATGGTCATTTGCAACGAAGAATTAATCAAATGATCCATTTACAACAGACTAGAGAGGAGGTTTTTCAGAACACTTTCAAGCTGCAAGAGAGAATCAAGAAGATATATGATCGAAAGGAAAAAGTAGACAAGTTTCAAATAGAGGAAGCTAAAGTAAAATGGAACGCGAAATGAAGATAAAGGTAATCATGGCAAGTTTGAGAGAGGAATTTGTGCTAAAATGGGATGCGAGAAACGAAGATAAAGGTAAGCATGGAAAGTTTGAAAATATTTGGAAATGACCTTTCAGGATTGCTACATATCGAGGCCAAAATGCTTTCCTTTTGAAAGAAATGAATGGAGAAGATTGTCCAGGTGGGCCGGTCAATGGTCGGCTACTCAAACGGTACTATTTTTGAAATGTTTTCTGCTGTCATATGTATCACTGTACATACCGGTTTATTTAAATTTCATTGCAAGTTTGTGCTGTCTTCATTCTTTCAGTTTGGGGCCCGAGGTGAAGGCTATAAAGCTGAGGTTTGATTTAAGTTTTGGTTTAGTTTGTTTGACTCAGGTCTTCCAGTCCATTTCAGTCTTGAAATTGAGTCGGTTTTGAGTCATATTTCAGTCCTGAAATTGAGTTAAGAGTTTGGTTTTGGTTTGTCGAAGTTATTGACTCCATAGCCCAATGGACGAAGGCACTGTCTTCTTTCCCAGAAATCTGTAGTTCTTGGCACCTCCAAGGAGCTACCATCCCCATTGGATCCAATGTTAGTATCGGTATCTTCATCCCTCCATCAGTGATCAAAATTCTCTTGTTGCATTTCATATTAGGTGTCTCACTCAGTCAGCTGCATTCAATTAGGAGCATGGATCATTTGACGGTAGTGGCTTTTTATACATTTTCCCTCATTTCCTTTACATGCTGGCCGATTTCCATTCATCAAGATCATCTGCACTCACTTTTTGTCCTTAAATTTGTAAGAGTCATTTCTAGGGTTTTCAACCCCATTAGGTCTAGGGTTTCATCAATAAGGTCTTCAAAATGCCCAATAATGGTCAGTAGGCACATGAAAAATTTGAATAAAGGTCCAGTACTAAACAAGTTTCATCATCATATGCCTAGAAATGTATTTTTCCTCAAAACTCTCTTTCGAGAAAAATTGAGTATTTTACCTTCATTTGTATAAATTTAATGTAATTTCATGTTCTCTCATTTTTAAATAATTCCAATGGAAACCCTGGTCACCTTGTCAAACTTCAGAAAATCCATCCCCTGCAAGGCAAAAAAAGCAAGTTATTCAGTTAATTAGAGGCAAAATGAAGCAAACTGCCTAAAATAGAGTTTAAAAAAAAGTGTCAAAGGTAAACATTACAAAAGTGGGTTTTTGGAGTGGAAAATTAAAGCCTTTGGTATATAAGTCATTTTCCATGTTCAAAGGGCTCATTTGCATCCAAAAGAGCAAGAGAGATTGGGAGCCAAGCTCGTGTTCACACAATCGCAGCCAATAGTTTCAATCTCAGGTTCACGGCGCATTGGCTGAGTGGCGCGTCGCATATAACCAGCGCGACGCATTGGGTCAGACACCACAGTGCAAGAAATACACTAGCGTGACGCACATAACTGGTCCGGCGCGTTGGGTTTGTGGCGTGGCACGTAGAGCTGCTAGTTATTTTAACCACGATTTCATTCAAAACTTCAAATTCGCTCGGCTTCCTCTGGTCCAAAGTAAGTCAAATGATTCTTCCAATGCTATAAACGTGTGTCTTATGATGTTTATGAGGATTTAATAAAAAAAATTTCAAACCCTACTTCCTTACTCAAAGACATGATAGCCTAGGGTTTGTAAACTGATTTTTGTGGTCATCACTCCCACATCCTTTATTCCTTCACTGTTTTTCTAGTTTCATCAACCCATTCCCCTATCCCCCATATCGCTAAATTCATCTACCCCTATCCCAATTCCCATTATCCCAAATCCCCAAATCCTACCTACAAAATTCCCAAACCCCAAATTCTATCCCAAAAGCCTAGAGACTGTCACTAAAGCCCTTCAATTCCCCAAATTCCAATTGACAATATTCCCAACATTCCCCTTACCCTTTCCCTTCATAGTCCCTCACACACTTTCCTACACTTGGCAACAAAAGATCAAAGACACCTAAAATTCCTCATACTCATCTAAGACAACACAAACTTTGGCAAACATGGAGACAGATTCCTCTTATGACAGAGATGAAGAAACACACAGTGACTCTCAAACTGAATTGCATGCACCAAGAAGACCTCACAAGAGTGGTAAACATGTACGGGAAGAGCCTACTTCACTTGCTGAACTACAGGCCTGCCCCCTTGCTATCACATGTTTTCAACAACAGTCTTGTTATTAGTTTTGTGAGATGGTTGCTAGAGTCCAGTACCATCATGAGTTGGCTAGATTGTTTGTGCTTCATTTACATAATGGCCAAGTCACTCTTGCAGGTGTGACATTCACCTTGACACCAAAGTCTATCTCCCTAGCAACCAGTATTCCAAATTTCGGAGAGCAATGGAACAAAAGGAAGCAAGTTGATAGGGAAAACTATGATCCATACATCAAGCCTGGTTTTTTGAGACAACTCAGCAGATTTTTTCCTTTTCGGTACCTGAAGGATTCATACGCTCCTTTAATGAAGCTCATTATCAAATATTTCAGCTATGAGGGCCGGTTTTCTCGCTTATATGCCTATCACATCAGATTTCTGATGCACTTTACTAGGGTGAGAATGATGAACCTCCCCTACTCCATGTGCTAAAATATTGAGAAGATGACCACCCTAGTGCAAAAGAAAACTCCTGAGCAGCAGTATAACAGTATCTATCATTTTGCACTCATCAAAATTGTGGTTATGCATCAGCTTGGTTTGCAGGATATTTCATGGGAGGATTTCATTTCTCGTGAGTTCTTCACAGATCCTTAGGTACCTCCGGAAGTTTTTCATGAGGTAGGTGAACCTTCACATCAGCATGAGGGTCATGAGACACAGACTGCTAGTGTGCCAGTGTTTTTCACCTATCAGAGGGGCACTAGAGGGTTGTTTGCAGCAGCCAAGCGAGTATTATCTCCACCCGGGGTGGAAGAGGTCTCGCTTCCTTCATCAGCAGTACAGGTATAGGACAAGGGTAAGAGACCAATACATGATGAGGGGCCTTCAGGAGGACAGGAGACAGATTTCATCCTCATTCAGAATGATGACATTGATTTGGGCCCACAAAGCTCAAAGTTCAGGGAGATCATTCAGGAGCAGAAGGCAGAAATAAACACTTTCTCCCTCAAATTGCAATGAGGCCAGTGGATAATCAACTCCTTGAGCAGAGAAACAAGCAGCTAGAGGATTAGTAAACGATCTTAGAGCTGCAAAACATACGTGAGAATCGGCAAGCTGCCAAAAGGAGCAAAACCGAGATGACATCACTTGAGCAAGAGATTGAGGCTGATCGTGAAACTTGGCTTGAAAGGGTAAATATTCATTTGAAAAATCTGTTGGAGAAGGCCAACAAGGAGAAAAATATGTTGAGGCACATGGCCAATCATTATTGGGCGAGAAATCATGTTTGTAAAGCAAGAATCAAAATTTTGAAGGCCAAGTTGAAGAAGGCCTCAAAGCGTCGGAAAAGGCATGATAGACTTCAAATCTTAGCTGAGGCTTCCTTGGCCTAGCATAGCACATAATGGGGGACACTCAACCCAAATTTCAAAAAAATTGGGACACTTTTTGCATTTTTGAAAATTTTGGCCTAAAAACAAACTTTTTTGCTCTATTTGTCGCGCCACTTGGTTCGCGCTTATGATTGGGGGCTCCTTTTGATGCAAACTCAGCATTTTTGGACTTTTCATGGAAAAATAGGCATGCCTACCTATGGCCAAGAAATTTTGACAGGTTTTGGGCTTCCAGAAGGGTCAAAAACACACCAAAAGTGACCTTTCTGCCCCTTTTTTGGCACATAGGAAGCAGTGTTGGGAGAAATCAGTTTTGGAGGGGCAAATGAAGGCCAAATTCATAAATTCTACTTGTGTTGGAAAGTAGACAGGTAGAAATTTCCAACAAGCCCACTGGGAGAAACTTTGGACATCTAGAAGGCCTCCAAAATCAGCTGCAAACTAGCGCGACGCATAGAGAAATCAGGCGCAGCGCATTGGAGGATTTTGTTCATTTTTTACTCAGTAACTCTGTTTTTCGCCTAGTTTTTGACAGTTTGACTTTCTTACTTCTAAATTTCAAACTCATGATGTAATTTGATGTAATTTTATGGATCTTGATGTAATTCTGTTAAATTTTCACTCATGGAGGTAGATTCATCCATAAAAAGGTGAATTGCAACTGAATGAATCAGTTTCCTAGTTTATAGAGGCAAGCTGTTCCACTGCCTAATTTCTAGTTCTCAGTTTAGATTTTGTTGGAACAGCTCCTAAACTTGTGAGCTTGACCCCTGGAGGCTGGGATGAGTGGTTGTTTGTCTATATCTTGTGGTTTTTCAGTCATTAGCATGGTTGGACTTTTGGGAATGCTTTGAGCATCATTGTACATTCATCTCTAAAGTTTGGCAAGGAATAAGCCAGGGTTTGAAGCACTCTATGGGATTCTTGTGGTATTTTTCTTTGATAGTGTGTTTCTCTCTGTTAATGTAAGTCTACTGGTGTTTTATGTATATAATTTTCCCTTTTATTTCTTCTTAAGTTAAACAAACAAGGATAAAGGTAGAATTCATTAAAATTTGCAGTGCTCTACCTAGGGTTTGTCTAAATTTCTATGTTTTCAGCTGTTTGGAGAGTATCCTTGAAGGTTTCTTGCCCTCTTCAGCTCTTCACCTATCTCAACTCTCCATTTCCTTCAAATTTAAAGTGTCAAATGAAGTGCCTACCTTGCCCCATTTAGATCTCTGCAAAACTGGGCTTCATTCCCCAGACCCAAATCTGCTTTTCCCTTTGATCCAAAAAAACACCCTTGAAATCAAATCTTTTTCATATATACCTAGCCTAAAATCAACCTTCATTACAGTGATCTCAAGCCTCATTGATCATTTTTTGCTGAGATTGACAAGGAGAGAGCCCTCTCTCGATCTGGTAGGGCTAGCTACCAGGTTAAGCATGGTTTGATGTTACCATATATTTTTCCTTTCTCAGCCTGAGGTAGATTCAGGCCATAATGTGCCGCATGAGAGGCAACTTCAGATTCTTGTAACGAAAATTGTTTAATCCATGCTTTCTCGACAAAGAATAAAATCTGAATCAAAGCCCCCAAGGAGAGTTGGTCTCTAACTCCCGTCCATAATTCCCTTTACAAATTTATTTATCGCCTTCAATGTTAATACTTCAGGAAAATTTAAATATGTTACTTCGTTTCTACACTACCGCCGAACCTTATAACTAAGGCTATCACTTCTAACTTTGTATCAATAATCCGACGACATTTCAATTAAAACACTTATAACAAACCTAGGCCATGTGCCCACTCACACAATGCGGATTCAAAGAAAAATAACATCCACACTTTTGGATTAACCTTTCGTGCTACTTCCCTTCAATGCATCCAGGGGTTACATTTATACATCAACATTTGTCTCTTCAATTCCTTTGTGAGGACTGTTTTAGTAAATCAAAAGCCTAATTACAATTTATTCAAATAACTGGAACATGACAGATGGATCGAATCCAAACCTATTCGACTTCTACTGACTCTAACTGTTTTAAAAGTAACTAACAGCTAAGGTATTGAAACTTTGCTGTTACAAACTCGAATGATTCTGAACCCTCCCAGCGACAACATGTGGACAAAACTCCTACATTGCTCGCTAGTGTCTAATGCCCCTGCATCAGACTCCCGAGGGAAATTTTCTTCATGGGCTCCTGTCCATGAGCTTTTCCACTGATCTGCCTATCTTCTGCAACATTCCTTCAGTCATCCGAGTGGCATCTTCCTCTGGTTTGTCCTTCCATTTGACTAAGTACTGAAAGTACTCTTGTCCTCTGGTCTTCCTGAACACTCTTTTGTCCAATATCTTCTCTGGTTGCAATGGTTGTGCTTGGGGTAGTTGTTTTTCCCAATCAATCTGTTCCTTATTTGCTGATCTTTCTTCTGCACCATCATCTTCATATTTGTACAAATCTGCAACATTAAAAATGGGGGATATTCCAACATCAGGTGGCAATTCAATCTCATAAGCATTAGTAGAAAACTTTCTAAGTATCTTGCATGGTCCAATCTTTTTAAACTTCAGTTTGTTATATTGCTTCTTTGGAAATCTCTCCTTTGTCAAGTGTGCCAAAACCAAATCTCCTACTTCAAAATGGACTTCTCTTCTGCTCAAGTCCGTCTCGCTCAGATTTGATGTCATTTTCAGAGGCCGGCGATTTCATTTGTTCATGTATGGCTTGGATCTCTGAAGCAAATTCCTCACCATCAGCACTTCTCAGCTCTGCCTTTCCTAGATTTCTTAACTCTGATATCCCTCTGGGGTGCATTCCATAAATAATATGGAATGGACTCTGTCCTGTGCTTCTATTTGGTGAGTCATTATATGCATATTCTGCCTGGGGAAAAATATGATCCCACTGCTTGGGATGCTCTCCTGCAAGACTTCTCAACAAATTTCCCAAACTCCTATTCACTACCTCAGTTTGTCCATCAATCTAAGGATGATAAGCTGAGCTGAAACTCAGTTTGGTACCAAGTTTCTTCCATAGTGTCCTCCAAAAATGGCCCACAAATCTGGTGTCTCTGTCTAAAACAATACTCTTGGGCAACCGATGCAACCTAACCACTTCCTTGAAAAACAAGTTAGCAACATGGGTGGCATCACTAGTTTTATAGCACGGAATAAAATGTGCCATTTTGGAGAATCTATCCACTACAAAAAAGACTACATCATTCCCTCTCTGAGTCTTGGGAAATCCTAGAACAAAATCCATACTCACCATGTCCCAAGGCCTATCTGGAATAGGCAAGGGAGTGTACAATCCTGCATTCTGGCTCCTTCCTTTGGAATATTGACAGATTTTGCAACTCCTCACAAACTTGTCCACTTCTGTTCTCATCTTGGGCCAGTAATAAAAGTGACTCAGCTGCTCATAATTTTTATCAGTACCAAAGTGTCCATCAAGTCCACCACTATGCTTCTCCTTAATCAAGTTTTCTCTCATGGAACATTTTGGTACACACAGTTGGTTTCTCCTGAATAGTAAGTCCTCCTACAAGAAATAATCCAGCCGCTGGCTTCTATTTGTTAGAACAGGATTACAACATGCCTCAAATCCTTCCTTAAAATATGAATCTGTTTTATACAATTCCTTGAGGAAATCAAATCCTACAACTTCAAAATTGGTTTCTTGAACAAGCATGTGCCTCCTACTCAAAGCATCAGCTACTTTATTTGCTTGGCCACTTATATGTTTCAAAACAAAGTTAAAACCTTGGAGATACTCAACCCACTTGGCATGCTTATGATTTAACTTGGGCTGCTGTACAATGTACTGCAAAGCATGATTGTCAGAGTATAATACAAATTCTTTGGACATCAAATAATGCCTCCACTTTTTCAATGCCTGAACAACTGCATAGAATTCCTTCTCATAAGAGGAATACTTCCTTCTGGTGTCATTCAGCTTTTCACTGAAATAGGCTACAGGCCTATCATCCTGACTCAGCACAGCTCCAATGGCCTCCCCACTGGCATCACACTTCACTTGAAATGGTTTAGCAAAATCAGGCAGAATCAAAACAGGCTTTTCAGTTATCTTTTGCTTCAAAAGTTTAAAGTTTCTTTCTGCTTTAGCAGTCCATTTAAATGGTTGTTTTCTCTTTTTTATTGTCTCAATGATGGGTGCATTAATCTTACTGAATTTTCTTATAAATTTCCTGTAAAAACTGGCAAGTCCATGGAAACTTCTTACCTCAAAAACATTTCTAGGTGAAGGCCACTCCACAATTGCCTTAACCTTTTCTGGGTCCATCTTCAATCCTTCTGCAGAGACAACAAAGCCCAAATACACCAAATCTTCCTTCATGAATGAGCATTTATTTAAGTTTATCAGCAGTTTCTCTTGGTGCAGCTTCTTCAAGACATAATTAAGATGCCTTAAATGTTCTTCTTTGGTTTTGCTGAAAACTAATATATCATCTAGATACACTATCACAAATTTACCAATGAATTCTTTCAATACTTCATTCATAAGTCTCATGAAAGTGCTAGGTGCATTTGACAACCCAAAAGGCATTACCATCCATTCATACAGTCCTTCATTCATTTTAAAGGCAGTTTTCCACTCATCACCCTCCTTTATTCTAATCTGATGATATCCACTTTTTAAATCTAACTTTGAAAAATATTTAGCACCACTCAAACAATCCATTAAATCCTCAACTCTGGGAAAAGGGAATCTGTACCTGATTGTTATCTTATTGATTGCTCTGGAATCAGTACACATTCTCCAGCCTCCATCTTTCTTTGGGCTCAATACTGCTGGTACTACACATGGACTCAAAATTTCTCTGATCAGTCCCTTGTCCACCAATTCCTGTACTTGCTTCCTGATTTCCTCATTTTCTATGGGAGTCATTCTGTAGGTTGCCTTATTTGGTAGGTTTGAACCAGGGATAAAATCTATCTGATGGCTGATCTTTCTCACAGGTGGCAACTCATCAGGTAAATCATCCACAACAATGTCACAATAACTGTCTAACATCTCTTGGATTTCTATTGGCAAATAATAAATATTTATAGAAGTAAGAACTACCTTAGGCTTGCAAAATAGAGCAAAGCTTACCTCTTCTTCTTCAATTTGCTGTAGATATTCCTTCCCGCTCAACAACAAGGTCTTTGGATTAGCCACTCTGCTTGATGGTTCTCCTTCTTCCATGGGTATCAATGTATGATGTACCCCATCTTTGAAGAACTTGCAAGTGTTCTTCTTGCCATCATGCATTGTTGCTCTATCAAACTTCCAGTATGTGACACACATCCATGGGCATCACATCACACAGGACCTTGTCTTTGTAGTTGCCCATTTGCAGCTCTATCTCACATTGTTCTTTTATAATCAGTTGGTGCCCCTTATGCAGCCAGGACACCCTGTAGGGAGTTGGATTCTCTTTTGTCTTCAGCTTCAACTTCTCTATCACCTCAGTGGAAACCAGATTGTATGTGCTACCACTATCAATGACTAGCTGGCAGCATTTCCCCTGGACTTTGCATATGCTCCTAAACAAATTCTTCCTCTTTGCAGGCTCAGTGACCTCTTTGGTTTGTTTCAACAGGACCTTATTGACCACCAAGGATTCTCCCCTCTCTGGTAGAATTTCTTCTTCAATTGTTGCCTCTTCTTCAGCCTGGGCAACAACAGCATTTCTTGGACCAGCACCCATATTCTCTGGGCACTCACAGTGCTTGTGTCCCACTTGATGACATCTATAGCACCTCAATTCTCTACTTCTGCCTCTGCCTCCTCTTCCTCTGTAAGAACCCCTTCTGCCTCTTTCATCACCCTCTGTAGATGCATTCTGAGGTGAGCTACTGTTAGCTCCATATTTAGGTGTAGCAGGCTTTCCTCTACCACCCTGACTTCCCTTTCCACGGAAAGTACCTCTCCCTTTGGTAGACTACTTCCTCAGGAGTTTCTCCTCTGCTTTCAAGGCCATCTGATAGGTCTCTTCAACTTTCTTAGGAGACAGAAGACTAATCTCATCTTGGATTTCCAGCTTGAGACCATTCACATATCTGGCAGTCTTCTCTAGTGTGTCCTGAAACTGCCCAGCTCTTATACTTACTCTATAGAATTCTTCTGTGTATTCCTTTACTGTCAGCAATCTCTGTCTCAGGTTCTGCATTTGCCTAAACAATGTTAGCTGATAATCACTAGGCAAGAATTTACCTTTTAACTTAGCCATCATTCTGGTCCAGCTTTTGATAGGTTGTTTGCCAACTCTCCTTCTTTCTGCTTGCACTCCATCCCACCAAAGTGCAGCATGTCCCTTCAGCTTTGTTACTGCAAACTTGAACTTCTTATCTTCACTCATTTCTTCATAGTCAAAGCACTTGTTCATTTCATTAATCCAACTCACTCAAATTCTTCTAGATTCACTTTCCGTTAAACTTCATACTAATCTTGGGCCTAACTCAGACCCTGCATCAGCTTCCGAGGGAGCCTTGCAGCTGAGGAATCTCAAAGATCTTCTCTAGCTTCTTCGTTTCCGTGTTCACTCGATGTCTTAAGGATCTCTAGGTCAGTTTTAGCTCCATGGTATCCATTCTCGCTTCAAACCTCCGTGTCTCCAACACTTCGCATTGGCACACAAAATCTCCTTCTCCGGCCAAGACTCTACCAACTCAGATTTCCATGTTAATTCTCTCGCAAAACAACTTCAAAACAACATACTTACAATCATTAACAAAATTGAATCAGCTCCCCAAGGAGAGCCGGGTCTCTAACTCTTGTCCATAATTCACCTTACAAATTTATTTATCAGTTTCAATGTTAAGACTTCGGAAGAATTTAAATATGTTACGCGCTTCTACACTACCGCCGAACCTTATAACTAAAGTTATCACCTTTCGGAAATTTATATCAATAATCCGACGACATTTCAATTAAACGCTTATAACAAACCTTAGGCTCCGGGTCCACCCACACAACGCGAATTCAACAAAATAAACGTCCCCACTTTTGGATTAATCCCCGTGCTACTTCCGAGTGCGATCACCGTTCGATGAGCCTGCTTGCAGATCAATGGCGTACGTCCATATCGCGCTGGTCCCACAGTCAAACTTTAACGCGCGATGGCACACGAAAAGGGCGGTTTTCCTTTGTCGACGTGTCAGACAGCTAATGGAATCGCGTCCGAATTGAAAATACCGCTTTCCCCACAAAGGCAGTGCGATATGGGTGGTTTGGTTTCGCAAACCCACTCTCGGTTTTGGAATAGTGATTGACCAAGGTTTAAGTCGGGGTTACGCTATCCTTCTGTACGCTCTGGTTCACAACTCAAGGTCTAACCTCGAGACAAGAATTCCAATTGATAGCAAAGCAAGTCTATTTCTTTATTGAGCGGGTTTTCCATTATGACCAGAATCCACTGTTCAGGCAAATGTTGGATGGTAACCTAGTCGTTCTTCGAGACATGCACTCATATCCTCCTGCGACTATGGGTTAATACATCATTCCTAGCCTCTAGTCCTTGTATCTAAATTCCGTGGAATCCACAATCAACCATAGATAGATTTGTGAGATTACACGTGGAATTTCCCATTGAATTAATCATAGGACTCTGGGATTCATATGCTCTGAAACTTCAAAATTAAATCTCACACAGACTAATTCAAACACACACAGATAGTCAATAAAATGTTGTTTATTCAACTAAAGAAAAAATCTTAACACACAATCTTTACTGTGAAATTCTCCTCCCCCTTCAATGCATCCGGGGGTTACATTTATACATCAACATTTGTCTCTTCGGTTCCTCTGTAAGGATTGTTTTAGTAAATCAAAAGCCTAATTACAATTTATTCAAATAACTGGAACATGACAGATGGATCGAATCCAAACCTATTCGACTTCTACTAATTCTAACTGATCTGAAAACAACTCTTAGCTAAAGTGCTGGAACCTTGTTGTTACAAATTAAAATGACTTTGAACCCTCCTAGCCACAACATGTGGACAAACTTCCTACCTTGCTGGCTAGGGTCTAATGCCCCGCATCACTTACCAGTCATGGATTAGACCCAACTTAGCTAATTTTGATAACATTGTATATGTATTGATAGATCCTAGCTCAAATTATCATTTTCCTCATTCGAGCCAAATATGGGCTTTCGAAATTGTATAAATTTGATTGTATTTTATGATGTAAGGAGTTAGTTGGTTAGGTTGGGATTCGCTGATAGCACATATCAGATTGTACTCGGTTGTAATATTTCTAGATTAATACAATATTTCATGTTCTGTCTACTCTACTGAGAAAGCCTCTTTAATCTTGTAGGGGTTGTGAGTGAAGGAGGGCCCCCTTCATTCAAAACTCCCTTAGTTGTGTGTGTGTGCATTTTAATTTCTGTTATGCAATAATAATTATTTCATTCAGCTAATGTACTCTTTCTGAATTTTTCGACAACAATTATCAATTGATTAATTGATTCAGTTTTTGTGTTAAATGTATGGATTTGGTTTGATCAATTTTGATTTGTATTGTCAAGTTGATTTCTTTCTTGTTGTAAGTTTGATCTCCTATATTTTTTTTTATCACATTAGCAAGACCAAGAGTTGTAAAGGGATGTTCAGATCCACTCCATAGCCTTTTCTGCAAAATGTGGATTCAGAAAAGAGGCATTAGTTTGATGAGTGATTAAATGGTTTGATCAGTAAACAGTGGAAGAATTAAGCTTGCATATATTTTTCCCAGCATCTTATAAGCCTACTTGCCCTGGGTTGAAAATTTATGATTGATAAATTATAAGCCTATAATTTTACTCAACAGTCCCTCAAGAAGCCATCAATGATTGAGAACAATGTGGAGGAGGCAAAGGAAGCAATTCTTCTTAGATGGAGTTAGTCTACATTCTTGGAAATTGTTTTTGAGATCATGGACTTCTACATAGAAAAAGCGAAGTGTACCTAGTAATAACATTTTGTTTCACTTTGTTTTTATTTCTTCTTAATTAAAAGATAGTTTATTAAAGTGGCAGTGATGATTATGTCCTATTGTCCACTGTTTCTTAAATTTATAGTGTGTATTGTATTTAAACTCTCTCTTTGGTTGGACTAAGTTACAAGGAAATAGAACAGATAATGTTACTAGGTTGGAGCCATTATGCTCTACTTTTTTTTGTTCCAAGTTATGGAACCAATGACAATTTCGGTACCTTATTAGTATACTTTTGAGTTGTATATTTGTTTCATAAATATGAAGGCAAGCTAAATTGTGTGTATTACACCGGAAGTATTTTGGAAGCTATATAATGTCTTTGTTGGCGTCTAAGAGTTATGAAACACCTTACCTTAATAGTATACTTTGAGTTACAATATTTGTTGCATAAATATAAATGCATGCTAGATTCCCTATACTAATTGAAGTAGCAAAAGTATTTTGGAAGCTAAATAAATGGGATTTGTTTTTAAATATGGTTATTTTGGAAGCTATATAAACTAGATTTGTTTTCAAATATGCCTTTTCTCCCTGAGTTGCTTATGCAAATTTTGGTTTGGTAATATAATATTTTTCCATGACATTTCAATTACCAGGTACAATGCGTAGGGTAATAATGTCCAAAGACTTGTTTTTATGTATGGAAATTCTACAAGTAAAATAATATTTTTCCATCCCAAATATCAATTACCAAGCTCAATGCTTACAGGAATAATATTCAAAGACTAATTTCTATGTGTAGTAATTCTACATTTTAGTTTATAATAATGACTCATGAGGTACAATAGAGGTACAATAGGAATGGAAGTAAGCCACAATAAGTATTAAAGGATAAAAAAAATTAAGTAAGAATGGGATAAACATCACAAATTCTTATTCCATTCTAGTATATTTAGATAGTAAACACTTATTTTTTATTCATTTTTATACATCTCAAGGATCTGAAACATTTATAGTAAACCCCAAATGTATTATACCACTAAAAGCATTTTATCCGGGTATTTCTAAAATAAAAAGGGAAAACATCTTATCCCAGTATTTCTAAAATAAAAAGGGAATGGAAAACTATATATAAAAGATAAATTAGATATAAAATAAAATTCAAGCAACCATCTTCAAACAGTACTAGACAAACCCACAAATATCTCAACTAAAAAATCATGCAACAAAATTTACCCTATAAGATGAGATTACTGAGGAGGTGGATATACTAAATGAAATAATGGGGATTATGAACTCTACTCTTTGATAAGGAAGTGGATACGGAAACAAAATAATAGGGATTATAGACTATGCTCCTTGAAGAGTATGGCCATTCGTTCTACTCTTGAAATAAAAATAAAAATAATAATAAAAAAACAGTTTTTTTAATAAAATTATATCTATATCTATATATATTTTTTTTTATTAAACTAAAAAATTGTAATTAAATGTGGAGACAATTATTGCTTTATTTTGAAAATACAAAAAATTGTGGAGACAATTATTGCTTTACCTTGAAAATAAAAATTTAGATGAATATGAGAAGAGGTCAACATTAATTACATGAATTAACTCTCCATCATTTACAATTGAATGAAAAAGCACTATTTACAATTGAATATAGAAAAACTACTTGTGGTTAATCCAATTTTACTAGAACATCTCAATTCTTAGGAAGCTATACTTAAATATGAATGCAATGTCTTTGCAGAGTGATTTGATTCCTAGATGTATATTTTCTACCCTTTTGAATTTGAACTTTTAACCTTTTTCAAGAAGGCATATGTTCTTAACTATTAGAACCACTTAATATGTATTTAAAATAGGTGTAGTCTAGATAAAATAGTTATTTTTTGGCTGTATTCTAGCAATACAATTTTTAGCCACATTATAATTTCTTGTTTTTTTTATAGATGTTTTAGCATGCATAAATGGATTCTTGGTACACTCAATTTTTGTAAATTAAAATATCTTCTCATCTATTAGTTAAATTACTTTAAAATATGATATAATCAATTTGTTCATTGGCAGTTTTCGTGTCAAGTATTTAATGTTCCAATATGTGGTAGTAATGAGATTCTAGAATGCTTTTGTTAACCAACTCTGATATACTTGAATAAGAAAAAAATACACAAAAAGAACTCAAGTTTAATGTCTTTGCTGGTACAATTTTTTCAATTTAAAAATCTTATCAGTTTATTATATTGGTAGAAGTGTGGCTTACAACATTGAATAAGATAAACAGAAACAGAGAGCTGGAAAGCTAGAGGCAGCCGAGAGAAAGTGCGAGGGTTGAGTATGCCCATATTGTGTACCAGGCCAAGAATTTTTGTGTAATTGAATTTGACTTATTAAAAGCAATTTTATATGCATATGTTATTGTGTATATCTCTGTCTATCGTGATGAATGTCCTTGTTGAGTATAAATGGTAAACTGAGTGAGAATGTGATTATATAAGCTGGAAATTGTATGAAATTCCTATAATGGAATATGAATGTATGGGATTTGAGAGATGTGTGTTGTCCAGTTGTAATGGCTACAGGATATGAATTCCTGTAGAAAATGGGTACGAATGCCATGGAGAGAAGGGATAAAGAGACTCGATTATATATTAAATGCATGGGTGTAATAACTACTTGATCAACTACTAGATCAAGTTATGTTGAAATGGACAGAAATGTGGAAGGTTTGGTTGTGTTTTAGAATGGGTTGAAATTACGTTGGATTGGATATTACTTTGTATTGAGTAATAATTCAAATTCAAGGTGGAATGGAATCCTGAGTATTGAATCTTGGAAGGTGAATCTAGCAAGCAAATCATTGATCCAAGTGTGGTCAAACTTTTGAAATTTGGGGATTACGTGGGTCGAATTCCTGAATGGAAATTTGCATTGGAAATGTAGAGTGTAGTCATATTTGGAAAAAGCATTAAGAAACCTCTGGTTGAAATAATGTGCAAGGGTTTTGAAGAATCACCATTGAAGTACAATCAACGAGAACACACTCTTTGGAATTCGCTACAACAAGTTGTGCATCCGAACAATTTAATATTTTTATTCGTTCATGCAATACACCTTTAGTGTGCAAGTGTAGAAATAGAGTGGAATAAACATGCCCGGGATGATTTTGCATGCTATCCCATTGACTATAATAGAGGCAACCTTGATGATTGAATACTCCAATAGTAATATGTAGATGAAGTTCATATTTAAGTAATATGTAGATGAAGTTCAAATTTGGTAAAATGGTAGGGAATTCTGATAATGTAATTGTAATTAGGTGATCATTGTGTATTTATAAAGTTTTGATTATATTGATCTAAATATAGGATTTTTGAAGGTAAGTATCTCAAGGAAATAGTAGTGGGGTGATGACATGGTGGTGGGTTACACTTCTTGGTAAAAAAGGGTGTGTTTAGATGAAAAAAGATCGAGTCATTATTAAGTACTTGATCAAGTTCCAGCTCAATCAAGTCTTTTTTTTTTCTATCCATTATGCATAGACCATCAGAGAAGTAATAACTTGACCAAACTGCTGGATCGAGAGTATTAGAGGCTCAAACTAAGGTAGGTATTTCATCATTTTTGTCTTTTTTATTTAAGTTTTTTTGCAAAATTAAATAACTTAATTTGAAAAAACTATAGTCACCATTAAATAACCATATAACCATAGAACCACAAAAAACCATCAAAGAAACCCTTCAAAACAACTTAGAAAACTACACAACCAATCAAGAAAACTAAGTTTAAGCAACTCACTGTTGCCGCTTTTGCAACAGCGAGTTGCCGCTTTTGCAACAACAAGTTGTCGCTCTCTCTCTATCTTTTTAAATTTGCAGTATATTTGTAAACGATAAACATAGTAAATAACTAAAGCATTATGAGATAATATAGAGAACTTTTTAACTAGATAAACTTTTTAACCTTTAATTTATGAGATTAACTAGAGAAATTTTTAATATAAGATAAAGAAAATTTGAAAATATAAAGAAAAAATTAATTTTGAGATGAGTAGTTACAGTGGTGGAAATACACTGTTACACTGCAACATCGAGTTGCCACTCTCTCTCTATCTCTTTAAATTTGTAGTATATATATGTAAACAATAAACATAGTAAATAACTAAAACATTATGAGATAATCTAGAGAACTTTTTAACCTTTAAATTATGAGATTAACTAGAGAAATTTTTATTCGAAGGAGTTACTGTAACAGTGTATTGCTCGACAAAAAATCAAATGAGTTACAGTGGTGGAAATATACTGATACAGTGGCGGCAATTCATTGTTGTCACTACTGCAACAGCGAGTTGCCGCTACTGCAACAACGAGTTGCCGCTCTCTCTCTTTCTCTCTTTAAATTTGCACTATATAAAAAAGAAAAACATAGTAAATGTGAAATTTACCTTTCGTATTGCTCCACACATGCTAGTTCTCCTTGTCCACGCCTGCTAGTTCTCCTTGTCTGAATTTTTTTTTTTTTTTTTTGTAAATTTGGTAGTACCTCGCTATTTTTTATTTATAATTTGAAAGCAGGTTACAAAATATAAAAATCCAGCCTATGGCCTCAAACTGCCCGTAGGAAACCAGGTCTGTTGGCCACCTTAAAGCGTTAAAAGCAAGCCAAAATTGAAACAGTTTCATCCGTCCATGAGCCTCATTAACTAATTGACCGATTACACAATTATCTACAAGTTGGGGAATTAAAAGATGTCCATACAAAACACAAAATTGCATCTAAAAACCATGAGAAAATTCTAAAATGACTAGCCATCAGAGGAGTAAACCGGTGCAGGATCCTTCACTGTGGATCCAGGCATATCCACTTGCTGCAACTGCTGAAGTTGTTTCTCCATACGGCCCACACGATCATCGATTCTACTGATATGATCAGTAGCCTGAGACTGAGTAATTTTTATATGATTCAACTGATTCTGAATGTCCTGTAGAAAATCCACTATTTGTGGCTCAATCCTCGCTTGATTAGGAGGAAAACTCTGCATAGCCTTGGCCAAAAGGCATTTAACTATCCAGTAAGTATGGACAGTTTGCTAGAACTAAGTTAGACGACCCCGATTATTACCAGGGTCTATTATAAAGTCCATGATCTCTGCTTCCACATCATTATCTTCCGGATCAGTATGAATTTCCCGTTCCCAGCCTCGAATCTCCTGTCGAACAGTGGATGAATTGCCAATAACATAGTTTGCAATGAGGTTTTCTAAGACCTCTTGGCATGACTTCCGACCACGTTTCTTGGGAGAAGTCTCAGGCTGGGCCTGTTGTTTTCCTTTAACAGAATGGTTACAAGAACAACGCTTCCCCATGATGGAGATTGGACTATGGATGAACAAAGACAAGAAAGAATAAACCATTAAAGAGTGGACATCATCAGTGAAGTTACCAGTGGACTTCCATTGAGTGCCGATAAGTGCAGAGACCATATGACTGCCGCAAAGATGAGTAAATGGAAAACAGGGAACCCAATCCCTCAGAATGATGACCTGGAAACAAACAGAGTGCGCAAAACCCCAACTAAAAGACACTGTGGTGCCACGAAAATCATTCCACAACATTGGTATAACCACAGAGAACAAGGCAAAAAAAGCCACCTCCCAATCATCACGATCAACCAGCAATATATCAATAGTCCAGAAAGACTTATGGCCAAGATTTAGAAAATGGGAACAAAGCCGCTTCCTATCCCAACTACAGCCATGCAAAAAAAATCCCATAAACCCTACCCACTGAAATCACAGATAAACAGAGCAGTGCAAAACCCAGCCACTAGAAACGAACTGACAAGCATAATTAATGATAAAAGGAAAACTCTTAACCCATCCGCGTCCAGTAGAAAAATAAATGAGAATTCCAACAAATGCCTCAGACAGCGGAACATAGAACTAAAACAGCCACAGAATGAACCTTTGAATTTTAACCCACCTAGAAATAGCAGGACGTAAACGAAGGCGTACTCTGACCTGAACCTCAACGAAAACAGAGAAGCCACCAGAAAAATGACAAGGGTCACGAAAACAAGGTTCCACTGGGAGAAAAAAAGCAGCAGCAAAGCTATTATCCACCAGCCGAATCCAAAGAAACAAAGCTTGCTGCGAACAATACATAGCCCTTATGACATCAACGATGAGAGATAGAAGAAAGGAAAATACATACCCCAACAGGACTGTTTGGCTGATGGAAGGTATGGTCTGCAATCTACCAAAACATTATGAGATAAACAAGAGAACTTTTTAACTAGATAAACATTTTAACCTTTAAATTATGAAATTAACTAGAGAACTTTTTAATCGAAAGAGTTATTGTAACAGTGTATCGCTCGACAAGAAATCAAAGGAGTTACAATGGCGACAATACACTGATACAATGGTGACAATTCACTATTGCCGCTACTGCAACAATGAGTTTCCATTCTCTCTCTCTCTCTCTCTCTCTCTCTCTCTCTTGAAATTTGCAGTATATAAAAAAAGAAAAACATAGTAAATGTGAAATTTACCTTTCATATTGCTCCTTGTCCATGCCTACTATTTCTCCTTGTCCACTGCCCAAATTTCACTTCCTAATCGCTTCTTCTTCTTGAATCACCACTCGACCGACCCAAATCGGCCTCCCTTTACGTCGAATGGTTAGCTTATTCCAATGGAAGCAAACTCTCGTGAGGATTCATTCCTCGCCAGTCCACAGACTGAAAGCGTCCAAAGTGGACTCCCTCTCCGTGCTCCTTTCCTCACCAGTAGACAGAAAGTGGACTCGACAGAATGAATAAGGAGCCCTCGCTCGACGAAATGGAATGAGCTCCAACTCCAAATTCAAATCGCTGAGAGGATGCGTTTGGGCAGTAAAACTAGAGGACCGTGGTAGATAGGAAGCCATATCTACCATTTACTCCCATTTACTCCGTCCATTCAAATTTGAAATGCGAAGGAGAAGCCTGTCACTTCGGCTTTGGAGTGGTTGTGCGAGGTAGCTGGATGGCTCATGTGTGGCTGCATATGCGGGCCTGCAAACGGGGACAAAGCGCCGAAACAAACAACTCATTGCTTGCGTTAACAGATGTTGACGTCTGTTTGGGACGGTTGGGACGAGGTCACCGAAAATCCTTTGTCGACGGTGAAGGGACACAAAACCCAAAAGGCGTTTCGTCGAATGGTTAGCCCACTCCCAAAAAAAAATTTGTTATGAAATTGTAGAGGAAAGGAGGATGGAATAAGCTGCAGAATGCTATTGATGTGATCAGTGCAAGACTCTCACGTGATCTTGGTATTGGTTGTGTGACACATAAATAAGAAGAGGATACTGATATCTCAGAATATTATAGGATGAACATCATGCCCGATCTACTGATGGTAATGGGCCTTTCAATTAAATTTTACAAACCTAATAACATCGGGCTGATCTAGACGAAGATCATGACTGATATAGTTATGAAAATGGACTTTTCAATTAAATTTTATACTCCTAATAAAATGGAGCTGATCTATTGGTGGACCTTACTACTAAAGTTCACAGTTCTAACTAGATTGAGTCAAGATTTAATGGATAGAACCTGCTTGAAGTTAAGCGCATCATTAAATACTGAAATAATCATGAAGGTGCTAGAAGCTTGCTGAAAATATATTACTGGTTTTGGTTTTGAGTTGGCTAGCATCAAGGTTCAAATGTAAAATTCATGTTTATTGAAAACCATATTCTCACCATGACTTGGGGTCTAGACTGGCTTCTAACCGTATATCTGGATATATTTTTTAAATAGCGGGATTGAGGGCTTCGACACCCAATTAAGTAACATGCCAAAACCTTAATTGATACACAACTTGCTTGAAGTTAAATGTATCATTAAACTCCGAAATAATCAGTAGGGTACTAGAAGCTTCTTCAAAATATTGCTACTGGGTTTTGATTTTAGTTTTGAGTTAGCAAATATCAAGGTTTAAATGTAAACCTTATTCTTATCAGGTAACTATAGTCTTACCATGGTGGGGGTCTGCAGTCTGCACTGGCTTTTAATTGTATAAATACATTTTTTTCCTATTCAGATTGAAGGATTTTAACGCCCAGTTAAGTAGCATGTCATCATGCATGTCAAGACCTTAATGAATAGAGCCTCATTGAAGTTTAATTTAGCATAAATTGTTAAGCTCCCTCGAATTCTGGAAACGACCGCTTAATTTCTGGAAAGCTGCCTCTCCCAACGTGTTAATTTATGAAAACTAATTTGTAGTTGTTTCCTTAATTTATGGCAACTAACTGCAGTAATTTCCCTAAATTACTGAAATCAACTGCAGATAATTAATTTCTTGTTGGGAGCTACTGAAGTGGTCCATTACTCCCACTGGAGTTCTCTACCATGATCTGTGGAACATTTGACACATAGCCAATAGAAGCTTGATGGAAGCTAGGCTATAATGATTTCTGTTTGGTCCCCAAGCTCACTAACTCAATCCCCTTCAGTTTTACACCATCAAGCTAGAGTGAGCAGAGCTTGGAAGTGCCTTCATATTTTCTCCACTGTGTGTGCTCTCAAGCTGAGAGTCTTTCTACCCTTTCGTTGGAAACAGAGCATTTATTTGCTGTTAGATTTTTTCTACCGTAGTAAATTTAGTTAATAGAAAACGCATTTCTAATCACAGCCAATGGAAGGAAAGCTTTAGGCTTATGGTTATTTTCGTAAAGGTTCATATACGTGTTTTGTTGGTGAAAACATTTGGGTTGTGTGGACCGGAGGTTTTGTTTTCTTGCTGGTTTCTGTTCGTGCATATTATTTTAAAAAGTTTTAGCGAAATAGATTGGAGTTTCAGCTAAACAGATTTGAGTTTCAGCAAAACAGTTTGTAGTTTCAGCAAAACAGATTTCAGTTTCAGCAAAACAGATTGGTAACGAACGTTTTTCACACAGTGAATCATTTCAACACCAATGGCTAGAGGTATTTAAGATTTACTGGGCAATTTAATTTTTACTTTTCGATTCTTTGAAGTTTTTATTCCACATTTTAAAGAATCGTTATTTAGTATTTTAGCTTACATTTGGTATCAGAGCAAGTTTATCTCTGCCTTGGTAATTATAGACATATTTTGGCTAAATGTTTTATTTTTCAAAATTTTCTGAATTAAAACATTTATTTGGAAATATGTCTGCTCAATTTTTATGCATATAATATTTATTTATATTGCAATTTGGAAAATCTATGCATATAATATTTATTTAGTTTAATTATATGCAAATTAGAAAATATGCTCGTATTTAGTTTGCATGAATTTAATTATTTAAGCTTTAATTAAAACATGTTATTATGAATGAGTATACGAGACCTATGGTTAAATATTATGCATGAATATTGTAGTTTTATTCATGCAAATTATCAGTTGATTTTATGAAAATAATGTCTAGTGATCCATATGATTTTAATTAATTAGAGAATAGCCACAACATCTCTAATTAAATAAAATTATATATTATGATTGATTAGGATCACATAAAGAATATTTAGACATTAGTTGTAATTAATTATATTAAATATAATAAATTTTATCCCACAAGAATTTTTATTATATTTATATAATTGATTAGGATAAAATATTCATAATTTACCCACAGGAGTTATGAATTAATAGTTTTATCATAAAGTTCAAAACTAAGATAGAATTTGATAAATTCTATCATAAAGAATAATTGAATCTGCTTGAATTAAAATTTTAGTCCACAGACAATTTTTATGTCATTAGATTCAATTTTAAGCATGATTTACATTGGTAAAGCATGAAAATTTTATGCCTCAATTTTAACATAAGCATGTGTTTTTTAATTTTATGCAGTTGTACAACCTGCACATTTCTCTGAAATTCGTACTGATATCCCTGAACTTAAGGGAGATAACTATAAAGTCTGGAAGGAGAGAGTTCTCCTTCATTTAGGGTGGATGGACATAGACTATGCTATTAGGAAAGATGAACCACCAGCACTCACTAATACCAGCACTGCAGCAGACATCGCGCTTTATGAATGATGGGAACGATCTAATCGTTTAAGCGTGATGTTCATTAAGACTAAAATTTCAGCTGGTATCCGTGGTTCTGTTGAACAGCATGACAAAGTCCGAGACTTGCTAAAAGCCATTGATGATCAATTCGTCACTTCAGACAAGGCACTTGCAAGCACCCTAATTATGAAGTTCTCATCCCTAAGGCTCACCAGTGTAAAAGGTGTGCGCGAGCACATCATGCAAATGAGGGACACTGCGGCTCAATTGAAGAAACTCGAGGTTGAAATATCAGAGTCTTTCCTGGTGCACTACATCCTGAACACCCTTCCACACCAATACGGACCCTTCAAAATCTCATACAACACACATAAGGATAAATGGTCAATTAATGAACTTATGACCATGTGTGTTCAAGAGGAAGAGAGACTGGTGATGGAAATGGGAGAAAGTGCAATGCTGGCAACGTGAGGAAAGGGAAAATCTCAAGCCAATCGGAAAGGGAAAGGTAAAATACCTCCCCAAGCCGATATCAAGAAGGATTCCAAGTGTTTCTTCTGTAAAAAGAAGGGACACATGAAGAAGGAATGCGCCAAATTTCAGAAATGGCTTGCGGACAAAGGTAATCCAATCTCGTTTGTTTGTTATGAATCTAATATGGTTAATGTCAATATTAACACATGGTGGATTGATTCTGGATCAACAATTCACATTTCGAATTCCTTGCAGGGTTTGCAAAACCGAAGGAAGCCAGTGGGAAGTGAGCAAAGCATCTTATCAGGAAACAAGATGGGCTTGCATGTGGAGGCTATAGGAACATGCTATTTAACTTTAAGTAGTGGCTTTGTTTTAGAATTAGAAAAGACCTTTTATGTACCAAGTTTTTCTAGAAACTTGATTTCAGTTTCAAGGCTTGTACCTTTTGGATATTCCTTTAACTTTTCAGAAACATCCTTCAGTTTATTTTATAAATCTGATTATGTTGGGAATGGTATTCTGTCTAATGGTCTTTACTGCATTAATTTACAAAACAATGTCACTTATGATTCAATGCATGTTCACACTGGTATTAAAAGATGTGTTATTAATGAAAATTCCTCTAAATTATGGCACCGGAGACTAGGTCATATCTCCATAGAAAGAATTAAAAGATTGGTAAATGAAGGGGTACTTAATACTCTGTATTTTACTGGTTCTGAGACTTGTGTGGACTGCATAAAGGGAAAGCAGACCAAAAAGTCAAAGAAAGGTG